>VZTG01003873.1:255130-432732 GCA_013397845.1 Melanocharis versteri
GCGGGCGGGGGCTGTCCCGTCGGGCCGGTGAGGACCCCCGCGTGCTCCCGCTTTGTGTGGCAGCGGTGGCATCAGCCGTGCGCGCGGGTTTGGATGTGTGACGGCTCCTACTCGTCCCGTACCCGACGGGTGTTGTGTATTCGTGTGTGTTAGCTTGCAGTCCTTGTGCTGCTGGTGAGGCCATGCTGCTGCAGGTTTGGAACAGGCTAAGCGGCCTACTCGACACTAGCAGAGGGAGTGGCTACCTGTAAAAGAATAGAACCATATCCAGTCGCGTTACAGTAGTTTCCAAGCCCGTCTCCAGCAAAGCTCCCGCAAAAATCCGAGCTCAAAAGAGACGGCTCCTGCCTCTTGTCCTTGTTGTTACACAGAGATGACAGACTAAAGGTAGCTCAGATTCTCTGGAGACAAAATATATTTCTAGCTTCATAGCTAAAACAGATGAATCCTTTCATCGGGAGTTTTTCAGAATGTTTCCCCCGTGTGGAAAAGTTCATCCAGAACTTTGAAGGTCTGGCAAAGTAATAAGGAAGGAGGATTTTTGAATGGAAGCAGTTTTGAGTAACTGTAAGAGCTGGTGCTTCCAGGTTCACGTATCACTGGTTGTTCTGACCTGGGACTCCCTGCCACTCTTTTGCTCCTGAAAAGGGAGTATCAGGTTTTTTTTGGTTGTACAGTATTAGTGGACTTTACTAGTTCACGGTTTTATGTAGTGTTTCCAAGATCTGGGGAGAAGCACTTCAAAATAAGCGTGTTCTATTTTTCTTGTGGTGGGAGGGCAACGAATAATTATGCCTTTTGTTGAATTTACCTAGGAGGAAGAGATCTCTTGTATTGAGAAGATATTATTTTCTCTTATAATTTCTTTCAGTTTTTCTGGCTTTCTACAGCTGTTGCAGTGTGCAATGCAGCTATTTCTGTGTACATCAGTTCCTTGCCTTTCAAAGCAAACTTCAGGGAAAAGACAATGCTTTAATGTGAATGGGGAAACATAAGAGATAAAAATCAGTTGTATTTAAGCTTATCCCCCAGTCTTCCCTCCCTTCCCCCCCTCTATTCTCGTGGCTTTACTCGGTTACTATTTCACTGGGATGGTGGGTGACACTTTGCTTTAGGTCGCACGGAAGAACTCATCAGACTCCCTAAATCTCATCTCAGGAACTGAGTGCAGGGCTAGAAGTGTCTTACCAGATATGCTTGCTCCCCCAGGTGTCCAGAAGTGGCCCTCAAAGTCTTGGATTTTTTTTACTTGAGACTTGTTTTGTGATGGAGACGGTGTTGAAGTCTGCCTGTGATGAACAGCACCCTCAGCAGGCTGAAGACTTCCACGGGAATCTTGAGCAGAACAGCAAGCTTTCAGGTATGTGCTGAAATAGGGAACATTAATGTTACATTTTGTTGCTGACGTGCTGCTTCATCACTTAGGGAAATTTCAGTATCGATTATAAGCCTGTCTGTATATGATCCTGTTGTATAAAGAATTAATGAAATGAAAAATTTTGAGGTGGCTTTTGATTTAAGTTTATTCCTGCTGTTTGTGTGTTACAAAACTTCAGCAACAGTAGTTTGTCACAATTTGCTAAACCTACTATTTATTTATTACAGAATATGTTATTGTAAGAGGATACCAGAATGAAAAAAAGCCAGCCCTTGAGAATAAAACTAACCAGACAAGTATGCAAACCCAGTATTTTGCCTTTTAACCTATAATCACTAGCTTTATGCTTCAATAGCTTTAGATGTGTTTATACACATAAAAACACTCCTCTTGTTTTTCTTTGTAGAAGCTGAACTAAGAACGTGTGTTCTGACAGGGGTTTCGTTGTTTTTGAGTCTCTTTGTGTACCCGAGTCTGTACTTTCTGTACAGTGCTTGCTCAGAAATCCGGGATGGTCAGCCAGTTTATAGATATAATGGCTTCTGATTTTTTAAAAATATGTAGCTCTCTCTCAGTCTCCTGCACATCCATGCCCAGATTGATGCTGAATAGTGTTTGTATTGCTTTGCAAATACAAGAAGAAATCACTTGAAAATCTGCTCACAGAAAATGCTGGCTAATATTATTAGTATTATTATACTGATGGCAGGTTGACTGCATGTTCTCTGTACCCAACTGAGGATTCAGGCCCCTAGAAGAGAGCAGGTGATGTTTATACTGCTGTCTTTCAACAAGGACAGTCACTGACTTTTTCTAGCACTTCTCAGGATGATCTCTCACACAAGCAGCTGTGTTGAGTTCCTAATGCTGCCAGTGCCCTGGGTAGGCACTGCAGCCTCTGCCACCCTGCTGGAAGTGGTCTGACAGCATTTAACTTTCTCCAGGGAGGAATCTGAATTCAGTATTGGACAAAATGGAGTATCTGGCAGATTCTATAGCAGTTGTTGAGATAGTTTTCCAAGATTGTTAGTATATGCCTTAGGACTTTTTCGTTCCTGAAATATGTCTTAAAATGTCTTAAAATGTCTTTTGAAAAAAAATTAAAATTGAAAATTAATTATAGCTTGAATTACTAGCTGATTTATTGGGTTTTTATCAGGAAGAAAGGGTTCTCAAGGCAGTTTTTGTTGTTGTTTAAAGTAAGCTACATAGAAGGCTAGGGATGCATGCTAACCCATACTTTGATTCTAGCATATCTGTGATATTTTTTTAAAAAATCTTACTGCTTATGACTTAATGCCCTGGCGAAACATGGTCCATTTTTACATATACACTACTTTACAATTTATCTGTTTATGCTAAATTTGATTTATGGTTTATTTTTAGGATGAAAAATGTATACACATTTTTTCATTTGATTGACTTTTCAAATACCAGTTTGTGCTTAGTTCTGTATACTAAACTATCCTTTACCCCTGCTTCATAGAAATTAGTCACAGCCTCTACATAATTGATAGCTTCAAAAGAAGTGAATTCTTATGTGGGGTATAGAAAATGCTTAAACAACAAGGATTTGTAAACTGAATGGAAAACTATATGATTTTTTTGAAATAATCCAGTACAGCATCCTTGTCGTGCCATCTAGTGATTGCAGCATGAAGTGCAGCAGCCTAAATGCAGAGCAAACATGGGCTTTGGTGCCAGCTATTTTAAGTAACAATATGAAAGACTGCCTTACTGATATTAAAAATATCTAAAAAATAATTATTTTTCTGCATTTTTGATTTGCATCTGATGGATTTGCACCTGTGCTTACAGAAACAACTGTTACAGTTTAGTCTTTTGTCAGATTGCTGTTGCAAATCTCATGTAAACATTTAGCAATTAGCTGTAGGTGTCCTACTAACCAGAAGGCTTTTGCCCTCTCAGGATCTATGTGACAGATAAGTAAAAACTAATTGTATAAATGCTACAGCTTGTAAGGGGGTGTGATGAAGAACAATAATATCAAGTATGCACATGGTAATGTCAGCAGGATAAGATACCTTTGTGCTGTTTTTTCCTCTCTTTATGTGAATCCAGAGTCCTACAAACTGAAGTGTAATTTGTGATCTCCAAAATAGGTCAAATATTGAATCAAGTAATAAAATTCCTAACTTATTTTCCCCATTCTTTCCACAGCAGGAATAAAAAAAGATATTGAAAAGCTTTATGAAGCAGTGCCACAGCTTGTAAATGTGTTCAAAATAAAGGAAAAAATCGGGGAAGGTAACTGTTTCATTTTACTTTGCTTAGAGTTCAGATTTATTTTGGCATTTCTAACTTAAAAAATATAAATCTAAGATCCCAATATACACAATTTAAGCCAAATGCCTTTTTTGGACTTACTACATGGTCTCTGTAGGAATTCTAATACGTTGCTGAGCACATAGGTGTATTAATTAGGAACATTTTCAAGACCTTTTCTTGAAAATCTGGTATAGTAAAGCCTTTTAGAAAAGCAGCATTCCAATTTTGGCAATTTAAAATTTTTGAGGTAGATTCAAGTAAATAGTCTTAAAATTCCATTCCTCCTTTACATGAGAAATCTATTTATATGTAGCTGTGTTTTGACATACTTAATTTATGTTCCTTAAGTTAGCTTTGTTTCCACTAGAATCTCTTGGGCAGAAGTGGATGAGGAAACTGAAAGGTTGGAGCTGCTTTACTTAAAAAATAAACAACTTTTTATTTTTGAAGACATACAGTATCAAATTTTAGAATGCTTGTGTACACCTTGCCTTCAACAGACAGTATCGCAAATACCTTAAATTAGTGTCTGGTGTGACTATAAATAGATTCAGGTACTTCTGAATCTATTTGGGGGATTTCAGCACTTTTTGAAACTTTACCCATTTAATCTCTGAAATGCGCTTTTAAAACAAAAGATGGTGATGGGAAGCTGGATTGTTCTGCATCTCTTTTGTGATGGAACTTCTGTGCAGCATGTTAGATGGCTAAGAGTTTTTATTTCAAAAAAACCACCAAATTACCTAAAACTCCCCAGCTCCGTTCCCCACAGGAATATAAAATTAAAAAAAAAATACTTCTGCCTATCATAAAAAAGATAGTGTAATTAAACAAAATTTCTGGTTATGAATAGTACTCTGATTTTACTCTTGGGAGCAAACAATGTTTTTTAAAAGTACCATTTGCAGTTCAACAGCATTATGAGAAAACAAGCTTCAGCTTAGGATTCCACTCTGGTATCACTTTCATTTTAGCAGTTCTCACCACCAAAAATAATGTCTTAAGTCAAATTTGGTAATTCTTGTTGCTGCAATCAATTCTGTTGAAGGTATGGGTCTCTAGGTTGTTTGGGATTTTTTTATGGTTGCATGAAGTATTTCGTTTTTGCTGGCATTTTGATGTATGTGTGCACTCAGACTGTTGTACCAGCAGGATGCAAACACATTACTTAAAATGTAATCAAAAGTAATTTCTATTCTTTATGCATATGGAAGAGCACTTCAACCTCTATGTTCAGGTATCTCGGATCATTAGGATAAATTAACCTCCTAAGAAGTATATTAGGATATCCTTAAAATTAAATGGCTGGGTAAGCTTATACTCCCTTTCTCAAGGAACTGTATCACATTGGACGTGGTAAAATGCTCTGGGCAAACAAAAAGTGCAGTTACACATCATGTGGGAAGCCTTACTTTATAGATGAGGTACAGAATTAAGGAAAATGTAGCAATTTCAGAAGTGCTTTGAATAGCACTGGCAGTGCTTTCCAGATTAGCATTGTATAGTCCTCTTACATTGTAGGGAGAGGAGTTAGATGTCAGATGAAAGTAAGCTACCTAAACAAGAAAGCAAATCAAAGATAGGAAATTTACATTCAAAGAGCACAGTGTCCCAGGCAAGTTAGACAGTGTTATATTTGCATTTTTACTGACATAAAAAACTTGTATACAAGATCATTGAACTCAGTAGTAGAAAAAAGGAACTGGATTTTTCTCTTCTAGAATCTGCTTTTGATGTAGTATCAAGTGTACTGCAGGGTTGTGAACAGTTAGATCACGTCTGTAGAAATCTGCATTGACCTAATTAAAAATGTTGAAGACAGTGTTTTTCTTCTTTGTTTACAGGTACTTTTAGTTCTGTTTACTTGGCCACAGCACAGCTACAAACAGGATGTGAGGAAAAAATGGCTCTGAAACACTTGATTCCAACCAGCCACCCTCTGCGAATAGCTGCTGAACTTCAATGCCTCACAGTGGCAGGGTACCTAAACAAAAAAATTACAATTGTCGTGACTAAACTGCTGAACATTATCTCACTGTTCTGTACTTATTTATTTTAAGTTTTGGCATTTCTATTGATTTGTTTTTAACCACACACACATATATATTCTTTTTATTGAGAGCAAGTAACAAAAGGAGTGTCTTACCTGTGATGGATGTCCTTTGCTGCTAGTCTCAGTTTGGGGAGGTGCTCTGTTTTCCATCTGAGAAATTCCATTATATATCTCTGTGGTAAGAAAATTCCAGTTCTGAAATGCTTGGAAAAAAGGATCACTTCATTAGCAAATGTGGTTTTAGGAATGAATACTTGTTGGCAGAGTGTGCTGAATAGCACCTTCTTAAAGTAGTAGGATCATGAAAGTTAGGTCCTATATTTAATTACAGTGGTAGCTTCAAACCACAGCCCCACAGATAATCTGTAGAGTTTTTATTCCAAACTGCAGAACTCAAATGGAACAGAGCAGTGAGCAGCAAGAGCACAACTACTGCTTGCTGATAAGACTGCTATCAAAATATAAATTAGAATTATAAAAGAAAGCCTGACTGAAGTTTTTAAGAAATAAAGGAAAATAAACATGGTCTTCGTTCAGTAACAATACTTTTCTTCCAGGGGACAAGATAATGTTATGGGAGTTAAATACTGCTTTAGGAAGAATGATCATGTTGTTATTGTTATGCCATATCTGGAACATGAATCCTTCTTGGTGAGTCTCAGACTTTTGATATGCAGTAAAACATTTAATTAAAAGCAGATGCATAATTATTCTATAATTATTCTATGATTCTATAAATGACAGTATCCAAATAATCTTTCAGGACATATTGAATTTCCTTTCCTTTGAAGAAGTGAGGGAATACATGTTTAATCTGTTTAAAGCGTTGAGGCGCATTCATCACTTTGGTATTGTTCACCGTGACGTCAAGCCCAGCAACTTCCTCTACAACAGGCAGCTAAAAAAGTGAGTCTGGCCATGCTGTGATCTCATCTGGGGATGTGTGCCTTGGCAGAACAGAGTCAATTAGGCTTTTAGGCTTCTTTCCTTCCAGCTGCATAACATGTGCTTAAGTAATAAAGCAAAAAACGTGGGGGTTTTTTTATTTTTAAATTTTTTCTTTCACTGTTAAGGGACTTAAGACAAAAAGAACTTTTTTTTACTTAATGTAATATCTGCTTCATAGAGTGACAAGTATCTGATAAAATGAAGATTTTACTACTGAGTATAAGTACCACATTTTCAAATAAGAATGAGAATAAAACCAATAGGTTTTTTAGGCTTTTTTAATAAGAAAGTTAATTGTAACTTGTGCTGCATTGAGTGATCTTGTATATTTTTAATAGTGGATAGAGTAAAACCAATATAGTTAAAATAGCTGGCTTATGGCTGTTTTCACCTTACATTGAGTTAATGTTTATAACTAGTAGGGTTGGCTTTTTTGCCTGCAAGTTACAGAATTTAAAGACTGTAAAAAGTGAGGTACTGCTTCTTTGTGAAGAGCTGAAATGGATAGAATGCTTCAGTGCTAGCAGTCCTGGAGCTGTATTTGTTAGCATTGTGCTCAGTACAGTTGAGACACTGAGGTGTTGGAGCGTGTCCAAAGCAAAGCACTGAGAGGAGGTTGTAGCAGGATGCACATCCCCAAGTAAAAAGTGATAAGATGACAGGAAATGGCCTCAAGTTGCACCAGGGATGGTTTAGGTTCGGTATTAGAAGGTTTATCAAGCATCGGGATGGGCTGCCCAGGGAAGTGGTTGAGTCACCATCCCATGAGGAATTTAAAAGACCTGTAGATCCAGCACTTAGATTTTGTGGGACTTGGGAGAACAGGAGTAACAGTTGGACTTGATTTTAAAGGTCTTTTCCAGCCTAAATGTTTCTGTGATTCTATGCAGTGAAAGTTTGTAGGGGAGACTTGATTGCATTTTGCCAAACCACAACCTTAAAAGTTTGAGAAATACTGATTTATTTTTTTTTTAATCTGTCAAAATGAATATGTACTGCCATTTTGCTCTTCCAGCATGTGTTTGAGCCTTAATCTCTACCTTGTGTCTGGAGGCATGGAGTTGAGTTTTGAGACCCAAGGACGGGTGGATTGTCTCTGTACTGGTTGTAGCAAAAACCAATTATTTTAGAGACAGATCTGAAGTGCGAACTAATGTAGTCTTACCTGTTTGAAGACTAAAGTAAATTCTAGTAGTATTTGCCAGAAGTCTGTCAAAACTTTAAACACTGTTGGTCTTGTCTGTCTTCACTGCTCCCTTTGTCCTCTGCCCATGGGAATCCTGCAAGAGTCAAGTCACTTGTACGTGACTGCTGGCTGAAGATTCAGAGCTCTAGGGTTAGAAGAGCTTCAAAAAGGAGTTGCTGGAAATATTTTTTAAACACTTTTGGAGAAAGTATGCACTTGAGAAGATTTTGGGACAAGAACCAATGAACAGTGGTATAGGGTAAAAACATTGAGGGGATAGGTAAGATGGGACAGTAGGAGGAGAAGGAAGAAAATAGGACTGTGATGCTGGCAACAGTACAGATAAGCAACATTGAATGAAATGTGAAAGAAAAATAAGTAATGAATAATAAATGAAATGATTAATAGATACTTTGTGACTCCTGATTCTAAATTTGTGTCTTTTCAGGTATGCCTTGGTAGATTTTGGCTTGGCACAAGGAACCCCTGATACGAAAATTGAGCTTCTTAAAATTGCCCACTCTGAAGACCAGCAGGGAAGTTGCTTGCAAAATAATCCCATTGTAGCCTTGGGAAATGGGGTTTCTGTCAGTGTCACATCCCCTAAACAGATAGCTCAACAGTCAGCCTCAAAAGCAGCTGATAGAAGGTCCAGCTCACTTTCAAGAGTACAGATGAAACAAGGAAGAGGAGGAAAGGTTCTCAGTCTCTTTCATTAATGTTGTTGTATAAGTTTAATATGTTCCTTCATCCAACAGGGGGAGATGCAGTACTTGCACAGAAGCTGAGCCTGCACAGCATCAGTGTTCATATCAAAGGAGCTACTTCTACATAAATACTGACTTCATCATTATCTGTTAGATGTAATACAGTGCTGAAGGCTGTATAAAACCCTAGCATGGGTTACTATTTAGACAGCCTTAAATCCTTTTTTAAGAGACATGGACGGTGAAACTCCTCCCCAAGCCAATAATCATTCACCTATGTTTGTTACTAGTTGCATAACAAATGCAGTACAGACTACACTGAGATGTCTTGGGGCACTTCAGAGGTGTGATTCGTTTTGTAAACATGTTTGCTGTTCTGTCTAGATCATGTTTCTTCATCCACAGTAAACTGATGCCTGAAAATGACTTACATGCAGCTGTTCTTGTTTCATGTCACTTCACACTTTTTTTTGAACTGTCAGTACCCAGATGCCTGTTAAACAGGATCCTTATTGTCCTTTTTGTTGGTATTGTAGGAGGACTCTGTGCACCATTCTGTCCAGCGCTCTGTCTTCGGAGAGAGGAATTTCAATGTCTATAGTTCCACATACCAGGAGAACTCAAGCACAAAAGTAAGAAGTACTGACTCATCAGTAGGATCAATCTGCTGCATATTTGAAAAATTATAGGACTGGTTGTTCTGTAAGACTGGACACTGCTCCAGAATGCTATAAAACGAACAGTTTTTGAGCAGACTATTAAATGTGTCTTTCCTGAAAGGCTAAAAGAATTTTTCATTTCTGTTCCGGTCCTTTTTGAAACTCTTAAGCAACGAATTCTGTAGCTGTGTCCCAAGCTGATCTTGTTTGGATGCCAAGTTAATCTTTTTTCCTATACATCTATCTGTGCAGCTAATCACAGAATTACAAAATAAGCTGAGTTGGAAGGGACCCATGAGGATCAAGTCCAGCTCCTGGCCCTGCACAGGACACCCCAAGAGTCACACCATGTGCCTGAGAGCATTGTCCAAATGCTTCTTGACCTCTGTCAGACTTTGGGCTGTGACCAATTCCCAAGGGAGCCTGTTCCACCCCCTACTTACCTTGTGAAACTTCTTTAAAAATTATTTTGCAGTTAAAGCTGAGAATAAAACTTGTAATGATTTTTTGTAATTAGTATTTAATATGACAAGGGGGAAACCCCAACTAAATTAGAGAGTTTGGTTTACGGTATTTTGTTGTAGAACTAGAGTTAATGTCTGTGTGTTGCTGTGGTATTTGATATTCTTTTTTCCTTATTCTTATGTTGAGCCAAAAAAAATCTTGAAACACTATACTAACTTGAAAAATACTTGTCTTGTAGCTTCAGAATATCTAATATATATTGGTTTTTAGTAAACACTGAAAATGCCTTCTGAAGGGGAAGAGGAGGAAATCAGGATATCTAGAAAGTTCCAGTGTCTGTTTTATAGTAGTTTTGATACTGTTAAAGAGGTTTGCTGTCTCTGTCCTAAAATTCTTCTTGTTCATGAGCACCTGTTAAGTCAGCATTTTAGGGACTGTCCTATCTATATGTAAAGGAAAACTTCTTAAATATGTCATCTTCTCTAAAATATCTCCATTGCAGCTCATAAAACAGTCAAAGATGATAGATGTTTCATCTAGGAAGCTGGTAACAAAGAAGAAGATTATTTCTACCAAAACTGTGAGCAATGGGGCAGCCAGGAAAGCTGCCAGTGGTTGCCCTTTAAACCTGCTCTGTGATTGTTATGCAACGGATAGAGTTTGCAGTGTTTGCCTTTCAAGGTAATTTGCTTTGATAATGTTGTAAAATTGTCTGCTCTGCTGTCAAGCAAAGTCAGAAACTTAGATTTACTAGACTGCTGATTTAGTAAGTGAAAGATAGCACTTGATCTCTTCAACCCTTAAAACACTGAGTATGCTCTTTTCAAACAAGAATAGTTCATGGAATTCATGGATTAATTCACTGCTATCTGCAGCTAGAAAGATTCACTGTTAATTATTTTCTTATTGTTGTGTTCATTTATTCACCTACAAGTGTTGTAGAAAATCACTTGAGTTAATTACAACACTTAGAAAGGACAATACATCATTCTGTCATTTAGTAGTTATCTAATAGGCCTAAGTTATGCTGACAGTTGAGATCCTGGAAATCATGAAATGCAGACTAAAAAGGAAGCATGATGGTTTAGTATTTGTTCATCTAAAAAACTGATAGAATCACAGAATGGTTTGGGTTAGAAAAGCCCTTAAAGGCCATCTTGTTGCAGACCCTCTGCCATGGGCCCGGGCAACTCCCACTAGACCAGGTTGCTCAAGCCACATCCTACCTGGCCTTGAACACTGCCAGGGATGGGATCCACAGCTTCTCTGGCAACCTGTTCCAGTGCCTCATGCTGGAGAATCTTAGTAGCTCAGTTAAACCCCATCCCTCTGCAGTTGGTTTTGATTGTGATCTACTATTGCCTTTTATCCACACATGATTTTTTAAACAATGATAACCTCACACCTTTTAGTTAATCTAACAAAAAGTAAATTCTTGACAACACTCAGAGCGACCCTTAGTTTGCTCTGGACTAACACAAAGCCATAGCATCCACATTCAAGCATCTCATATGCTTTTTGCCTTTGGTTAATTAGCCTCAACTTCAAAGTTTCCCATGAAAAGAAACCTTTAACAAAAATGACATTTCTCTTGGATAAAACAAAAAAGATCATTGTGAGTTAAGTATGCCATAAGTATTTCTCTGGTATTATCTTATGCTAGATAATATAATTAAAATATAATAGATAATAAGGCTATTATGTGTGTATCTTATAATTTCATGCTAGATAAGATGCTTCAAACTTCTGTAAAACTTGAATAAAGCAGGGTTAGGCTGTTTATGCATCTTACGCAAGTATATTCTAAAAATAATATTAAGCATTATTAGATGTAGAACTTACTTATGAACTTTTATATTCTAAATGTATTTGTCTCTTATTACAAGGCGTCAGCAAGTGGCTCCCAGGGCAGGAACACCTGGATTCAGAGCACCAGAAGTGTTAACAAAGTGCCCCACTCAGACCACAGGTACTGCCCAACAGACTGAAACAAATGCCTTTTTTCACCTTTTCATCCTTCTCATTTATGCATATTTTGTTGTCTTTTTTATGGGAGGATTTTTTAACTTGTGAAATTAGTTTTTCATCCTTTGTAATGCTTTTCAAGTATTTCCTGATTTTAATTAAAAGTTTATTATTCAGAGGAAGAACAATTCAGGAATATTTTTCCTGTGTTTAAAACATGAATGTGTCTTTATTCATTTGAGAGGTAGTGCCATGTGCAGGAGTTGAATACAATATATTTTAAAAGAAAAAAAAAATTATGAAGTTTTTTGGCTTATTTATTCAAGAAAAATTTTGAATAAATCTTGGGGAGAGAGGATATTGTTTAACCTTTTCTAGGCAGATTGTAACATATGCTGCCACAGCTGGCATAGTTAATGGTGTAATTGCAAATGTGTTCTCAAAAGCATAGTTTAATGATTTTTATCAGATTTTTTCTTTTTGCTAGTGCTTTAAATAGAAACTAAAATTTTAATTTCCCTGTGTTAAAATTTAGTTAATAAGATTCAGTGGTTTGGGTAAATATCAGGGCAGGGCAGAGGGATGGTTAATGCATCAGCTGGTGCAAGCAAGATGGGAGAGGTGGTGCCTACCTGCAGGATGGAGAACCAATAGAAGCAAAGTTACCCATTAAACATTTGGTGTATGACCAGGAGTTCTGACTTAGGAAAAAATACAAATATCCTCAAAAACTGGATTTAAAATATAAGGTTTTAGCCATTTTTTTTGTGAATATCTTTCGAGAAAGTTGTCTGTTTTCAGTAGTTAAAGTATGTATACACACTCAAAATAGAATTAACAATATATTTGCTCAGCTTATGCCTAGATAGCTTACTGTTATTTGAAAGAACATCTGTCCTGTGGGTATGACTGGGGTTTCAAAGGTATGGCAGCTTGTTTGGAGTTCTTGTGCCTGTGCTGTAACAGCCAGCTTTATGGGCTAGCAGACATCCAGAAATCTAGGACAAGTTGAGACAATCTCTGGACCTGTCTAGACAGAATTGAGGCAGAAAGAAGACATACCTAGGAAATCTTGGACACATGCTGGTGTTAAACACACTTTCAGATGGTTTTCTGTTCTCTAGGGTAATGAAGAGCAGGATTACAAAAAGTAGGGGTAAATCTGGACACCCTTGGGTGTGGCACAGACATCCCTGGGCTGAGTCAGTGGTGCTGAGCTCCTGCAGTATGTCAACAAAGGTCTTAATTAGAACTGGGTAGACTAATACTAATTTTTATGATATCATGTTTTATTTGAACTAGCAAATATTATTGTCTACTTTCATCTGGGGCTGCTGGAGTCACCTCCTTGTATTCCTGCCAGTCTTGTAGTTTTGGCCCCTGTGCTGAGACCAGTTTACTGGCTGAATCCAGCTGACTCTATCCAGAGCTACTATAGCACATCTGACCCAGGTTCACAGGGTGGGAGTGCAACCTAAACTCCCAAGTTGATGCTATGCAGGTCCAGTTACACTTTCCCTTGGTTTGTCCCTCTGTTCCCCTTTCCTCACTAGCTGGTAACACTAGACAAAAGCATAGGGAGGAATCATGATTTTGATGTCATTCCACAGGATCTTGCACTCTGCTGACGATCACAGCTCTACCACAATTGTGGGGCCAGGATTTATTGTTGGGCCAGGATTTACTGCCCACTCAGATGTATAAAGCCTTTTAATTTCAGCAAGAGTTACATAATTAAACCTTTTCAAAGGTCTTGACCTTGATTATTCCAGCTTACCCAACCACATCCTCAGGGGGATGCACGGCCCCTCAAACAGATAGTATTACTGTATCACTGTTGGAAAGATGATACTAAAACTTTTTTACAGGAACTACGCAGAAGGTAGAAAACCTTTCCACTGTAAGTTGTGCCAAATGATTAACTTGGATTTTTATTTTTTAATAAAAGACATAAAATCTGGTTTTGCAACTTAAGTCAACCTAATACTTTTTTTTCAAATCAAAGTCCTATGCTAAGAGTGTTTCTAATTAAAACGTCCAAATTCATTACTGCCTATTTTGCTACATAGTTTTTGAATAGGACTAAGATGAATATGCATCGATATCCCAAATGTTAATTTTTCTCTTTAGATTTTGATATCCTTCAAACTCTCTTCTTTACTTTCCTTGCCCTCTCTCAAAATGTGCACCTTAGTGAGCCAAAAAAATTATGGCAGACAGGTATTCTGGTAACTTCCAGTACTAAAGTTTCCATCAGCCTTTGGCTTCTATCCCCGGAGTACTCGCTGTACTCGTCATAAGACAATGAAAGTGATGAATAACTTTGAATTATTATGGGTTTTAAACTGCCTATCTTGTCAAGTGAGTTCATATTAGAGAGGAATAAAGTTCGTAATAAGATAAATTTCTTTGTACTGCCTACCTGTGGCAGCTTCAGTCCCCAAAAAATTGTTTCACAAACATTTGTGAATTGTTTTTTATTTATGACCCTTATATAAGTTTTCTTCATGTAAGTAAAGTTAAATATGTATCAAAACCAGTAATTTCATTTGCCACCTCTCATCTCCCTGGGTAAAACAACTTCAAACATTGTTTTGGTACATTTTAAGTTTAGCAAGTTCATATGGAATTGCTCATATGAAAAACACTCCCTCTGCATCAAAGTAGGAAATTATTCTTCAATCTAATTACAGTAATTTCCACTCTTGTCTGAAGTATTATCTATGTGACCAAAGTCAAGAAGTACTTCAGAACATAACTTTTGCTCATAGAAACTTTTCAGATCATAATTTCTTTTTAAAGAAAGTTGAGATTTTGTTTGTGATGAAATCATGAGTTTAGTTATTAATAAATTTGCTTTCCTTTGCAGCAATAGACATGTGGTCTGCAGGAATCATATTCCTTTCTCTACTCAGTGGACGGTATCCATTTTTCAAAGCAAGTGATGATTTAACTGCTTTGGCACAAATCATGACAGTTCGTGGATCCAGAGAAACCATTCAGGCTGCTAGAACTTTTGGTATGCAAACCTTAATTGTGGGGGTTGGGGAGGAAATGTTACTTAATGCTGTGATTTACAATCAATGACTTTTTTTTGTATATATATTTTTAGGTTTGAGAGTAATTTTGGAAGTAAATCACACTTTTTGCATGTAAAAACTATAAGCATTATTCCATATTGACAGACTTTTAAGAGAGTTTTGTGTTTTTCTGTCTTTCACAATGTGTGTATGGGGTACTTTATGTCACAGTTATCCCAACCTGTCTACTGCCTTTCACTAAGTCAGGGCTACTTGAGGTGAAGTATGCCAGCTAAATGTTTCCTACTGGCATTTGGTTAGAATTCTTGAGACAGTGTTTCTATTCCTACAAAATTTGGCCTGGAGGCTTAAGTCAATATGACTTAATATTTAGACGATGTAAACCTTGCTTTTCCCCCTACCCCTTCCCCCAAAAGGCCTAGTAAAACAAACAAATAAACAAGCTAAAAACCCAAAACCCCACAGCTGGCCTGTTTAAAAAAGACACAATCACCAGAAAACACAAAATACCCAAATAACCATTCCCCTAATTGCTTGCAGGCCAAATGCTGCAGCACTTTCTACCTGGACATGTAACTGCCATCATCAATTTTCATTGTCCAGACAGAGGTGTAAAAATCAGGGTCTTTAATTGTCTTCAGGTCTGTTAAAATGACAGTGAAATGCAACAAGTTGGTGTACAGGCTGGCTGACAACCTGTCACTACATAACTTCACATAACCCAAAGCTCTTTGTTCTGAGCACAACTAAGATGATGACCCTTCTGACTTTCAGGGGCTACTGCTGTAGCAGCAGGGCTGCTGTGGAGGCGTGGCTTTGGTTCTTTCTTAGATTTGGAATGGTTTTCTTTCATGCTGTTGTACTTGGAGACATTAAGTTTCTCTGAAACAAAAGTTACAATTGCATAGAAAGTATAATAAAATGTGGCTTACTGTACAACTTTTTTCCCTAGGAAAATCAGTTGTGTGTACCCAAGTTGTCCCAACTCAAAACTTACGAACCCTCTGTGAAAAGCTGAGAGGAACAAATAGCAGCTGTAAGAGATCTCAGGGGGAAGGGCCCAGCAGGTCTGAAAACAACACAACTTTGCAGGTTGCAGCAGACAAGCCCTGTGCTCCTGAGACACTCGGAAAACAAATTCAACACGTACAGAGTTTTCAGGAAGGTGATGGTGCTTTGGAAATGAAGGCAACTGACATGAAAGGATGGGATCAGGTTCCTGATGAAGCATATGACCTACTTGATAAGCTACTAGATTTAAACCCTGCAACAAGAATAACTGCAAAAGAGGCTTTGCTGCATCCTTTTTTTAAAGACATAAGGCTCTGAGAAGATAACTTACTCTGTTGTTCCTTTCATATGTTCTGTGTGGAAATGAAATACTGAGGTAGTTTTACCTTGTTGCCCTCAACATTTACACTCATTGAAATAACATCACACTGTGCTCTGAACTACTGAAGTTTTGTCTTGTACAGATAGACTGCAAATGTCAGTTTAAGAAATACTTGCAGATGCAGAAGTTACATAAACATCACTGACATGGTCTTATCCTAAGACACTTCTGAGAGGTTATTGCTGTGCATACCTGTTCTCTAAGAAAGTTAACTTTGATCAAAAACAACAAAGAAAAAAGAGTTTCAGAAGCTCTATGCTTAATTCTTGAGATATTCCCTTAAAATTTACAAGTTTGCCTTGAGGTAAGACTGAAATAAGAAAGTGTTTGAGAGACATTTTTCTGTGCTTGCATGTCTCTGCTTTGTTCCTGTTTAGTACATGGGGGACTGAAAATGGAACAAAGTGTATTCATTTTGTTCAGAGTATTTTCAGAGATCTGTATTACTTTGGGAGTGTTGCTAGAGGAAAGGCCAGGTGCTGGAGATTATATCATCAAAAGAAAAGCATAACTTTTAAAAGTACATTTTTGTTCCTGTCTGGCCTTTCCTACTTAGGCAATGGTAATAAATGCAGTTACTCATTTTGCATAGCCCATGCTTCCTTAGTGCCATGGGTAACTGTCACTATTCCACAGCTGGTGCCTTCAGGATGTCTCGAGTGCCAGGCACAGGTTTGATTTCTGTTATGGAAACTGATTTCTTACAAAATACCTGTTCAATAAATGATTTGGTTTTATAACTTCAGAAGCTTGTCTAGAGATGGTTCTGTAAAGTCAGGTAAGCTTTTCCTGTGGGATGTTTTTGTTCAGGGAATCTGCACATTGGATTCCTGCATAAACTCCTCAGTGACAGAAGACCCTTTTCAGATAGCTCTAGTGTGTATGGCTGTTAGAGTGGAAGTATCTTAATTATCAAGGAACTCTTACCATAGAGTTAGCTGGCTATTATCTGGTCCTAAGGAGGAAAATCCCCTACCTTCAATGTGCAAAGTAAGCTGCATCATATTCAACAGAAGTTTCTCTAAAACCCTTGATAATTCTGGAGACTGAAACATAATACAGTGTTTCTCCATGTACATTTCTTGAAATGCTGATGGAGTTGCTGTAAGAGGTTCCGGGCCGTTCTTAGAAAAGATTGCTGCTTTGATAACTCTTGTAAAAGCCTTCTCATATGAGCTGATGGTTATGATAGTGCAAAGATCCTGAGCAGGACTGGGGCTGAAGAGACAAGATTTCAATATTTTCAAAATCTTGAATACATAGAAAGTAATGGTAATGTTGCTCTGTTTCTGGCATCAGCTGTTAGGGAAAAATATTTGCAGATGTTAGAATATTGATTGCAGAAAATCTTGAAACCCATAAGACCCTGGGGCCCAGGTCTTAGTAATTTTTGCTGTTTATATAATTTCAACACAGCATGTCACTGAGAAATTATTTATCTAAAGGAACTGTGGCCAAATTTGGCAAGCAATGCTGTCTGCCAGTGTCTGCAGATGTATTGTTTCCTCCTACATTTACTCATGCTGTCTATGGTCTTATGAGAGCACCAGCTGACAACAAGCAAAAATATGTCAGCTATCTATTGTGAGCTTTCTAAGCAACTTCACCTCTTAAGCTTCCCTGCTAACAGCCTTCAGCAGCTCCTTCCATCAGCCCTACAACAATTAACCACTGCATTCATTTAATAGCCAGAAAGGAAAAATCATTGCTAATGGTATTTTTACCAAAACATTAAGGATAAATAAAATTTGTAAGGAACAGTTCTAAGCTCTGTGTATTCCGTAATGAGCTGGAAGAACACGTTGGTATTCCTTCTTCCAGATAGCTATTTAAAATGTGGAGAATTTTTTTTCAAGGGGAAGGATAAAGTAAAAAGAAAAGTGTGTTTGAACTAGCATATGCTTAGGAAGTACATTTTGTAGCAGTCTACAAAAGAAGAAAGCCAGAAGTAAAATGTTAAATGCAATGGGCTCTCACTGGGACAAAAAAGAAGGAAAAGAGCAAGAAAACACGAGGGCTGAGCAGTGGTTGCCACTGGATTTTCTGATCCTCTCTGCTGTGGTTCTAAGAATCTCTAAAAACCATAGGTAAGAGCCAAGTACCGAGATTCCTTTAAATACATGATTTGGGATATTTATAAACTGAAGATGACTCTTATACCATGAGAGATGCAATTAGAAAAAATTCTGCACAGAAATTACATTGCTTCAACAAATGTTCAGTGGTTGTGAGGCCGCAGCTGGGTTAGTGTTAAATTCTGGACGCCATCTATGACAAGGTTAGTAACAAATTGGGCAGAAACCAAAAGCAGCAGCAAAAAGCTGCATGGACTTGGAGAGATTAATAGAAAGTGATACCTAGAATTTTGAGAACAGAATGCTGGGAGCAATTCTAAATACATCTGTGTATTTAGCAGAGGGAAGACTAGCTTATTATCAGCACTAAGACAGACTAGGTGAGGAAACTGTGGCGTTTATTATGTTCATCCTAGTTGAAAAGAGTAACAAATATGTAAGCATATTTATTTTCCTAGCAGCTTTCTGGCCATTACATTCTACTAGTGAGCAAAATACAAAGAAAAAAAAAATCTTTGGAGCTTGCTTCATGTATTTGTTGGTGATGAAGAGGTATGTTCTGAATGAGGTGATATAAATAAAAGAAAGTGTTTGCATTTAGCAGGGGACACCTGAACTTTTTCTACCTCATGAAGGCAGACCACACAAGGCAACAGAAGTAAAAGAAAAAACCCCAACAACCCAGTTTTCTTTCATTTGTTCAATTTTACACCACATTTAAAAGACAGCTTGGCTATGTAGAGAAAATGACTAACCACTCACATCACTTAATAGAACAACAGCATTTTAAAAGAAATTAGTACTTTATGGCTTATGAATTCCTAACCTATAATGAAACTATGCAGCTCAAGCGGTAGGCTTAGAGCAAGGACAGTTCTCTTGAGACATTACTGAAGCAGTGTTCCTACTGCAGCACAATTGTAAATGCTTTTGGGGTTGGGTTGGGGTTTTGTGATGTTTGTTTTTTTAGAGCACATAGTAAATTATTCTACTAATATAGCCACAGCATGTTCACATCAGGCTTTTCCAGAAAGCAGAACATGTCCCAGGTCAGTGGCAGTACATATGTGGTTCATACCCCTCTCTGCTGCTGCGTTCCTGGCTGGCCAGTTCAAGGGGTAGTAAATATTTAAATTGGCAGCCTGCACACAGTGGGTGGAAATTGGATAGTCCCTTTGATCAGATGCCTACAAAGGCCAGCATATAGAGTTTTGTTACCCTGGTAACAAAAAAATTCTGGTACTGCTGAGCTGAGGGTCCAGTAAATTGGATATTTTGCATCAGCATAACCTAGATAACCAAGGGTTTTTAAATATGCCTGTTGTATGCTTAATTCTGCCTCTCCATGACTCAACCCTTTTTTGCTTTCATCTCCACTGACTGCTAGAATGTTATCCCTATACAATGGTTTATTGTATCATGTTAAAAACTAACCACTATATGCATTCCTGAGTATCCCCAGAGTATTGTTTATTCCATTTATGGAAAAATTTCATCTTCCTGTGGGGATGTGGCAGGGAAGAGAGTGGTTTTGTTACATGTTATTTGGTTTCTTGCATGAAGTTCTTCCATAGTTTTCAGAAGAGTGAGATTTTGATCTGAGACCTAATTAAACTTTTGTTTCAAAAATTCTAGTGCTAAAAATGTTTTGCCTAAGGTATTAATTTGATCCATGTCTTTTATATGGCATAAACAAATTAATTGTAACAAATAATGCATAATTAGTTTTACTTCTTGATATGACAAGATAGGGATGTAGCCTAATAACTGACATTTTAAAAGAAAATTAGGATCTTATGAGGAAAGGTTAAATGATTGATATAATGAATGCCACAGGTCATGTGTAGTAGCAGGCAGCTCATTGATAAAACCTCTCATACTTCCCATTCCTGTTTTTCCTCACCACCTCCCCCAAAAAATCCGACCAGAGGATCAGATGCACTGTGTGTTGCTATAAGGCATTTTTCTTTAATGTTTCTTTTGCTGCTTTAAGTGTTACTGTGTGTTATGTGAAAAGTACCAATTATTTCCAAGTGTCCTGGGAGTCCTCTCGAGTCCTGCTCTTGTTCTGCTGCCTGTTTGCTTGTTTCAAAGAGCTCCGTTTCCTTATCAACACCCCCCCCCCCACTTGGACTTGGCGGTGTAGGTAAGAAATTCTAGAGTTTTCTGTGGCATTTCAGTTTTCTTGTCTGTAGTCATGTCTTATCAGATCTGGGAATGCCAATTTCAAAGAGAACTGCTGAAATTTCTACTCTGTGATTATACACCTGTCAGGAGGAAAGCACTGAGGTGAGACAATAGCGTGGATCTCAGAGGACACAAAATGCTACAGACAGCTTTTTTTCTTGTTCTATAAACAACTCAACATCTTCCTTCACCAGATTGATATTCAGCTGTAAAATTTGTTTCAAACTTGCTTTCAAAACTCCAAGAAATTACTCTGCCTTCTGATGGCCAGCTCCATCCCGTGGGCTGCCTTAGCTACTTGTGGGGCTCCTTCTGCATCCCAGAAGTGAGGGGATTACAAGAGCTCCCTTACTGCAGCAGAGAAGACACATAGAGCCATAGAATATCCTGAGTTGCAAGGGACCTATCAGGATCAACTCCCACTCCTGACCCTCCCAAGAGTCACACCATGTGCCTGAGAGCATTGTCCAAATACTTCTTGAACTCAGACATATCAAGGATTTTTTTTGTTCTTTTAGCACTTTTAATGGATTAAACTGTGGTAGTTTACTATGGACAATTCACCACGACACAGAATAGTCCTGCACACAGCTTACAGCCAAGCAGTTATTGCCTGCTGGGATCCTTCACAATCTGGCATATGTTTTCCATTGCAGATCTGCTTGCAACTAGTTCTGTAACTTGAGTCACGTTCATTGCAGTTGCCTAATGAAAAAACAGTGTGCAGTTTGAATTTATAGGTATTTACCCCAGCTGTCTTTGTAAAACTCACAGTATTCTGATATATTCATTTACAGGCAGCCCGTGCTGGGAGGGGAGAAAGGTCTGTGTTAATTACCTCCTGATTGCTCAGCTTTTTGTTTGCTAAAAATCAATGCTTTTCTAATTTGCTGCATTATGACTTACGTGTGGTAAGTCCTCTATCACGGCAGGAAAACGAGGACTGCAGAATCCAGAGTAAATGACTTTGGACAAGGATGCAAATATACTGGACCAACAGTGCTCCAGAACTGCGTTCCCTGGCCACCTTTCAGAGCTTAAGATGGAGACCTAATGTTGGGCTTTTCCTTGAAATATTTCCATGGAGATTCATCACCTACAACTTCCGTAGAGCACATAAACTGATTAATCAAGGCCTACTGTTTCTAGCCATTTTGGAACCTAATGAATGTGGTAGGACATTCCTGAGCCACTTCAGCTGCTGGCTGCTGAACTACCGGGCTCTGGCTGTCACACTGCCTTTAGGAATACATTCTGATCCTTGGAGATCAGAGCATAATCTGGACATGCATCACTGCCCATGGCCTCCCAGTAAAATCTGAAGTAAAAAATTGAAATTATCAGCCCAATTGTTTTTCATGTGGTGACAGACCAAAATCACAGTTTGTGAGATGGCATTGTTTTGTTCTATCAGGTACTAATTATTCAAAAAAGCCATATCATCCTGCTTATAACACACTGGTTTTAACTCTGTAACATTTGTATATCAGGGGCATGAAATGCTGAGACAAGCCACACATTTAAATTGTAACTACACCATCTATATGTCAGCTTCAAGTGCCGCAGTACATGCTAAGATTTGGCATGCAAACCCGAAAATTAGATTTACTACAGAATTTTCAAATATTAACGTCACTCATCCCCTATCACTAGAATCAGCCTGAGTGAAATGCTAATTTGGAATGTTCAAAGAAGTCTCAGAATATCCAGGGGAGAAATACATTGCTGCGATTCAGCTGAGTGCATGTAGTCTGGATTAATCCCAGCAGGTCTATTTTCTAACTTCCAGTGCAAAAAGCTCCTTGTGAATTTACTGGAAGTTATGAGACAGGCTTCTGTGAAAACCAGGACTACATTCAATAAGAGATCAAAAGTAAAATTCAGGTAGCAGAAGAAATACACCTGCCTCTGCTAGTTTTAGTGCCTGTGGCAGGGGCAACTCACGGTGCCAAAAGCACTGCAGCTGGCACAGTTTAAAAGCATCACATATGACTGAGCAAGGGAGCTGTGGGTGCAGGAGGAGCTCTGCCCACAGCAGGCTCTCACGGTGGTGGTTACAAGGAGGGCAGCTCTCCCAGGGCACCTTTCAGCCCAGCAGAAGACATCGTCCAAACAATCAGCTCCCCTGACCTGGAGACCAGGGCAGTGTCATGCACAGGTGTCCCGCACGCTTGGGCCACGCAGGGTTTGGGCAGCAGCTGCAGGGTTTGGGCAGCAGCTGCAGGGAAGTGCCCTGGTGGGGTGTCTCCTGCCCACCTTCCCTAGTCCCTGCTCAGCAGGAGCCCTCGGCTGCCTCCCTGACACCATCGGGCCCTGCACACAACACGAGCTGCAACCCTCCCTTTCTCTTCCCACTAATCTTTTCCAGTTTATAAAACTGACAAACAGAGGGTAATTGATGGTTTATAAAGATATGCGGCTTATTTATCAGAAGGAATGAAGTTGGATACAGCAGCACAGGATTTTTTCCTTATCAAAACAGACGAAGAACTGAAAGATAGATGCTACCAGATACGACAATAAATTCCAATTCCCATCAAACAAACTGTAACAAGTCATTAACATCCTCCCACTCAGATGGAGGAAGATCATCCTGTTGGTCTGTTAACAGAAATACAGCATTTGCTGTCAACCCTTATTTCCCTCAGTTCAGAATTAAGTCTTTCTAGTATCAAGAAGTAAAAGGTGTTTCTCTCCCACTCTCTTCCTTTGACTTCTACATTCTTCTTCCCAAAAATGAGTTTGTCAAGTTTATAATTAAGTGTATCAGACCTAAGCACAGCAGGGATCTCTAAGAACTTTACTGAACTCACTGATGACCAAAGAGTCAGAAGAGACCTCCAAGCTGAGTTCCTTTATTTGGGTGGATCAAAGCAGCATCTTCCACAGTCTGGGGGAACAGAGCACGACTGAAGGGCTTCAGCAGACTAGTGCTATTTTTCCAGTAGCTTTTCAGATAGAACATCAGCATCATGGCAAGAATGTAATTTCCCCCAAGTATTTTCAGCCATGGTTGTTCTTGTAAGGTTCTCTTTGACCATGTTACCATTGAACTGGGAAAATGGAGATTTTAATTCAGAACTTTATTATAAAGTAATATATAGAATATATGTATACAAACTATTGCAGCTAATAATTAGTATGGATACAGAAAGTCTGGAGAAGCAAAAAGCAGAGGAAAACACATGAGAGAGAAACATAGAAGAAGAGCAGCAACAAAATGAAATGGGAATGGAATTCAATCCAAAAGGAAGAGCAATTTGTTTTCGTAGCTTGGGGGAGAAAAGGAGCAAGCCCACTGCAAGTATTCACAGCCAGAGTCCCTCGGATAATTGCATAAATATTGGTCGGCCCACGCACTGAGGTATTACTGAACACACCACCCCAGCTGAAAGGGAAATCTCAACACTACACCTTTTGTAGGCTATTTGTGTACTGGGGCAGGTGTGCACCCAGCACCTCTGCATCCCTTGATTCTCCAGCTGGGATATTTACATGGACAAGCTACAGCTCTCTTTTAGGTGGGCTCCCCCCTCTGCAAAGTTCACGTATGGAGAGAGACAAAAGGAAGGGAGAAACCTGGGGGCTTGTATGCCTTTGTCTTGCCCCACCATGTGAAGGCAGGCCGAAGCTAGGGAACAAATTCCATCCTGCTGCAAAAGTGCTTCCTAAGCATAACCTTGTGAAGTAAAGCTCTTGGAACAGAGATTAAGAGCAAACCCATCCCCCCCTTAGTAGCTCATGTCACAGAAGCTTAAGCACAAGCCTAAAGTTATCCAGATGTTTAGGTTTCTGCTCGTGGGGCCTGTGCTGACTGTGCAGGATTGCTGGTTTACAGGACTGACTCCCAGCAACCCCAGGCCCTTAATTCTGCTGTACCTCTGCTCGGCTGATATGTGCTCCTTGGTATGCACACTCTGCAAGCACTGACACAGATGCCAGATTTCTGTAACATACACAAAGCCATAAAAGTACTTCTCAAACTCTAGCTATCTAGTTGATTCAAATAAAGCACATACATTTCTTGAAAATTAGATATAGATATATTTGTGTGATACCCAGGTACAAAATGTTTTCATAACATTATCATTTACCCAAATATCCTAAAATGCCACAAATAAAGCAATAGTGGCCAGAGACAAAAAATGCAAGAAAAAGGGAAAAATACAGATTTTGTTACAAGACATTCTTTTCAACCAATGACATGTTTAAAAATTGTCATATCCACAATGTCTATAAATAAGTGCGTTACTTGAGTTTAATCTCTAAACTATTCTTCAAAACTCCTTGCCCTTTTCTAGCCTAAAATGTCATGTTCTTCCAAATGAACCTTATCTGCTTTAGAGACAGACTTCACTGTGGGGGGAAGCTCTAGTTGCCAAGCACTTGGCAAGACAGATTTGCAATTAGGTACTTCCCTCTACCCTAGGGAACCTGGACTATAAAAAGAGAGCAGAAGACAGACCCGGATTTAACTAAAAGAACTGCACCCACTCCAAATGCTGCATGCCAAGTTTCAGAATAGTCTGACTTGCAATAAAGCTTTAAAGATTAATTTCCAGCAGCCATCTTCACAGCCTGCTGAAGGCACCCACTACATGCTAGGATTTCATACAGAAACATAGTCCACAGTGAGGCCTGGGTAACACAACTTTTGCAGAATCAGGACATATACAGAGAGCATGCCCATGCATTGCTATAAAACTCAGTCCATTAATTACAGTTGGCAAGAACACATGTAGGAGACAAGAGTGGTTATGAAACAGATTGCAAGATGTGCTGGTTAAAAGTCCATGCCAGAGGTACATAAGCAGTCTGTGGATACATGAGGGTATTCCTGCAAATGATTATTGACTACAAAGACAAACTGGCACACAGATCTTTCACTGGTGCTCCACACACCCAGCAACTGACCTGCTAATCAAGTTACACTGAAAATACCTCTTTCTTACAGTTGTCTTTTCAAAAAAATTGCTGCAGATGCACATATCATTTGGGAGGAAGAGATAAGAGGGTCACAAGATGTTCAAGTCTTGTCGCAATTTAAAAAAAAGTATTTTCTCGTCCCTTCTAATTTCTGAAGCATAAAACGAAGAAGCAAGTCAAATGATGCATTTAAGAGGAATCTATGGAAGAAAGCCGAAGCCTTTCTCTTAAAGGTTAAATGTATTTACTCCCTTCACAGGTGAAATTTGCAGTGATAAAGTGCACATTCTTCCTTTTCTACCTGGTTAAGTTTGCTGAAGCATACTAGTTCCCCAAAAACTTCAGCTGCACAGAAAAAGATCATCCATCATGGGGATGAATGCACACATGCAAGTGCAAGCAATCTGAACCATAGGAATATGAACTAATGCAATACAGAGCACTTAAGTGTAATAGAAAACATTTTCATTTACAGTTTTTAAAAAATACAAACCAAAAATAATTATAAAAGTATAAAAGATAAATTTTAGATTTTTATTAAATTCCTTCTATTAAATGCTCTAAGCATGATTCTAAAACCAGATCTAAAAATGATCAACAGCCTTCATAAGTGTTGGCTGTACCTGCCCAGTCAGGCCAGTACAAAGGACCAAGGCCCTGCTTGGATTTTCAAACAAATTCCATTGCCTCTGTACAAAGAGAGGACCCAGTGAAGCACAAGGAAAGAAACTGGATACCTGTAACAGAATGGAATAAAATTCTTTATACAATTGCTGGATTTCTGGTAGCAGAGAATCTGCATAATATCTTTTCCAAATCTGATTTTTCCATTAGCTTTCATAATAATAAACAATGCTAGAGGTAAGATACTTCTTCTCATCCCTAGAGAGCCATACTTTTAAAGCGATTGCTCAGATGGGGCACTGCTTGAGGCACCAGAATTCTGCAGTATCAGGTTAACAATCCTTTCAGAGGAACCAGAGAATTTACCCGCAAAAGATACTGGCAGTACCTTTTGACCTTCTAAATTTTATATATATGTATTTTAGTCTGGTTTTGTCATTATGAAACTGTAATATGAGAAAAGTTTACAAAGTGTCTTGCTCAGGGTGTTGATGATGATAGAAGTACGTCATTTCAAAACAAAAACGAGTTTAGTTCATGTTTAAAGAATGTACTGACAATGACCATCTCAGAGTAAACTGAGGAACCGCTGGGAACCACAGCAATGTGAAATTCATTCTTCTCTGAAATACACAGGAACTGTTTATTTCTTCATGTGCTCAGACATAATCTGGATTTTCATTTACTTTTTACTGGAGCACACTGAATGAGAGCTATAGCATCCTGGTAAATTAATTATTACCAATTCCCCTCCGTCTTTTCTCTGTTTTGACTCTAATTCTACAGGACAGGCACACTATTTCCCCTCCTCCCTCTTAATTCTAGCTAATATTTAGAAAGGACCAAAAATCACCTGAAAATATTTGCTGATATTTAGCAAGATTTTACTAGATATTCCTTTCAAAACATAGGTTTGCTTTTACATAGCATTTCCATTTCCAATCGTTTCCAAACAGGTGAAGCTCAGCCACTGCTGTGTTGCTGGAGCTGCAGGTCCTGATTCAGGTAGGGTTGGCCTATCCATGAGATCAACCTTGGCAGGTAAATACGGACTTTCCAAGGCCCAGGTAGGCTCTGTCTCCTGGGGCAGAGACATTTTGGTCCAGACGGGTCAAGGGAAGGAGAGAAAGGAATATTCACACAACACCAGGTTCTAGTACAGCACAGCCTGCTCCTCAGCACCCACGCCACCCTCTACTGCAGCAGGACTGAAAGTAGGATCCTAGCCTGTTCTGCTTGCTTGCCAAACTTTTTTCTTTTCTTTTCTTTTTTTTAGGTTGTTCATGCTAGAAAAAGTAGGCAGAAACTATCGTTTTGCATTCTGGCACAGTAGATCAAAATTTTCCCAACCCTACCCATCAGAGATCAAGGACCCCCCAACTTTGACACCTGCTACAAAGCAAAACCAAAACTTTCCCCCTTGTATCATCTCTCTTCTTTTGGGGGGAAACTGAGAGAGAATTTTGCTGAAGAGTTCTCTTTGTTCAAGCCTAACATATCTGCATTATAACTATCGAACTCTGAAGGTCTCCAAATATCCCCACATAAAATAATTCTCAACAAACATCAGCAAGGTTCAGACTTGCAGCAAGAACTCTGAAGCCTGGTAACACACTGTAGGAAGAACACTCACGAAACTGTTGCCCCTGCTCTGGTCCCCACACCAACAGGAAATTTGTTAAACAAAAGCCTGAGCTCATCCCAAGAAGCAATCAATGCCCTCAGTACACAGGAAAAAGATAGCATCTGAAAAGAGAGGTCAGGAAACACGCTATCAATCGGCTTAGTCTGAGCACGTGACAGACACCTTGAGAAGCCCTGTTACCCCTTGAGAAGCATAAATGGCACAGGATGAAGTTGATTTCCATCAGTTTCTGTGTAAGTTTGGTGATGTGCAGGGGAGTTCAGCCCCACACTGCTGTGGTTGGTGTGTCTCGCCCTGGGACACTGTCCGCTGCCTCTGGCACAAGCATCGGCTGCAATCCAGCAGCAAGGAAGTGCCAGTGAAGGCCAGGAAAGAGCAGCATGAGCAGCGCTGCTCCCTGAAGGGCTGTGAGCCAGAGGCTGAGCTGGCCCAGCGCAGACAGCCCCCTCACACACAAACCAGTCTTGCCACGTGTGACCAGGACGGGTGGAGCTGGGTGCTGGCACATCAGCAGTCCCTGATACAGCAGAAAGCATTTAAATTAGGTCCAGAGTCTATGCAGAGGGTCCAGTCAGTGGCAAAAGGAGGCAGAGCTGCAAGCAAGGCTACAATGCAGACCCAAGATGCATCCAGAGGTAGGGCCAGGGCTGGAGACAAACACACTGACAAAGCTTGAGCCGAAGCACAGCCCCAGGGCCAGTGGGTGCACTCGGGGTCCCAACATAGTGGTTCAAACCTTAACTACTCATCTCCTTGTAGAAGGCTGTTACTATTGTAATCCTATTGCCTTTATCATCACGTTTCCAAAAAGACAGCTGCCTTAATACTTCTGTCTCTCTCTTAAGAGAACAGTTTTTAAACCATCTGTTAGGGTAATTTAAGCTCACACTGTCAAATAAATTGACCATGCAATTTTTGAGGTTTATTTCATTTATACCTTTTAAAACCAGCCTCAGGGACTTTAGAGTTGCTGCTCAAGTGAGTATTTCATTGCTTTAACTTAGTATTGAAAACATATTACCATCATCTCTCAATCTCCATTTGGGCCTTTCATACAAGCCGCTTCCTGCCACATCATACTCATTCATTTCTGGTTTTCTATATAAAAAAAAAAATCACAGACGCAGCGTGTGCCTGTTACGTAACCCCCTGCTAACAGACTTAGGAATCTGGGATGCTGAGCAGCCGCAGATGAGTGAGAAGACTTGGCAAGCCCAGAATTTACTTCCTGTGAAACTGGAATGCAGAGCAGCTTGCTGGGCTTTGGAGTTTGTACAGTAATTATTCCACTAAAGAGTTAGTCTGGGAAAGGAAAATAAGGCAGGCATTGAAGCAAGCCACCTGCCAAGCTGAAATCAAGTGTTTTAAACTAGGTCAGAACACCATATTGCACCTATAAGTGGTCACTGTTGTCAAATCACCTGGGCCTCACTGGGCTGCAGCAGAACATACGAGAGCAGGATTCCAAATGAACATGACTCAGAAAAGTCAGCCTGCCCTGGTCCTTCTCTTCTAACTCCTATCCCAGCTTCTCTATACTCCAAATATTTCCAAGCTGCTTAATTTCTAATCAGGTGTCTGCTATGAGCAATGAAAGGGGAGTTGGATTTACTTTGGGGAGTGCTGGATCTACAAAGAGCTGCCTTGTTCTCAAGCTCTGGCACCAAGGACCCCAAATGTTTCCAAACATCTGGAGATGTTGCTTCAGGACAGGCTGCCCAGCCCTAGAGTCCCGGGTTAGGACAGGCCCACTGACCCTGGCAAGATACCTGCCCTCTCTGAACACCCAAGAGTACTGAGGAAATGGAGTGCATTAAGCAAGGAGAGACTCCACAGAGGATCCCACCTGCTAAATTCAGAAAATATTTGCAAATCCCCTGCCCCTGAAAGAATTGGGCTGAATTGCTGCACCAAATCATGAACAGCCACGTTTCTCAGTGGAAATGTAGAAGCACATGTCCACTCCTCCACTCCAAGACATGTGGCTCACTTTTTGCATGAAAGCTTGAGCATAACAGTGATAATAAGTTTCACACTGCCTGCTTAAGGCAGAGTTATCTCCACCCTTGGGAACTCTGGAAAGGGGAGATGGATAGTTGGATGGTTTTGAATAAATTTTACAAACAAAGTTGCAACTTCTTGTAAGTTTAGCTAGTACAGGAGGCAGAATAGAAATGTCCAACACATACAGAAATCCCTGCAACAGGGATTGGTGGCAGAATCCACACACCTGCTGTTTCTGGAAGACCAGACCTTCCAAATCCTACTTTTCTGTAAATTTCATCTCATTTCATACCCAACCAAGTGCTCCAGTTGCCACCAGTGTCACTTGTCACATACTGTTATGTAGTAGGCACGCATTGGCGACCCTCCTCAGTTCTGCCTCTCCAAGCAGAGATGACTTTCCTCGAGCTAGAACACCGAGCAGCTCTTCACAACTGAAGCACGATCAAGGTATGATCATTTCTTCCAGTCTGAGGGTTTCCCCACTCTGTGCCACCCAGCAGGTTCCAGGTAACATTCTTATATTCCCTTGTTTCTCGCAGGAGTGACCCGTTTGCTGTAAGGAAACACAACACACTGACCCCTGTAGCTCACATCTGCTTCTCTGCTGCTTCCCTGCGACCCTGCACAGGAGGCACCACCCTGGACTCCGACTGACAGAGCTCCTCCTGTGCCGAGGTGGTGGGAAGGGAAATACAAGCTCCTCCACCCACCACTCCCCACGTGCTTCACTAATCTAAAAAAACCCAAGAATTACCTAGATCTGTTGGTTTTGCTAAAGCTAGACATTAAATCTGCTCTGGTTTTTGACAGAGATAGGGGTTTTTTGTATTTTAAAAAGAGTTACTTTTGTAAGTGACACTAGTAACTTCAGTTATAATCTCTAGAATACTAGCATTTCTTAATTTTTTTCTTCCTGAATTAGGAATATAAATATGTCACCACTTAAGGACAAGATCCAGAAACAGTTAAATAGTCCTTGTTCCCCTAAAGATAATGAAATTGCTCACATGACACAATTTTGAAGCATAGCAGGTTTTTAAAAACATTTCTTTTGGCTTAAAATATTTAGAATAAGATTCCTAATTTTCCAACAACACAGCTGTTATATGTCTGGCTTTTAACCCAAATCTGTTTGTATCATACTAAGATTCCCAGTGAATAGCTGCAAAACCTCAGGGTTGATTTTCTTTAGCATTGAAAATTTATCCTGTAATCAATGTATGTTTGTAATAGATTACTTCAGTTAAATTTCCTTAATTTCCTTTGAGGATGCATTCTGTCGAATAGATATTTGATAAGATATGGGGTAACTCAAGTCCCTAGCCCAAAACCTGGAAGTGAAAAGTGCTGGCCAGCGTCTCAGTAGGAAGTTTTCATTTCTGGAGGAAAAAAATCCTTATTTATCAAAAGGTCCCCATAAGGAAGTGTTTAATTTACCTTCGTATCATTGATTTTTATAATCTTCAGCATTCAAAAAATTTAAATTCTAAATGAAAAGATTTATATCTACTGTCTCACAGAAAAAATCAAAGAGGGAGACTTTTAGTTCTCTAGATCTTTTTTGCACTTCTGAAGCTGGAATCAATTAGATTTTCTAAGTTTAACAATTCTGTTTATTTCTTTGAGCTACCAATGAATAGGAGGAAAAAAACCCAAACTCCCTCGGTATCCTGCTTCCATCTGAGCGCAGGCTAAATCAGATTTATTCAACAACCTCCTGACTGGGTGGAGACAGTGGGAAATACTTGGCCATACTGATTGTTCCTGACAACAGTTGCCCTGAAGGAAAGTGATGTTATACTATAGAGAGAATTGTGGGTGTTTCTGTGTAGGGAAAACCCACAAAAATCGAATATTTGTTCAGTACTTGGTGTTTATAAATCTAAATCTAAGACAAATAATAATAAAACCAATAAGAATACATTAAATGAGATACCAGCGTATACCAGAGATCCCATTTTGCCCACCTCTACATGTCAGGCATTGTGTCTGTTTCCCCATTCCTCTCGTGGTGATTAGGCTGCCTTAACCCATCTGGGGCACATATGTAACACGTGCACATTCATCACAGAACCTCCATCTCTCCAAAAGTGTTGTGCACAACAAGAAGAGTTCAGAGATGCAAAAAGCCCGGACCACCGTCCAAACTCTGCAACTCTCATCACCAAGCTCAGGCCACTGCTTCAGGGTACAGCCTCCCTGTGCAGGCCACCTCCTCTTAGATGATAAAGCTGACTCATAAACAAAGATTTCCTAAATATAACCCTTTCTTTGAATAAGACATTCAGGGTAGAGACATGTCAGAACACACAGTGACCCAGCCATCACAGAACGATATTGCCTGCGAGTACATTTTCTATCAGAAGTACAAAGCAACAGCAGAGTCTTTCAGCCATCAGATCCTGGCTTTGTGGGGCAACACCAACTCCAACATTGACTCACTTGTGCCTTCTGCTGCTATTCATGTACTTCTGTAGCTGTGCAGAGTTCCTTAATGCCGAAGTTCCCCTCTGCAATTCCTGCATGACATATAAGGCAAAGTCTCCTGGCAAGCTGGTGTGACTAATCTCTTAATTTCTTTGCTCTGAGACTCTTCCAGAATAGATTTGACTGAGTTGTCCAGCCCCCAACAACAGTTCAGTTCCAAGTTAAAGCTTAAATAAGGTAGGAATTGAAGGGTAATCCCTATTTCCTACAGAGAAATGCCATAGACCCTTATGGCCAGAATACAGCACACAGTTTTTAGTGAGTTTCCTCAAATCACTCATAGGATCACTTGAAAAAATTAAATGTATGGTATGATCAGCTGTAGGTTTCACTATGTTTACTTTCCAGATTGTGACAGTAATCTACAGATTTCAAACCCTTGAGATGTAATGCCTGGATGATGCAGCAAAAATACCTTTCCTCCAGAAACACTCTTGGTTTAAGAGATCCCTCCTGCAGAAGAACATCTTCTGCCCTCCCATCCCCCCATTCCCTCACACTGGCACAGCTGCTTTTTGGACCTTGCTGCAGAGTGAACCACTGAAACAATGGAGCACCCACTGTGTCCCCTCAGAGAAGCAGATCATCACACCACCGCATGAGCACAACCTGGGGGATAATGAACTGCAAGGAGAGCACAGGGGGATGAAGGGGCTAGTGTGTGTGAGAGACATGAATTTTTCCTAACAGGCCTTTCTAGAAGGCCAAATGTATCAAACTGTACTTTCAAGCTCATTTAACCCAAATTCATGGATAACACACAGCCATTGAAAAGGACACATCAAAGTCCCCCCATGCATGTATAGAGAACATGTACAACCACAGTTCTATGGTTTCCTTATTCGCAATTTTTAAAAATACAAATTATCTCTTCTGCTCTGCTCAATGCTTTTGAAATCGTATTTTTCTGGAAATTTTTCTTTTATTAATTCTACAACTGCAGCTGGGTTGGTGCTGAAGTCTGAAGTGCAGATCAGAAATAGCCGATCAAGAGTTTGGATTAAATAACAAAGCTACCAAGGTGGTTTAAAACCAGCTCACTTTCCCATCCGTTCTCACCTCTGAAAAGATAGCAAAACAGTTTTGCCTACATTATTAAGCAAGGAATTCCACATAAAAGTAAACATGCAAGAAGCACCTCCTCCATTGTAGGGCACTAGCATGACTAGAGTTGCTCAGCTTTTCCTGTTTGTTTCAGGCTTTCCCATCTCTGTACTTTCCCAGTATCAATTATATCTATCTATTAAAAAAAAAAAGATAAAAAATGTGAGCTCTGTCTCAATTCCAAAGACATAACATTACTTTTAGCATGCTGTTTTTGTGTGTTTCTGGAATATTTTCTCAAAACATATTGTGTCCCCACCAAATCTTTTCGTTTGTGTCCAGAGGAACACTGGGTGCAGAACACTAAGAAAAGACAGGAATTGATGCTGTGCAAACAATTTGTTTATAGTGAATATTCTAGAATTTGCCTCATCAAATAGTATTCACTGGAGCAAAGCTAGCTTAAAGTAATTTGGCTGATGCTATTCTTCCCACTATTCCATTCAAATCAGCAGATTAACGTTGTCTCTTGAGGATGTCTTGGCTTTGCAGAAATTCTGACACTACTGTCTGGTGCTTTGAGTGTTACAATCAAATGAGTCCCAGCTGTTTATTCCCCCATCCAGCATGTTCTTTCACTCAACACACCCTTCAGTTAAACAACTGATACATTTCTCCTTGCGTATTACCTAGTAGGCCTTGGGTTTTGGTCTGATCTCCTGCAGAAAGGAGGTTTTCGTGATTGTGCTGTTTGTCCATCTATCTTGTGTTTATCCACAAACCCACTTTTGACTTTTTCTACCAAAACTGCTAAAGAGTAGAAACCTCTAAGATTTGTTAATAGGTGACCCATAAGATAGACCCAAATTTCTTGCCCACAAGGGCACTACCTGTAGTATGCACAAAAGTATACATAAAATAGCAAGAAATCCACCCAGAGGCACATTAGGAAACCTGGGATCAGAAAGCCTGAAGCACAGCATCAGCATCCAGCTGGATTTCCAGGCACTTGCCCTCAACTCTTTGAGAATACTTACAGGTATAAGGCATGCCCAGGCTTTGAAATCTCCTGAAGCAGAGCCACACTGTACATTGTACTAGCAAACTCCCAACCCCTTGAAACACATTAACAGAACTTCAAAATCTTGCTGTTCACTTTCTTTTCTGTTGTCTATTTTCAGGTTTGTTGTTTTCTCCCTAATTTTTCAAGTATTACAAGTTTGATGCTCTTGCTTGTCTCTCTTTTGCTGAAAAAGACATCTCACTTTGCCATTATATTTCACAAGTTTTAGCACTGAAACTGCCTTTCATATAAACAGTGTCACCAGTTAAAGATTGCCATTTGACCATGACTGATTATTTTGCAGATGTTTGCACAGGAAAGATCCTGCACAATCTGCTTGCATCAGCAGTATTTTCCTTTTTAAGCAAAACACTGCTAACACTTTGAATTTTCTCTCATTGAATAGTTTAAAATGTAGAATGCATTTCATTCACAGAATTATCTATTCCCATTTTTTACACTGTTTGTTTAAACTGTACTGCTTTCTGCTGTATTACTCCATAAATGGCATGGTTTACAACAGAAAATACTGAAACTGCCTTTATCTTTTATTTTCCGATCTCTTGCATTACTTAGTTCTATTTCTAGTTAACACAAGCCTATTGTAGCCAGCAACACTGACTGTTGCTATGGTTTTGCACTCCTTATGTTTTGTTTCCATTTTCTACTGGTCCTTTTTCAGTTATTTGGCATGTTTTTAGTTGCTTCATCTATGGTTAATCTCTTTATTGACTCACTTGCTTAGGTATCATTTGGACTCAAATAATCTGATTGCATAGCTGGAACACTTCCAGACTTTTGAAACAATATTATAGGATATTGTGCTTAGAGTCAGATGGCAGTCTAGCTCTTAGCTAGCTTCATTTTCCTCTTGGGTGACTGCAGGGAATGAAGCATACTCCACATTTTTATGGTTGTATGGATGGAATTGATCTTCAACTGAAAATTATTTTATATCTTATTACTCCTTATGATGTGCAGACAGACAGGAGGTCAGGACGGAGCCTTTGTAAAATAAAGTGAGCAGCCCCCAATTTATTTCATGGTTCTAGCTTCTGGTGGCTTGCAGCTGGGACTCTGGTTGGTTTTCTGACCTTGCCTGGAGAACACCAGGCTCAATCCATTCTTGGATTCAGTCATTTCCAATAGTTCCAGCCATTACTGTGGAGCTGAAATCACTTCAAAGTAGGCCATTTTCACATCCAGAAAGAAATCAGTGTTTCTATACCTGTGACCATGCCTCAGTAAAATATGCACCTAACTCCGACAGATGCTTTGAGCAAGGTTGGACAAAAAGAAGAAAACTAGAAAGCAGAAGTTGGTAGTGTTGGTAAAACTTATTGCCACTTCCACCAAAGCCAAAGATACGACCCACACACTCACTCACCATCACAACTACAGATTACACAATCAGAATATTAAAAATAGCAGCAAAACTTATATGGACAGAATACTACCTTCAAATCTGCACCCAGAGAGTTCAGCCTTCAATACTTCAGGGCAAATTGCTTTTTGTACACAGATTGGCTGAAAATATTGCTGAATCTTTGTTTTAATCTCTCTCTAACACAGCCTTACCTTTTTCATGGGACATTTGCTGTCCCAAGGGTCCCACATTTGGCCAAGTTTTACCGTGGTTGCCAAAACTTGATGTATACTAGACATAGGATAACCAAGAAGATGATTCAGATTAACCTGGTGAGCAATCATTGCCTAATCTTTTCACCAGGGATGTTTTCTGATTTATCCATTCACAGTAGTTTTTTTACCACTTTCCCATCCTCATCCCATTTGTAATTACACTGGATGTGTGGTATTAACACCCATGGCACCAAAACTGAATCAAAGAATTCTGCTCTTTCCCACATACTAAGAAGTGTCCAAAATGTAATTATAATTTACTTTTAACTTCTTAAAGTTCTTAAATTTCTTTGTGAAGGACTTTCATACTATTAGAGAGTAATTTTTATCTTCTAACTCTTTTCTGTGGGGTTCTTTTTAAGGAATGTTGTGAATTGTACATAACAGGACGGAGCAAGACATGAATACAGGCATTCCCAACTCCACAAGATCAGGGAAACTGAAAATGTGCACATTTACTCTCAATATTCATGCTGCATTATCTTATGTATATTCTCTAATATTACATTTTAAAAACATCTGTCTTACCTGTTCTGAACATATCCTCTTCTGCAAATACAAGCATGCACAAAGAACATGTTTGGGCAAAAGGCTGTAAGCTTTCTCTTCCAGAACATTTCCCCTCCTCCACACATATCTAAGTACTTTCTTATCAGAGATTCAGAACTTGCTGATGACAAAACGGCAACAAAATACCTAGTCAAAACCCACAAATGGCAACACCCTTTCTAATCAAATATTAATTCAGTGGTAAAGTTCAAGTGCGGCGTGTTTACAATCTCATAATTTACGAAGTAGTATACTTTCTATCAGATTTTTATAGGGAAAAGCTACTTTGCCAGGAAAAAAATTACTTTTCACTAGTGAAATATCACAATGGAAATCCTGCTATTAAAACCCCCCTCATAAACACTATCAAAGAATCATACCAAATAAGGCTTGTGAGGATCCTTTATTTAAATAACTAACAAACTATTTATACTTTTACAAGAGTCTGTCCTATTTTAGTAAATATTTGGCAAAGTTATTTGATTAAGAGAGCAACCTGACCCTCATTTAACATGGTTATTTGCCATAACTTATTCTTATTCTTCCATCATTTTGGTTTAACTACACAAATAATTTTTTGACATCTTTAGGTTAAGTAATACTTCTCATAACTTGATTAAGACTGGATTTGCCAAGATAAGTGGCCAGGGATCTTTGTACTTTTGTACAGATATCTTAGGGCTGAAATCACTCTCAGCAACTCGTCATCGAGTGCTACATGGAGAACAGCATGGTCACCTCTTGTTTGATCACTAGATGCATCTTTCATTCCCAAACAAGTCTTGCTTTAGTGGCAATTTTTTTTATCTCTGAAAGCTTTTTAGCAGCTGTGATTTCTGTTCTCTGCTCGGACACCGAAGCGCACCTTGTCCCCATGGCATGTTACCTAATGTGGTGTATCAAGGCAGCCTGTAGCCATCAGGCTCGAAGGAGAGCTTGGCACTGGTGCTGCAGAGAGCAGGGCAGTGAGGCACCATCGCACACGCTGCAGCTCTGCACTCTCTCTTCTGGGGTTTACCCGGCAGCAGTCCCTGGGCATGCTGTACCCCCCGGGCAGCAGCAGCTGCGTGCAGCACTTACAGATCAGCCCCAGCTCCCACCACACAGCACCGTGCTGCTCCCCGGTGTTGGGATGGCTACAGCGCACCACCCTTAACATATCCAGCTTGACTTTTCTCGAGGAATTTTAAATAGATGGAAGTTAGGTCAGTCATGCTGCAATACACTTCGAATAAATAACAGACTTCAATATCCGGCCACCTCCACATTCCAAGTACTTTCCTCCTCCTGATGAACTGAACTACCTGGTTTTGGGAAGCCTGTTTAGGAAGCTCATTACAACTTTTAGAAAGAGGTACTGTATTTTCAGGACTCATTCAGGTTGCAGCTATCAGGCTCTTGTTAGTATCTGCTCACAGTTTCATCTCCAGGGAGGTAAAAGGACAAGGACTTAAAAGCTGAACTCAGTTATCAAGTAGCGTTTGTGGCATCTCATGGTTTTTGAGGACACATTCTAATCAGATCAGAATGCCGTTATGGTCTCAGGGAATGTGGGTCCTTATGAGATCAATATTTTGCATTAATTCCATACCACATACTCTTCATAGTTACAACTAGTGACNAGGTCCTTATGAGATCTAAAACTGTTTTGAATATCAATATTTTGCATGAATTCCATACCACATGCTCTTCATAGTTACAACTAGTGACAGGGCAACTTCATTCACTGTTTTTGACTAAACCAGATGCTTTAAATGGCAAACCAAAGGCTGTGGAGAACTGCGCTTCTGATTCTCCTGCCAAATGTGAGAGCTGTACAGACTGGGGTTTGGGCAGTGGTTTTACACTTGCCTCACGCTGACCCGAGTGCAGGCTGCTGTCACAAGAGCCAATTTTACATTCTCCTCTTTCTTTACCAGTATGAATAACAGTGCAACCACGAGATAAATCAGGGAGATGATGTCCCTCATTTAAAAAAGGGAGGAAAAATTAATTTTCCTCGCTTTCCTTCGGTCCCAAATGTTTAATTTTCACCTGTGCACATGCCTCTGGTGTGGTTTGCTTGACAGCCATGTACATGAACACCAGTTCTGGCACAAGGGCAGGTTTTCCCCAGCCTCAGTAGCAGGGTCTCTCACCTCATGAAAGCATCACTGCCACCATGACCCAAGCTCTATAGGAGCTGATCCAGAGACTCTGCTGGTGTCTGCAACTTATAAGAGATGAGGAAAGAGAACTGGCTTTAGACTAGGAAATTTTGCCAATTCTCTTACATATCTCAATAAAAGAGGTAGATTCTTTAGAGTAATCCTGTTTCTTTCTTTGGAGAAGATACCACGTGTAGAAGCCCATACCTTCTTAGCTGTGGAGAGAAGCTGCGTCACCAGCTACATACAAATGTCCATTTTATCTCATTGAAAGCTCACAAAATATGAAGCAAGATATCAAACATTAACTCTTCTCAAACCCTGAGCTGGTCTAATCCAGAGCCTATAAGAAATTGTTCTGCAAAAGGCTCTGTGAGAAGTGAAGAAAGTTAGTTTTGATAACACTTCTTTCCAGTAATGTTATATATCCAAAAGATGGAGAAAGCTAATTCAAAATCATAATGGAGATTAGCCATCTCCACTGAATAAGCTCTTTGTCTCTTGTTGCTTGTGTCCAGCAAACCCTGTTGTAGTTTCAGTTCTTTCTGTACACCCTGCTAACTGCTGTGAAGAAGGCTGTTTGGACATTATTCCAACTCTTGTTACCATCTGTAACTATTCGTACATATTACTAGAGCTCTGAATGTGTAAATTTCTGACAACCAAAATAAATCAAGCTACTTAAGCAAAAAGACTTAAAAGCCAACTGTAACAGCTAAAGAAAACAAGAATTCTCCCCCTCTCCCAGCAGAGGCTTGTAAGGAAAATGCGCTTGTTTCTGAAAATGAGCTTGTCATTAATGCAGTGACGTTTTCCACTCCAGCACAGAAAAAGCACGCAAAGAGGTTTTAAAAAGACTAAGTTGTCAGTGGGCACCTCCAGCACTTGGGAGAAAGGTCTTAGAAGACCAGCAGCATACGGAAGGAAAATAAGGATCCAGAGGAAGGGGATATCACAGCTAACAAGCAGGATAGGAGCTCAGATCCTGCTGAAAGAAGGGGGGTGCTGCTCCTCCTCTGCCCTCTCAGACTCCTTAGCTGCCAGAATCACCAGAATAATCTCAAAAGAGTCAAAAAATAGTGATCTCTAATGATGACTGATGACATCATTCTGACAAGGATTTAATCAGCTGCTAGTCACAGGCACCTTATGAAATGGATCCCTGCACCACAGGTCTGAAATAATGCTAAAGACACTGAAAAAAGTTTTGAAAGCACAAGGCACCATGTTTTTAAACTGTGAAGGTTGAACAAGAAGTAAAACACCAGGCCAGTGCTTTTTACCTCTGTTGGCCACAGGAGTTTTATGTCTTTAATGCCCAGAGAGGTGGCTTCAGCTTGAGGACACTAAAGAGAGCAAGTTTATAAAGCACTTGTAATCCCTTTGCTCATATACCTGTTCTTTCCAAATAGAGTGGCCCACAGCCTCCTCATCTGCTGTATTACAGCAGGAAATTCTGTTTTCTTTCAATGTCATTGAACTCCTCTGGACTGATTTTGGACTCCAGTTTTCACACAATAAGAGAGTTTCTCAGAAGCAGGCCCTCAGGATTTGCCTTCAGTATTTTTGGGGGTCTGTTTTGGGGTTGTTGTTTTTTTTATTTGATGGAGTTGTATGTTTGTTTCCTGGGTTTTCTTTGGTTGGTTGTGGGTATGTTTTTTTGGTTGTTGTGGGCTGGTGAGTTTTGGGGGTTTTTAAAAGTTTTTTAAAAGGATTGCATTGTGTTCCAGTACTTACAAGAAGGGTGTTACAGACTCTAAAAACCCCTGAGCTGTGCAGCACAGTTTAAGCACGTTCCACTGCATGTTATTCCTGCACATCCGCAGGTGACTGGGGCAGATGTGATGTATTACCTGGCTCAGTGCCCACTGGGGTTAGCTGGAACATTTCCTCTGACTTTAGAGAGCTTTGCACAAGGCTATTAAAAGAGGCTTGCAATGAGAGAAAAGTTGCACTCTGTCAGTTTTTAATAGCATTAGCAATGTCAGACTAAGAACCCGTTAACATTTTGGACATCCTGGTGCAGCCAAGGGGTGCAAAAAATACGCAGTCCCATGGAGCATAGCCCTGGGTTCAGAACTTGATTCTGCTTTTGAAAATAAACTTTCTTTCCCTTAAAACAAAGGGGGAAAAGCATCCTTTTTTTTCTCTCAATTTTTCCTCAGTGTGGTCCGATAGTCTCACACTGACAAACACTCTCTTTCCCAAGAAACAAACTTTTTTCCCAAAAATCAGTTGAAGCAAACAACAGATTCCCCAAGACAGGTGCCTTGCATGCACAACAGTCTGTCCCTACCCAACAGAGCTTTAGTCCAGGGCAGCTGTGGCACTCCTGACTCCTCTCTTTAAAATTCCCTGTAGCCCTTGTGGGTACACAGCCTCCATGTTTAACATGCACGCATATCTTGTTTATAAAAAAGGTTTCAATTAACATCCCAGACAAAAAACCATGCCCATAAAGATAAAATAAAACCTCACAGGAGAATACTGAATAAAGAGGGGAACAGTAACAAGCAACAGGAACCAAGCTCCATAGGGAACTGAGAGCATTCAGCAACCATCAGATTCAAGCCATTGATAAGTCTCCTTTCCTGTTCAAATTGAATTTCTAGCATGAATCAATACCCAGAACATATGCATCAGATCCATGGGATTATTTACACAATGCCCACACTTTCCTGCAAACTCCATATCTTTGCATCTATTGCACACAACTCCTCGTTGTCAGACAGCTCCTGAGACCAGGCAGGATTAAGCTGCCTCCTTAAAAGCCATTCCCAGTGCAACCAAGCTAATTGCAATGAAGTGCTGATAGAGTGCCCTCACACATGAGGGAAATGTGCTGTGGGAAGACGGAAAGAGAAGGAATGTCAGGATAGAAGGTGACTCAATAGCTTGTGCATTTCCAGGCCTCATTTCAGTCAGAATATTTTTGTTTAAACAGGCTCCTCTGAGATACGGTAGATTTATGTTTTTCACGTCTTTTTTCTTTTCAAAGTTTTTCAAAATTCTGGGATACAACTGGAGGCGCCCCTGCAGTATTACTGCACATATCCCACAGAATTAAGAATTACAACATGGACATATCCACCTTGACACACATCCTCCAAGAGATTTTGCAGAGAAGGGAGAAGACAGCCTTTGCAGGGTGCTCAGCGCTGACATGTCTAACGTGGTCTTGGAGTGGCACATTCCCAAAGACAGTATGAGAAGACAGCACCAGACACTCCTTCCACTAACCAGGGGAACTCCAGCTCCAACACATCTGCTGACCTCTAAGGAGGCAGCACTTTCTCTGCAAGTGGTGTCCCAAGCCACTTTAAATTTTATAACTTAAAACTCAAGTTAACTATATAGAAAAATCTGTAATCACAAGTTATTATAATTGCCTTTCAACCATAGTATAAATTGTGAGAAGTATATATTATAAAATTTCCATAGAGAGATTCCTGAGAAGACTGCAGCAGCTGATTGATCAGTGGCTTAAGACACGTGTCCCAGGAGGCTCTGTCCTGGCAAGCAGGCTGCACCATCCTGTGCTGGCCCTGTCTTCCAAATCACAGAACTGTTGCTTCCCTCAGACTTCAAAAATTAGTTGTTCTATCCTGAAAACCTGATTTACATGATAGTAAAAAATTATTTTGCTCTTGGGACTTATAAGGGCTGTGTGATTTCTTTGGGGATAATATATATCCCACAGAATTTTCTCTTGTTTTTCCTAATGTACCATCACCTTTATCCTCATCTTTCTTAATCTAATTCTATTTCTGAAGGAAACCTAAAATGTGAAATTTGGGCCTCCACTCCATTTGATCTGTTGTTTGTGTGCTCTCCTTCAGTTTTTCCATCTACAACACTTATTTTAGCACTCAGCATTTCAAGGAAGCCAGGAAAGATTATAATTCCTGGTATCTGGAAAAAACGTCTTCAGACAAACCCTGGTAGTCTGCTCAGCCTCAGCTTTTTCTCCATTGGCACCCACAGCCAGGGGGGCACCCTGCAGTGTCACCCAGCTGCTGCATCACGCACCAGGCCAAGGGATTTGAAAATTGTTTGCTTCTCTTTGCAGACAAAAAAATTCATTCTTCCCAAGGATTTACCCAGGTAGATTCTTTTGCAACCAAATGCTTATAAACAACGCTATTTTAGTTTTAATAAGTTTTTTTCCTAGAGCAAAGAGACAGCTGTCCCTACCCGCCACACTGGTGCAGGACGGCTGGTCTGTGAGTTTTCTTGTGTGAAGTAATCATCTAATAAAGGTCAGAAATGCAGTAATAACTAAAATATGTACAATAACTAATATAATCTTTCCTAAACACTTAAAAACTCCTGTTGTCTGCTGATGTATTTGATATGTTCCTGCTTATAGCAGACTATATCAGCAGAAGGTGCCTACGGTGTTTTCCTCAGCATTGAATAAGGCTGACCTTTGAACCACACACAGGCAGAAAAACACATCTTTAAAGATCAAGTATCTTTAAAGAAAAGCATCACCTAAATATTAATTGGTCCTCATAAACACAAAGTCGACCATTGCAAAAAAAAACTTTCACAAAGACTACCTGAGGAGATGACAACAGTCTTCACATACCTACAAGACACCATAAAACTACATTTGATCTAAATAAAGCAGCTAAATAAATTTAATAGCTTTGCATTTCAAAAAACAGACACCAGAAGCCACAGGCCAGGATATAGGCTGATAGATGGCAAGACTTAGGCTATTTGAGTCTGGACTTGGCTTCAGCAGCTCCCTCGGAGACGGAGCTCTCCCGAAAAGCCAGAGCACGGGCGGGTTGCAGCTGTGGGAGCCCAGCCCCCAGCCTGGCCGGTGGTACTGGAGCTGGGGGCTGGGGGCTGGGCTCGGGCACAGCACTCGCTGGAAGGCAGGCCTGGATGTCTGAGCGAGGAAACAGCATTATACTCATTTCCAGCGCTTGAGGAAAGAGGACATTGTGTACTATTTTTTTTTTTGTGTGTGTGTGTGTGTAGGACAAGTTGCATTTCTGCCAAGGAAACGCACGCTCCTGCCAGCATCTCCTAACAGAGCGAGCGCTGACTGGTCTTCTGGGCAGAGACAAGAGTGAACAAGAGGAGTCCTGGCACCCTTCTCCTCCTCCCCAGCGAGGGACATTCACAAACCCGATTACCCTCATCAGTTCTTGTTTTTGCCAGAAGCAGGAAAAAAAAACATAGGTGCTTAAATCAACTGAGCACATCAAGTGCAGAGGCCAATAAAGCCCTTTATTGCAGACTGAAGTCAGACTTAAGTCCGAGTGGTTAATGTGCTTTGGTCAGCTATTTGTTTTTCTCTTAAATTTGTTCCTGACCGCTTCATTTGCGGTGAGGTATTTGTGTCTTTTTATTACTTTTATTATTTATATGAGACATAAACCAAACACACTTTCCATCCTAACTGGCAAAACAGACCAGTGGTCTGTTTCTCTTATACAGAAACAGCCTGGAGGCATGACAGCTATCTTGCCTCTCCTCATGTTAGTCCTTAAACAGGCAAGACTTTCTCCAAGGCCAACTGTCCTGATCCATCATTGCAGGCTATCAGCAAGCTCATACCACCACAGTGACATGATGAAATACCAGTTCCTGGCTAACTTGTACTTCTTCCCAGCACTGCTAATAGTTCAACACCCTCAGTCACACCAGAGGTTAAGGACAACCAACAATCTGCCAATCAGTTTTTGTACAAGGCATTATTCACTCAAGTAGGATATAAATCAGCAAAGACACAAAATAGTGATTGTCATAAACAGAGTTTACATATTAAGTTGCGTGCTAGCCTGGAGCTTTTTGGTGGACAGAAACCCCTCAGAGCAGAAATGGCACCCAGCTTTACTTTTTGGTCTATAATGAAATGACAGGCTGATTAAAAGTTGTTTAAAGTCCATGGTGGCAGCTATTGTAATTTTACCAGCACTCCTCAATTTTGTCTTGGGGACCTGCTCAATAAAACCCTCAGATCTGATTAAAAAGAGTAAGTTGTTTGTAGCTGTCATTGCAACTTTGGTTAATCCTATAGTAACTGCTATGCAGATCAGACACCAGAAATCCCTGCCGAATTTAAGACAGCCAAAATGGGTAACAGTAACTTCTCTTTCCTAACATACACTTTGACATGAGTTTCAGAACCCACTAGAGAAGCAGGAGAAGTACCTAGAGTAGTTTGCTCTCTCTGAGCTTCTGCTGCAAACCCTGCACCACAAAGCTTCAGCAACCCTGAGTACACGATATCCAGCTCAATCACAAGATTTTTAACAGATGTGATCAGAGGGTCTGAAATGTAGCATTAACTGAATGCCATAGCCAACGGGGCACGGGGATAGAAAGCAAAGGGGTGTTATGGGAAGAAAATAAATTTTTTTAAAAAGAGAAGAAATTAAAACTTAAAAAAAAAGACGAAAAAAGCAGAAAGGTCAGGAGGAAAATGCATATGAATGCATGGGGAAATAAGCCTGATTACGAGCAGGAATGCCTGAGGGAAGCAGTTAGGGACAAACAAATGACAGGCAATTGATGCCATGTTAATAATGACATGACAAATGCTCACAGCATATTCAAACAAAAGAACCTGCCTTCCCCAGTTACCTGGAGTAATTAATTTCCACCAGTTCTTGCCATTAGTTTTGGCTAATTCACCAACACGGAAAATAACAACTCTTCCCAGGTGCTACAGCACAGTGCATTTTGAATGTCCCTAGGCCACCTTCCCTTTGTTGTTAGAATAACATTCTTTGAGTTTTCCACCCAAACACAGGCAGACAAGAACACGGAGGCTGGGAAATGCAGAGACCATGGCAACCTCTCAGATGCTCAGGTGCCCACGACAAAGGAGGTGGGTAGAGTACTGTACAACACACTTAAGGATCCTCAGACCTGTGATCCACTTTATTTTCCAAGGCAGAGTAAATCTGATCACCAGTGGGGAGGGTGTGAAGATTCGGGTAGCGCTGCTTCAGACAGTACTGGGCTGCAACACACCTGTGCTTACACCAAACACACCACCAGCTGCAGGGGAAGGGTCTTAAAGCATCAAATAACAATACTGATAGTATGGTAAGTCCAGTGTGGGTGACAATTGCTGGACAAGTGCAGTCTTTCACATCAGAATTGGTATCAGTTGTTATCTCAGAAACACTACGAGGAGAAATTGCTCTAATGACCTTCTATACCTTAATTGATCTTAGTTGTTTCATCCCAGGCCAGGTAGAACACTATCTGCTGCTCCTTGAGTTAACAGTGACTGGACTGTTCAACACACTCTTCTCATATATACATTAGCACAGCAGAGGACTAAAAAACTCAGTACATAGCCTTGATTTTGATAAATAAACATGCATAAAAATCTTGCAAATTCCAATTAGATTATAAAATGCAAACCTTACAATATAAATTACAAAACAGACCCCTGAGAACAAGTTCAACAGCTTCAGAATCAATATTCCACAGAGTGCTAATTGTGGCAACAAACTGTGTTGAAATTCGTGGGTCCCTGATGGGTTTCCAGCTTTCATTTTCAGATGTAAACAGTCAAGGAAATTATGTTCGAGTTCTCTCTTTCCCTAGAGAAAGGGATACGTAGAGATTTCCAAAGCTTTGTGAATTCCTTTGGCACCTCCTAGTTGAGACCTCCCCTTGCCAAAGAATGAGTATTTTACCTTGTGACATTTCTCAAAAATGTGACACGATGTACTAGACATTTGGTCAGCATTACATTTGTTAGCATATTTCCATGGGCTTGACAGTACTTTGGTCCGCAGCTGAGTGGCTTGAGTTAGTAATCATTTATTCAAGGCTACATTTAAAATTAAGTTGTTGATCACAGAACCACCGTCCTGAAATATCACACTTTTTCAACCTTCTGAAACTGTGAGCTCGGAGAAAGGACATGCCAAACTGTCCCACAAGAGAGGCCATTTTTCGAGAAGAACACAAACTGTGACCATGGCAGGGAGGTTTTGGGGGAGGCTCTGTCAGGAGGTGGCTACACAAAGTCTCAGTACAGACCAGTATAGAAGCTGTCTGTCTGCCAAGCAGAATAGGCCTGGAGAAAAGGCAATTTCTTCTCTTATCTTCGTGATGTACTTGTTCTTGGGAACATAATGTGATGAGGGCTGGATGATCACCGCCCAGTCTGCTCATTACCTTGAAAGAATAGCTCCGACTGCTGTGGGATGAAAAAGGGCTGCCAGAACAGGAGGTGGGCTGTACATTTCACCCATGGCCTCTGGGTCGTGCCTGGTGGCCACAAGTTAAGGTTCAGCCTATTCCTAGGGTTAGGAGAGAGACAGCTCCAAGCAGGGACAGAATGCAAAAGGGTAAACAAAATAATAGATCAGCCACACCAAATTAATAAATACTGAAATATTTGTCTGGGCCATAATAGGCATTGGTATATACTGATGAGCCAGCTTCTGGGGTTAGTGTTAGGGTAAAGAAAAACTCCTAGGCTTAGAAGCACCAGGAGGATCAAGGCACCTAAGAGAGGGAAGGGCAGACTGTGCAAACATTAGATTTCTGGCAGCTTATTCCTCTGGGCCGTAACTGGGGGTCATGGGCTCAGCCAGGAACAAGGAGTCGGGTTCTGGTTTGGGTCAGTGTTTACTGAGGCTTCGTCTCTCTGTTAACCCTAAACACAACTATAATATCAGGCATAGAGCCTTTTTCCACATTCAACACTCATTTCCTAAACTGTCAAGTCCTTGTGCAGGCCACCCCTTCATTTTGTAACCACTTTTTGCCTCTACACCAGTTGTAGTCCTTGGCTTTTTCTGCTTTTTACCCTAACTGTAACTGGGCTGCATCCCCTAAGATCACTGGAGTTCTTTCAAGAACTGATTCTTACTGCTTTTTCACGTTGATAATCAGCCTTGCCAAACCCAAGCTAGTCCTGAGCTGTGAGCCTGTAGCCCATGGAAAACTTAGGGCAGTTCCACCAAGTCAGGGAGCTGATTATCCTGGCCCTGAATATAGGCTGTATTTACCGGAAAGGAGATGAGAAATTAGAATATCCATTTGCTTACAAAGATAGACCAGCTTGCAGGCTGCTAACATTGCAAGTTGTAAGTACAGTGCTGTTGTAAACTATATTTGTGGCCATTTCCTTATCTTAGCATTAGTATTTTATGAAGATAAAGCACAAATATTAATGCTGTACTACTTGAAAGCATTAACTGATTCTATCTTTCAGCCCTCATTTTGGACCTTTGGAGTACAGCTGCAGAGAATAAACAGCCCAGGAAAACTACATTGCTTGCTGGAATACTAAAATAGAAAAGTGGCTGAGATGGTATTTCTGGGTAACATCAGACTACTTGCCAAAGGAAAGGGAACAAACAATACAGTTAATGCTGTCAACAACTACAGACCTGTAAACACTAAAATGATTAAGGCAGACGGTAAAAACCTCTTGAAGAAAAACTACAGCAAACTCCTCACTCCAAAAGTAGAAATAGAGATCAGTTGGCACAAATAGCTTATTGTATGTTGAGTAGTCTTCAAGATTCCTTGGGGATTAGATGTATTTTGCAACAAACAACACCTGCAAGAGCACTACAGAGCCAAGGGATTTAGTGGGTAGAAGAGGAAAGGGATAATGATGGAAATCTTGCTAGCCAAGCTCATCTCTTTCAGGAAACATTACAATACCACATACCAAAGCGCCTGGGTTGTTGTTCATGTTTTACCATTTGATTTTCCATATGGTTTCATAATTAGCCACCTTAGTTCATGGTACCATTTCACAAATCTGTCCTATAAAATGTTTCCTCAAAGCAGTTAATAAGCAGCTAACAGAAACTCCCTAACACTGGTTTTGTGTGTAGAGCAGCAACAGAATTAACCTGATTCCTGGAGTTCTGCCAAAAGCCAGTGTCTTTCAGGTCCGCTTAGCTGGCAAAATAGTATGGAAGTAGTGCCCAAGAAGAAATGGTTGCACTGATTTCTTGTAATTCCATCTGCATAAAAAGCTGAGTTGGTATAAACAGAGCATAGGGAGCAAAAAACTCCCAAACATCTATTGCCTCGACAAGCCAGTTGCCCTTAAAGCAGATGTGGTACCTAGGTTACTCGCTATTGAACAACAGAAGAATTCAGTGAGCTCAGGCCATTGCACAACACTGTCTGCAAAGAAAGGGAGGAATTAGTTTTTCCAGACTTGGAACTGTATCAGAGACAGCTCAGATGCATTCACAGCTGGTTCTTATTGGATGCAGCATTGACGTGAGTGAGCACCAAGCAGCAAGTGACCTGGTGTGTGTTTGTCAGTGGAACTTAGAGCAGACCAGGACACCACAGTCATATAAAAAGTACCTCAGACACAGTTACAGACCGGCCTTTAAAAAAAACCCCAAAACAAGCAAAACTAAAACAAAAAACAAAAAACCACAAAACAAACAAACAAACCAAACAAAACCAAAACCAAACAAAACCCCCAAAAAACTCCAAAACAAACCAAATTAAAAAAAAAACCAACAACAAAAAAACAACACCCAACATACAGATTTAGTAATCTTAAAAATCTTTAGTAACCTTATTTTTTGTTAAGAAACAAAAAATAAATGTAGCAATAGCAAACATTGGCTGTGCTTCCTAATTGAGATCCACAGCTAAATCTGACTTTCCCTCAGGCTTTCTGCCAGCACTGTGTACCAATTCCCCTGTTTTTATTAAAACCAAGATTGTGCTGTAAATTAACCAAGTTTATGCTGCACTTGAATCACCCTTTGCCACTGTCCTCCTTTTTCAAACATGATGACATCAGACTGCCTTTGCAGGCCTGTGCCAGAACTAACAAATCCTAGGTAGTTCCTAAGCATTTCAGTGTGGGTAAGTATTCTCAATCCTGCTCTTTTTAGAAATATGAAAATGTTTACTGAATCAATACATTTAAAAATAGTCTCAGAGTTTCAAAATGAAAGAAATTTAGTTGCTATAGCAGTAGTTACTTGTATTTGACTGTAATAATTTCTTTCCTCTGCTTACCTTTTCTCTTGAAACCTCATTCAAAGACCAGAGTTGCTTAGATAAACAACTAAGCAAATCCAAAAGAAACAACAGCAAAAGTCAAAGAAAGTTCTTAGGTCAGCAACATTCTAAAATGTCATTGTTTCAAACCACCAGTAATTTTGCACAAGCTAACATTTCTTAAGATCTCAGCTTTAGTAGCATACTTGGTCAAAGATGCATTTTTCCCTCACCTAGCTAGCAATGTACTGAATTTCCTGTATATTAGCAATATTGCCTCTGGAGGAGGAGGGAAGGAGGGAGCATCACCACTCCAGTCACCACTGAGGAGGATGAGAAACCATTTGCACAGGACTCCATACTCACAAATCTACAGCAAAACTCTGGCAGCTCGAGGCCACGTTTTCTGGAATTGCGTGGGCCGCTGGCTGGCAGAGCACGGTCAGCATCGCCGGGCTGTGTCCCGCCGGAGCTGCCAGCTGCTGCTGCTCTCCCGGCCGGGCAGGGACCCCGCGCTGCTCCTCTGGGATGCTCCCAGGGAACCCCGAGGAGCCTGCGGAGCAGGCAAGTACGGATTTATGCAACGCAAACCCTGAAAGAGTGTAGAACCGCAGGAAAATGGAAGCACGCCTCGGCCCAAGCAGCTAAGCTCAGCTCTGGGAAGACAAGCTCGGTGCCCAAGCCGTGCCGTGGGCTGGCAGCTCGGGGCCAGGAGCCGGGGCTCCGCTCGGCGCTGCCACGCAGCGACACCTGCCTTCGGACCGTGCTTCCATGAGAAACCCGTGCGTGCTGCTTCCGTGGCCAAGGAAAGGAGGAACGGCCTTAACTTGCCCCCGGGGCCGGCTTGTCCCCGTCCCCAGCTGGCACAGACACACACCCCGACTCCCGCCCCCACCACGAGCAGGATCAAAGTCATTGTGATATTTTAACTTTTAATTGCAAGTTAAATGGAGGTGGACAAAATTGAGCCATAACCTAAGCTCCTACTCCACAAAAATCAGCCTTTGCAAAGACTTCAGAGGAGATATCGTGACATGTGAATTATTTCAGGATTTTAAAGCTGATATTTCACTTTGCTTAACATGCACATTTTTCTCCGGATCAGTTTGCCCTCCAGCATGCCCTCCTCTCTCCCTGCTAGCAAAGAAGCATATATTTTTTCCCGAGTCTTAAGTGAAAATACAGGAATGCAGGGCTTATCTGACATTCTGTTTACTCTTATATATCACCATTGTGTAAAGTCTGTAAATATTTTCCATATGTTGGCTAAAGCAATCCCTCCATTTCAGCATTTGCAAGATCTGTCCACACAGCCTTTCAAATTAACCTTAATACATTGTTTCTGATGAAAGTCAAATAAAGACAGCTCAAGGACTCTCCACACCCCCATCCCCCCCACCCTCCCACTATTTGCTACAGCTTTACTCTCAGAGACAAATTCACCACAGGATTCATACTCAGTGTAACTCTGAAATTTTAGGTTCAAAGGCCTTATTTCTAAAGTAAAAATCAAGCATATTCACTTTTTTAGGCTGCTTTACCTTTACCTGCCAAGCTCAGAGTGGGCTCCAGCACTGAAGGTGGTCGATTCCTTCCCTCTGCAGCCTGTGCCAGGAAAGAGCCCTCGGGCAGCAGCCCCACCTGGGCCACACGACCCACACACCTGGAGCCCGGGCCAGGTGGGGGCACTTGATCCATCGATGGCCACTTAACAAACCTCCACTGGCTGGGGAAACAGCAACAGAAGGCACATACAAGAAGTCCCATTCAAATATTTTGCAAACAAAACGCTACTTTTGGCACCAAAACTTCGAGTCAATCAATGAACTGCTCTGATGAGGAAGGAGAAGCTGATGAGGAATTCTGATGAGGAATGGTTCCATGTAATCTTATTCCACCAAAGTCACCATTCAAATGAAGTGATCTCCCCTCTGGAGAGAGTCCTGTCTCCATGTACATTTTGCTGTGCCTGCTGGATTTTAGTGGGCAAGAAATTGATCACTGTCATGGTCAAAAATTGAAGTAAGGTTTATGAACATAATACTCTGTGTAAACAAATACCCAAGTAGAATCATGAATGTTGGTGCATGCTTAGTATGGGAGAGTTAACAGGAGTAAAAAACCCTGAACATACTCTCGTGCCTGTTGATTTATCTGACTAAATGGATTTCTGTAAGGATAATATCTAAATGACTGCATTGTAGGAAAGGATTTGTACAACCCCAAACAACCATAAATTGCAACATATTAGAAATTCTGATTTTAATTATTGTTCCTTTTGCCTTCCACCTCTCTTTCCTGTGTTATTTACTCATGTCCCCTGTAGTCCTTATTCTGTGCTGGCTGCTCAGATGGGAAAATGTCTTCCTCTGTGAGTAACTTCATAATTAGACTGAGAATATGAAAAGGATTTTCTATGAAAAGTTGAAAGAAGAATCCTGCAGAGAGTTTAGTAAAGAAAATTCAAAGCTTTCTACAAGGACACAGCCAACACCTCTTGTTTCTCTTTCACTCTTCTGCACCCAAGCAACGAATGAGTCACCTCCATAATGCACCCAGCATACACTGATCACATCACACAATATAAATGTCTCAAAACCCCATGTGTTTTTCCAAGAAATCTCCAAAACAGTCTGAGCTTCCCCTAGCCACTTCTTCCAATTTCTCATCCTAATTTCAGAGCAGTCATCGTGGATAAAGTACACACCTCCAACCAGTAAAACTATTGCCCGTGGCTTTTTCACTGTTAAGTATTCTTGTTTATTTGAACGTGCTGGACTCCAGTCTGAATGGAGGGTGCAGTCAGGAGAATTAAAAATGGATAAGACAGTCTACAGAAGGAGCCCCTCTTGTGGGCTGGACATGTCTGGCTGGAGGTGGAGGAAGATGTCCTGGAGCAGGAGCAGCACAGTTGCTTCAGGATGGTGCAGCAGCAGGAGATGGTGGGCAGGAGTCCAACAGATCCCAAAGATTCAGGACACCCCTCATTCCTAGCAAGACAAGAGCACTGCAGTGCAGAGCCCCACAAAAGGAAAGGCAGATTTTGCAACCAAACTTCAGACTTCCTGCAGAAAAAGACTAGGCAAAGAAAACAGTGGTACAAATAAGGAAAGCTCTTTATCCAAATTACAGAGTAGACAGAGGTTAGGATCACACTCAGGCATCCCAGCTCCCAACATGGGGGTCAGCCTCAGAATGGGAGCTGGGAAGAGCAGTTCTGAGCTTCAGCCACACCAGAGGTCACACAGTCTCTAAAGAGGAAAATACTTTGTACTGAATGTCTCACTGGATGGTGTGATTCACCTAGCTGTGACACAACTTTGCTCCTTTCAGCACGAGGAACTTTAAAATAAACTAGCCACAGCTGAAGTGTGGGATCCAGTGCATTTCAACATCTTTTAATCATCCATGATGATTATTACACTAATTCTCTTGACCTACAAATCAACCTTATTAAGCTGGGATATTTTCTACGTCCATCATTCTACAGAATATTCTTCTATGTATGAGTGAAAAGCTTATTAAATATTACAGGGCATGGCATTCATCACTTGGAGCCAAAGTGATTGCAGAACGTGCAATTAGTTTTGAAATAGGGAGTCAAGGAAACGGGGTTGTTTCAAGGTTACCCAGGAAAATGATGTTTCTTCACCACATGAATCCCTTCACAATGCCTCCCATTCCTGAGAGAGTTTAGTTTACAGCCTGACATCTAACACTTGTGCAGATTCACTCCACAAATTCTGTGTGCTGTGACGAAGGCACTGTGCTGTAAACACACCAGATGAGAGCTGGGAGCAGAAAAGAGAAAGAACAGCCACTTACACCCTATGTACTATCCTGTAATGTAGCTTATGTATTTACGAGTGAACAGTGTTTGAAAAGGTTGGCCTTGGCAGGTAGCATGGGGGGAAAAAAACTACCAAGAGGAACAAGCAATACCTATTTTAAAAGTTTAGGGAAATTTTCTTGATGTAATGCTTTAAAAATATAGTGAAGGACTATCTTTTTTTTTTTTTCCCCGCACCTGGCAAAATGTGCCTTTCAGCAAGAAAATCAGAAAACACTTAGAGCAAAGTGTTTTAACCTTTCACATTTTACTTCAGATTGCTGAAGTAGTGAAAGTAGAACAGAGACCTCCCCCCGGAATGTCAGCTCTTCAGACATTCATCATCTTTAAATTGCTAAAGTAAATAGGAAAGCCTCACATTAAAAAAAAGAAAAAGTGAGGCAGAGAAAATTCAAATGCCCTGACATGGCTGCTGGCAGAGCAGGGTTCTCCACTGTGCTGTGCCCTCACAGTGGTTTACATCACTCCACAGGAAGTACAAGGTTACCTTTCCTGAATGGCATTTTGGCCAGGGAAAAACATTCTTCTGAACCTATGTCTAAATGAAACAGAGCAGGTAAGAGCTGCCCTCAAAGGGCTTAAAGTAGATTGTATAAATCTCAAGCAATATATTAACACACCCCAAATCCCCTGGATTTAGACCTATCAAGATTTGTTCTGAGTTTCCTGTGTCTGGGTACCAGTACCTGACTCACTCAGCTGATAATCAGGAGTTGTGCTAATTCTCTGCTATAAAACCTGCATCAAACCTCCAGATGTCTCAGACAAAGTGGCCTAAATAGATATTTTTCTATGTCTAATTTAAAATGTGTGAATATTTTATTATAAAGGTAATTCCACTGTATTGTAATACCTGGAGTATGCAGAAATAAAAACAAGAAATAGCTTGCTAAGACCTATTTGTCACTATTAGGGTTTAAAAAGAAAGGAAATAAACACAAGCTGCTTCTATTGCAGAATGAACTCAGACTGTGAGAGGAGGAAGATCCATACACATAGATCAACAGTAAAGAGCCAATTTTTCATTGGATCTGCAGGAGAGTTTTAGGGGGAAATTCCCATTAGGGCTTCAACAGTTTATACAGAAAACTCCCTATGCCTTTATTGGAAAACAGCCCTGCAGTTCTGGATACCAGTGACACACCAGCAGCAATAAGGTTTCAGCTCTCTGGCATTTGCCTGTTTGCACTGGCCTGATAGGAACATCAAAGGAAAACCACTGCCAGGGAGAAATGTTTTTCTTAATTAGTATCACCACTGAATAGCTCTTATTACTGTGTTATGGAGAGGAACACCTGACAGTTTTACAAGATTTATATGATAGCTTTGATCAATGAATCTTCCTCAAGAAAAAAGAAATGGGTAATCCTTCCATGAGAGTGTTTTGCACTATGCCAATGACATCCACATGAAATTATCAAGTATTTTAGAAGAGTAAAACAAAGGCTTGAAATTTCCTCACCTGGCTGCCTATTTGAATTCACAGCAAGAGGCATAGAGTTGTGTGATGTAATTCAGTAAATCAGTTTAAAATAGGCTTAATTTTAGCACTAAAAATTTCAAGAAAATAAAGCAAAATTTCAGGGAGAATGCAAGCTTTCCCATCAAAGACTTGATCAAGTCTCAGTTTGAATCACACATGAGAAGGCTTTAGCCAGGGGTCATGTAGCGTGCATTTCAATGGCAGTCAGTCCTAGGGAAGGGGAGAAGTTCAGAGAACATCCCTGAAGTTTCTTAGCCGTTGGCAATGAATCACAGAGTATGTTGAAAGCACAGCCCATGACACATGAAGAGTGGTTTCCTTAAATCTGATGACTGATAAAAGAACAACTCTAATTTCTTAAAAATACTTTAGCACTGTGCAATAGCTTCATGTGTCTGTATTTGCAGAACTGAACGGTCATTTCTTTCCACAAACTCTAAATCTTTTCCAAAGGGTTCAATACAATGAACATACTTATCCCACACAGTTATTTCCCACACCCCCCTCCCCCCCACTTGTCTAAGAGCACTGTGTGATTTTACTGTTTTGGTTGCTATTCCAAAGCATTTGATGAGCCTTGAATGCACATTGCAGTCTATGTGGTTTTTTGCAGTCTGTTATCTGGAAATATTTCTTTAATACTGAGGAATTCAAATGCCACATGCTACTTCTTTATCTCCAGGGAGGTCACCAAACCTACAAACTCACTTCCAGAAGACAAAGGCAAAAGTGTCAAGACAGAGATGTGCTTGCTTTGTCCAAAAAGCATACTTGGAAGTGTGAATGGGCAGCACTCAATGCAGGGATGGCAATGAGCTCAAAGGAAAAAGAGAAAGAAACCTTCCTGAAAACTCGGATCAATGAAACAGTTTTCAAGCCTCCCTGATGAGTGGGCTTCATCACATGCAGTGCCAATTAGCCCAGTGCTGGCCACAGCATGGACGTATTTTAAAGCAGTTGCCAGCTAAAAACATCTGGGAAGAGGCAATGTGAATAGGGTGTATAAGGGGTGGGATGGTTACAGCTGATTCATGTATGACTAATGCTGCTGCTTTCCTTGGAGACCTAACCACGTGTTGCTGAGAAAAGGAACACCAGAGCAGCAGTGGCCCCTTGCTGACTGTCACCCTTGTCAGGAACGAGCCCATGGCAACCTGGAAGCCATTTATCTCCACAAGTGCCAAAGTGATAGCACCTGGGAAACGCAGCCCAGAGCTCCACACATGGGCAGCATTTCTCTCCCTTTATGGTAGTGACACTGCCCCAGAAAGACAATGTCAAATGTATGATGGGGCACTTGTCTGGGCAAGCCCACAGCCACACCATGAGTGAGGAGACCCCAAGTGCCACCCTCTGTGTGCTGTGATCAGGTGCCCAGAACACCTGCTTCAACCTTTTCCTGAGGTTTTTATAGCAAAACCTATCCAAGCCATTGAAGCCAGAATAGCTCTAATGCCTTGCTGCCTTGCATACCCTTCTCAAAATACACTCCTTTTTAAAAAATCAGCATGGCCTTTTGCACTGGCTGATCTGAAATGTGAGCTTTCTTAAATGCAAACTGTTGGACCAGCACTGCTGTTGTCAGAACTTCAGTTGAGAATAAGAGCTTTTAATGCTGATTAGAGTTGAGGAAAAGGACTTTACAGCTGTGGAGCAAAATTCAGATGTTTGGAGAAAATGTGTAGTGTGCTGAACTAACATTGCAAGAAGTATGTATGACATGAGAGACTAGGGAATAGATCCTGTTTTTAATAAAAGTCTAAAGAAGGAGGGAAGAGCTGGAGTTCAAGGAATTATCTTTGGATCTGAAGTGCACTGGCAGCTGTCAAAACTGTCTGCTTGCCAGATTATATTTCTGTTATTAGGTACTAAAGAACAGCTTACACACTTGAGATGCTTTGTTGGTGTAAACAGACAGATTTTGACGGAAGCTGAAGGAGCGGGTTTATACCAGGTGAGAATTTGGCCCTCGGTTTGCTTTAAAAATGAAATATGGACTCTGAATAATGCAAACTATCCTTTTCCTTCAAATGTGGCACTGAGCCTGGATCCTGGCAAATGCCTCCAGTTTTACACACATGGGTTTCTTTCCATGCTGTGAAAAATCTTAAAGGTTTGTAAAGGGGGCAACACTTGAGTTCTCCCTCCTAGAGACAGAAGCTGCATGCTTGTATGGCAGTAACCCTGATCTCCTCCAGTCTCCTTCCATGTAACTGTTCCCTTCATTGATTGTGTCAAAATAAACCTGTATCATCTTATTTCTACACTGGCACCACCAGCACACATAAGCTCTGAGAATTATGAGCTCATTCAGATTGAAGTACATGATTTTTTAAGAACTGGTTCCCAGTGTGAGCAATGCCCTCTAGAGAAGATGCACTTGCAGATTCATCCCGGCCCACTGCAGGTGCTCAGTGAGGAACAGGATTTCTCTCAGATCTCCCCGGTGCTCAGCAGACAGGCAAGGTGTGCTGAGTCAGGGGCTGCCTCCTCCAGCCACCACACAGCAGGCACAGGCTGATGGTTCCCCTAACTGCCTGAAGCAAGCCAGCAAAATCCAGGCATGTAAGATTTCGAAAGACAGCACAACTGAGACAAATCTTCCAGATGTAAATTGCTTGTTCACAAGAGCACTGACTTGCATACTCTACGTGCTTTCTGAACTATTCACGGCCACGTGCATTCGCCTCCAATACATGTTGGACTTCCCCTTCTTGGGTTCCCCCAGTACTAGATGGAATGATGTGTGTTTGTATATACATGTGCATTTATATTGAAAACCTAACTGTGTGAATACCTAGGTTTTTGATATAACAGTTTTTCCTTTGCTCAGTAAAAGTATGTGAAATCTATAAAATGTAGCTCTGGTCTATGTAACCATACCATTTGTCACTAATCAAATAAACACTGCAATTAAGATTTCTTACATCTTCTAGATAAGAGTAAATTTGGTCTTGGCTCACAGCTGTTTAACCAGATATTGACTAAAAGGCATGGACTCTAAAAGTATGAGGTCTGAGTTTCAACATCTTATACATTTTTTTAAAACTTTTCATTTTTTATCATGTAATAAAATAGCGATACAATAAATGAAAATTCACAAGAACAAGCAACAGAGAAATCTTCTGGAATCAGCTTGGCATGAGCCTACTCTTACCATTAAACCAGAAAACAAAATTAACCATTCACAATGCCTTGCCAGAGCTAGATTTCTGAAGTTCCTGATATAACTGTGGCCTCCTTGGTAGGTGATCCCATGATTCAGGTGATGGGCACAACCCAAGCAGAAGAAATCACTCTGTCCACAGAGCAGACCATCCTGTGCTTTCCATGGCCCACAGGGACAGCAGCTGGCCCAGGCAAGGCCTCTTGGTTTATGACAGACCCTTGTTGTCTAGCATGTAGTAAAACATGACTCACTTCAGGGACACACATTTGAGGGAAGTCACAGAAAAATTAACTAAGCACTGCCAGTAAAAACATGGGTGTACTTACTCTGTCTTTGTAATGGTACAAAGCCTGTCAGGGGGTATGTGCTTTCCAGTGTAATCATCCCTCAGCCCTCTCTGGAGAAAGGCAGCACAGTCATGCTACAACACTCATAATCACAGCATTCATCCAACTTTCTCTGTCGACCAACTTGACAATAACCTCATCATGGATTTCTTCCTTTTTCCATTCCTAATTATCAACATCGCCTCCCCACATCCTCAGACTGAGGGCACAACCAGCTTTATACATGTAAATCGAAGTAACAGCCTCACCTTCTTCATGTAGGTGTTTGTCACCCTGTACCTGCCCTTGCCCCTCTCACCTGACCACCTTCCCCACCTTCAACAGCCTTCCTCGCCTCGCACTTGTGTGTCTGCTTGTTCCGTGCTGCCCTGTTCATCAGAGCTGCCTGTCAAACACCTTCTGTGGCTCTAACAGGGGATTTGGGGCATTTCGTCAGAGGACTGGCATCCAAACCCCACCTTTGCGTTTCCTTCCACTTAAAGTAAGAGTGAGGGCAGGCCTGTTAGTGAGCAGAGCCCCAGGCCGGGCAGTGCCTCCTGCAGCAGAGATCCCTCAGGGCTGCCGGGGCTCCTGGAGGCGGCCGGGCCCTCACCGCTCCCCACGCGGTGCGGCAAAGAGACGGCAATTTAACAGCCAGGCTAAAGACCTGAGCCACCCCCCAAAGCCCACACGCATCTTCCACCTACAGTGATATTTAACTTTGTCCAAAAAGGGTCTCAACAGCTCTGCCGTTCCCCCCACAGCTCCCCTGGGTGCACAAGGGAGGTCACGGCTGCCCTCCTTCAAATCCACACCCGGACAGCCGCTCGCTCCTGTCCCTGAGGAGCCCTTGGCCATCGCTGCCGTGCAGCCCCGAGCTGTCCCCTCATGCCGACAGCTGCCTCCCCTCACTGAGATCCACTGCAAAACCCTCACGGGACAGTGCCGAGCCCCACACTGCCAGTGTGAGCCTGCCTGAGGGGCCACAGGTCTCACCCGGACCCACAGTGCGGCAGCTGCTCCGTCCCGCTGCTCCTGCATGAGATGGACAGGGAAAGACAGGAGTTGGTTCTTGTCCCTGATGGGGATTTTTATTTTGAACTCCTGGACTCAGTTTTTAGCAGCAGAGGAGCTCCCCAGAGGCAGGACTGGTGGTGTACCTCTTCTCCTGTTTGCAAGACAAACACTCTCTCTGACCCTCCCAAGCGCAGATTGTGACTTCCAGCCGAAGCCTTTCATATTTCACAGCCCTTCTTCCCAGTGCAGAAGCCAGAGAGAGCTGCTCAGCTTATCCACACACCTGGTTTGTCTGAAACAGCCTGTTAACAAAGGGCAGATCACAGGGACAGCCATTCCCCGAGTTAAAGCACAAGTCCTGTCTGTGGTAATCCTGCCTGGCTGGCTGATGCCCAGCGGTGTAAGCCAGAGTTCCCAAGGACAGGCACTGTCCCTGCCCTCATGCCCTTGGCACGCTGGGGGCATGGCAGCCCTGGAAGTCTGCCAGACCCAGCTCCTTCCAGGCTGAAGTGTGGCATGAGTCTTCAGCCTCCCATTTCCAGACACTTCTTAACTGCTTCCTTCATGTTATTTTATTTCAGTGATTTAAATTTTCTGTGACATGTCTTGGCACTCAAAAAATTTTGTGAAAACCTAAATATTCCTGCTTTGAATGCTCTGTGTGTATGCTCCTCTTAAATCACCCTGTTTATTTTATTTTTCAATCTTAACAGTCAATGTTACTAATCACCTTTAGGATCATGGACTAATAAAACTACCACGTAGTGCAAAGACTACATCCCAAGCTCTTATGACCCTATGGGATATGCCTACTTGTATAAAGGACAGACTAAGAATTTTTTAATCCTTTCACCCTATTTACAAAGCAAATCTGGACTTTAAATGCTTAGAGAACTGGGAAAACCATAGCCACTTACATGAATTGCACTGTGATTTTGCAGGCACACCATAAAAAGTTTACTGACAAAACAGAGCGCTTGGTGAGCCACTTAACACATTGTTAAATACCATCAGCTTTCTCTGCTTAACACTCAATATTTTGTTTTTTAAAATACTGATTTAATTTTTTGTCTCTACAGTATGTTCTTTACTAGAGCCGGCAGTTTACAAGCAGCAGTAACAGAGGAAAAGAGCCTCCACCCAAATTTTTTTAACCAATTCCTCAAAATGTATGCGCCAAAATTGGATGGAAAAAATCTGTTATTTAAACAAGAGTGCAGGAGTAACACTTTTGTGCTGCTTATCCTCCTCATCTAGCCAGAAACCAACTCCTTTTTAGACTTTCCTAAACACAGTAAAACTGCAGCCCAACAGAGCGGGGTGGGCAGGCGAGAGTGGCTGCAGAGCTGGCCGGGAGCCAGCGCGGTGCTCATCACCTTCTGGGCAGGCTGCAGTGCACCCCGAGGGCTTCCAGAAAACGACAGAGAAATATGTAATCCGAGCTGTAACCTTCTTTGGGCAGGTGGAGGGATGTAATTTGATCTTTTATGCAAAGTGCAAATGCCTGCAGGTTGGCAAGGCTAGGGCCAGGGCCTGAGATTTGGGAACACTGTACAAAAACACATGCTGTAATCAGACTTCCAGCCTCATAAATATCTGCTTTACAATTACAAAGTGACAGCTGTGAAAATTTATCAAAATGTTGTCTCCTTTCCCTTTTATACTGGCTTGGAAAGAACGCTGTGATAAATTTAATTCTGTTTAAATTTGAAGAGCTCTGGACTGTGTTTTTCCTGAAACTGGCATCTGGTACTTTTTGACCGTCCAAAACATTCGCTTCACTTGCAATGCTTGAGAGAACAAATATGCACAACACTGATACCTACTCTGCAATATGGAAAGACTCTTACCTCTTAATGTCTAAAAATACTCATGCAAATATATCAGAATTCATTGGCTAATAATTGCATTTTAAAATTAATTCCACATATGAGACACTGATCATGCTATCACACCACGTTTCAATCAAAATACAAATTTTACCAGCAAAAGGGAACAGCGGCTCCAGCAACTTTCAGCAGAGAGTTCACTCTGTGGAGCTCATTTCCACAGGAAAACAAAATTGTCTTGATGCAGAAACTGAAATATGGTTGTTGTTATGAAGCAATAAATCTATTGCACCTCTGTGAATTGTGTCATAGGCAACATGTAAGCTTAGAACTGATTGTAATTAATGGTCTTTTCTGTATTGAAGGGATCTTGGTTTTTAAAAGTGATCATTAAACATTTTAGATTCCCTTACTAAGGAACTCTCTTCTGTGAGTTAATAACTACAACCTCTGAATAACCCAGGGAAAAACTGCTGAGGCTGCTCCCCTCAAGTGCCCATAAAGAATATTCTGCACAAGAAATACAGCAAACAAACTAGTAAGCAGGGTAGTAAACACCCAAATTCTTGTCCTGCTGATACACAGCCAAACTATCTGCTCCTGCACAGGAAGACCCTGCAGTGATGAAAACAGAGTCTTGCTCACGTGTCTCCAGTGTAGCTGCAGTCACAGGTACAACCCACTGGCCCTCTGCGGCTGCTCAAGCCAGGCTTTGTGCAGAATTCGACTGAGGCTGTGTCTTGACATGCAACAACTAAATGTCCACAGGATCAGAGCTCTGAACTTCAATTCAGAGTGAAGAACAGCAGCATTTAACTAAATATATCTACTGGTTTCTGCAAGAAGATGATACTGAGTAGTCAAAGGAAGCCAATGGATAGAAGAACTCAGGAGGAAACAGAAGTGGCCACACAAAATCAAATCCTGCACACAATTCCCACTGAAATTTGTGGGACATGAGGACAGACAAGTATGACAAAATTTGATCTGTTGTTGTTGGCTCTGTACAACTTAAATGAATCATGACATCAATTATTAATAAATTGATATATACTTTATTATGCACAAGAGACTAAGATGACATGACACTGTGGTTATCAAAACTGTACAACTGTGCATTTCCACAAGGCTCTGAAATACTGAATGTAACATGAAATACAAATGGAGTGTTCAGACTGGCCACAGGTATTAGCAAGTAAATTTCTCCCATTCTTTGATTTAAAAAAAATCTGGCATTTGCATCTAAAAGAAATACGCTTGTTTATTCAAAGGTGAGAATATTGTGTTTGGAACGGGTAGGACACAGCGGGGAAGATCTGATAACGCTGTGAACATCCCGATGAATGACAAACAACAACAGGGCAGAACAGTCACCTCACACAAAGGGCTGCCAGCACAACCAACAGTACAGTCTTCTTGTGAAGCATGAGGTAGATATACATAACAGAAAGAACATACAGGAGAGAAATGGTTAGGAAAGAGCAGGGGGAAAGTTACAATCATCAGCATCTACAGACATTTTGCAAAATCCATTTCCATGTGGAAAATGCTACAAAAATAGCCTAACACAGAAAGATCTGATCTCTTGAAACACAAATGTAGTAATGTCCAAAACCAAATGCTGTAAAAGGTTAGAATTAGTGATTAGACAACACATGACAGAACAAGCAGTCTACTTTGGAGTTTAAGTATGCTACTAACAGGTTTTACAGGCAGAAGGTGTCCATTTTAAGCCCAATCTTCCCATTCTTACATAAGAAGTTCCTTCGCAGTTGATTCCATCATGCTGAAATGAACCACTGACTCCACCCATCCAAGCCCCTGCTTTAACACCCTCTGCTGGGACAGGAGAGTGTCGCTGGCTTTCCGGAGCCCACAGGGCTCTGCCACGTGAGTCCAGCATGGTGAGACCGTGTGGGACAGCGGTGGGAATCAGTGGCGCAGCGGTTACGCACTCGGGAGCTTCCACGCCACACACACAGACTGGCAGTGGAGACACATGGCTGCTGTAAAACCAGAGCCTAGAGGTGAATCAGGCTCTGAGCTGAGGGCAGCTTAGCAGCTGCTGCAAAGTATTACACATTTCTGTAATAAAGCTGTTCACTGGGAATGCTTGGGTTTGGTTCTCTCTCTTTATTGAAGCAGAAATGGCTCTTCCATCTGCTAAGTAATCATGTGCCATTTTGGTAAACTCCAACGGACAATTAACTCAGGCATATTAAAATTTCTGAATTAAATAGCTGAGTATACCAAGTTCAGTTAATTTAAACTGTATTTCACACATAAGTCAATAAATCAAATCTTTGACCTTTATATATTTTTGGTTTATCCAATGGTAAATATAAATCTCTAAATTATTTTAAAATTAGAGTAAATTTTTGATAAAAAGATTGATAATGCAGCATGTTTCTCTCAAAAATATACAATTATCTACTTTACACAGAATTTTTCAACCTGTCCATCCCAACAATCAAATCTAATACTTCCTATGAGAAACTACTTAATAAAAATATCTGAGGAAGGAAAGGGTTAAAACGGGGAAAGGAATTTACAAAATATGTAAATTTCACAGTAATTGAAATTAAACATTTCATATAGAGTAACTTACATTTGTCTAAAACATTTAAATATATCTTTATACAGAAATTTAATGTAGTAAAATATAGCTATGATTGAACTTAAAGACTCTAGTCTTCTTTGAAGACATCTTTAAAGACTTTACACATAGAATATGCTTTAACAATACATTCTGCTGCAGGTTAGGCAAAGCGCTTTCTTCTCAACCACACAGGTAGCACATTCATCCTCCCGATGCCTCGGAGCAGAGCCAGTCCTGCACACCCTTATGCACAGGGATAACTACACTTACATGACACCTGCCCACGTCACCAGCCCTGCTCATTGGCCTGGGAACATAAAACATGTGTAACTCTAAGCCCCCACTGCCTGCACGGACACTGAGACCAGCCCTGGTGTACAGAGCCGAGCACGTGCTTCCACCAGCGAGGACGAGGCGTGCAGTTACCCGTTTGCATAGGTGTTTGCAGGATTGGAAACAGATTTGATTTAAAGTGAGTAACACTCTGCCTGATCCTGGGCACTTAAATCTATTGCATATGTTGCACTTGGACCATCCTGGCATCAGCAAGGCACAAGTGCAGAATCAGCAAGAAATCTGCAGCTCAGACTTCAGAGCAAACTATCACTCGAGTGTAACGAAGTCCCTTCCTCTCTTGCAGAACACAGGTAACCTTCACTACAACTAAAGAAAGTTATTAATCTCATTTTTAGAGGAAAACAATGCTCTTTCTTCCTCAAAGAAGGATCAGTAGAATACATTACAAAGTGGCAACTAACAGTCAAATAATTACATGTTAAAAGTGTCTTTTTTTGCTTTTCATTTTGCTTCAATTTGAAGGTCAAGATAAGGCAATGACACTAAAAATAGAGTGACAATTAGTACCTTTCTGCCATTTCCATATTCTGATACTACTTTGGGACTATCCGATTGTAATGTTCATACAACAGTTTGACACAAACAACTGCACAATTATTTTCAGAGAATAGCAAACAACAGGCACTACTGTACATTCCTTGTGCCCTCAAACTCAGCTCTTATTTCAAAAAGAATTTAGGCTAGCTGAAAGATTAGAACCAAATCAACTTCTTTATCTCCTCTATCTACCTATTACAAACTGAAAAGACAGTTTTTAATTTTATATATATATTTATGGATTGTACATTTATGTATGGAAGGAATGCTGTGCTAATTTCCAATTGGTACAGTGGTTAGGCTGTGTAAACCTCGACATGTATCTATTCGCATAAAGACATTGCCATCAAAGGAACACACCCATCTATGTTAGTGCACAAGACCACTCTTTGTCTTAATGTTTGTGTGTGCCTGTGTTTGGTATAGCAGATCAAAAAACCTCTTATAAAAGAGCTTTGGCCCATAAAACAAGACAGGGAATGTTAGAGTGTGCTCTTTTCCAATCAGCAAATCAATGAGTATTACAACAAAAATACCTGGAACGAACCTGAAGCTGCAAACACAGCAGGAAAGCAAATGAGATGCTGTAGCTGTAAGCTGAACAAAACAAAGATTATTCAAAAGAGGCTAAATGTAGCTGAATAATAAAATGTTATTTACCAAGGACATCTGACACTGATGCTTTCTTGCTCAAACAGAAATCCTTTGACCTAAGATCATCTTTGTTCTGCTTATCTTATGTAGTGATAGGACAAGGAGTAATGGCTTTAAACTGAAATAGGGCAGGTTTAGATTAGACATTAGGAAAAAACTCTTTACTGTGAGGGTGGTGAGGCACTTAACAGGTTGCCCAGAGAAGTTGTGGATATCCCATCCCTAGAAGTGTTCAAAGGCATGTTGGATGGGTGGGGCTTGAGCAACCTGGTCTAGTGGAAGGTGTCCCTGCCCATGGCAGAGGGTTGGAACTAGATGATCCTTAAGGTCCCTTCCAACCCAAACCATTCTGTGATTCTATGACTGAATTCCCTTAATGAATACCTTGTGTCAATGAGAAGGTTCAGGGAAAGGAAAATATCATACAGACAAAGCAGCATTTTTCCAAACTGGCATAGATTTCACATTGAGAGCCCACAGACCCCTAGAACAGGTTGCAGTACTGTAAAATTAGTAGCTTTGTCACATGTAGCATAACATCCTAACAAGATCCAACAGGCTGTGTTCACTCATGCATTGTGTGCTCATATACACACTCACACACACAGTGGCTTCCCCAAAGAAAATCAGTCTTTTTTTTTTTTCCTGTAGAAAAATCCCTCCTCCTTTTTTTCAGAAGCAACCAAACCAATCCTTTTAACGTTAAAAAGCTGCTGTCCGATGTCCCCATGCAGTCCTGTGCTGCTCCTCAGCTGTGTCCCCGGGTTAGGTGGCACTGCTGCTGGAGCAGGGGGTGCTCTGCGTGCTGCCAATGCTGTGTGCTGCACTGCTGTTCTCGGAGGCTGGCGGCGACGTGGGGACCTGCTGTCTTCCCGCTGTTTCCCCTGGGGGACAGGCAAGAGAAAAAGGGGGGTCAGGAGAAGGGAAATTGAAAATGTTGTCATAGAAAACAATAACCCATTTCTTCCCAGTCTTCCTCTTCTGGTGGTCTGTTTTTTCCATGCAGTTAATATACTGGGTAACAGACCTTAATTGGAGTATCACTGAAAATGTTACTAGACTTCGGCACCTAAGCATTGCTGTGCACACGGGGAAAATAAGTTTCTTGTTTCCTTGAGCATTTTACAAGCAGCTGATGGAAACTGCCAAGATCAACATTGTTTATCTTCTGTTGTCAGCTGTCACTCAAAATGGGTCCTATTACACAACTTTACACTTTATAGCTTTGCTGTTTCCAGGAAAAAGGCCAGGAAATGTAGGCTTTAGTTTTAATGCTGGTTTATAGAGCAGCTTATTTACTAGAAGTGTAGCTCAAGACAATGTTCTTCAATCAGCTGGATATCCTGAGACACAGCCAGTTTTCTTCATGTAGAAAAACAACAGGCTATCTTGAAAGCTTGACTTGATTTACTCCTAATACAACATGCAGGAAGTTTTCCTATAGCTACCATGGTATGCAGCACTTACAACTTGTAGTGAGAACATGTCTCACCATTTCTTGTTAACTGTTTACTAACAATAAATTGAAACTCCTTCACTATTTAGATTGCCAAGTCAAGCACTTGAAGTCTCCTCATACCCTTCTGCACCTGTGGCTGGGATTCCAAGGGAAAAATCCAGCTTTCAACTAAGCACGAAAGTAATAATTATGCCATTTAATACCTAAAATATTATAATAAGGACACATAGGAAACCATAACTGTGGCATTTTTACAGTTACAGTGCTCAAGTCTGTAACCTTAGCAATATTACAAAATAGTCCCATCAAAACAGATGGCAAGACTTAAGTTTATATAATGTGCACTGCAGCTGCCCCCTCCCTGAGCTCATCCCCAGGATGTGAACCTGTGATCTCAGAGCAGTAGCAGTCACATTGCTGCTGCCTGAGCTGCAGACCTGCCATGGCAGCCAGCACCAGCACGGCTGCTTTCCCAGAGAAGGAGCAAGACGGAAATGATTTGTGGGATCATGGGCAGAGCAATTAGGAAAAATCAGAGGCTAGTACATCTCCCGCCTCATGAGCTTATGGTGACGCAGCTCTCCTGCTCCACGTTATCCTGTTATCCAAAACCTGATGCCATGGGTCAGGTCTGCACACTCCAGTTTTTCTTCCATGTTCAGGATTTGGTTGAGATCCCACCTCCCAGTGACTGCTTCAGTGACAGGCTGAAGGCTGGAGGCACAGCCTGCATCCAGAGGGTTACAGTGCAAGGACGAGCCAGCTTCCTCCCACAGGAGCTGCTCTGGCACATCCCCATGCCCTGTGTGCTGCTGCCCAGCTGCCAGAGCCCGAGCTTCTCGGAATGTGGCTGTGGAGGAAATGCACCTTTAACTCCTTGTGTCTCAGGCCACGAAATATCCTTCTGCAGGCTGCTCTGTACTCAGAGGTCTGCTACAAACAAGGGAGGTCTGAGGATTTCTCACAGAAGAGGCTGCAAGTGCTCTGTGTAATGGAGACCAGCAGGTTTGCTGCTAGCTCGAGCCACAGCCGCAGCTGAAGTGCACTTAAGGCCCCACAACACACAGCTCTTGCCTTACACCCCACTGGTTTAGGAATGGGAGGAAAGAAGGGACAGGACAGGACAGAAAAAACAACGAACTAAACTATTAAACCACATCACCCAGGAGGCCAAATAAACTTTTAAAAAGAGGGTGAGGATCTTGTTTTTAAATTCAGCATTCAGTCGAGCATTTACTCTTGTGAGCAGATTTTGAGTCTGTTTTTCCCAGTGTAAGAAATAACTGCATAGCTCACTCACGAGCCATGGATTTCTGCTGCCTGTGACAGCAGGTCAGAATCCACCCCCAGTCATCTGCAAATAAATCAAGTTTCAGCTTTAACTTGCTTTGGAAATGGCTTAACAACCCCCCAGAATAAACTGTATCAAATCAAAGTAAGTGTCATTGTGCTGTACAGGCTTTCATAAGCCTTGTTTGGGTGTTTCTTCCCCTCCTGACTTGCTCCCTTCTCCTGTTGTTTGTGTACATGTCTTCCTTCCTTCTGTAGTACAGGATATATTTATAAAGGCAGCGATAAGCAAACTCCCTTTCATTAAAACTAAACAAGCGAACACAAACATCAGAAAGCAGCGAGGGGAGGCTGCAGACCCCCGGCCCTGCCGCAGAAGCCGCTCGGGCGGCAGAGGAAGGGCGGCCGCTGGGCTCCCCCGGCGGGGCCCCCGCCTCTCCCTGCAGCTCTGCTGTCACCCATTTTACAAACCACATGGTTACACACAGCTTTGGTCAGCCTCAGCACATCAATGCAATCCGTATGCATTCAAACATAAATTCATTTATAAGCCAAACACATGTTGTTTTTATTTCATGGCAAAGCGAAAGCGCAGTGCCGCAGTCCCCAGCAAGCCCTACGGCTCACCCTCCCCTCCCGGCTCCTCTGGAAAGTGTCCTAGGAGGCACCCTCCCTTCTGTTTGGGTTGGAAGACCCCTTCCTTCCACTGTAATGGCCCCTGCAGCATCTCATTTCTAGAGCACCGTCAGCAGCTCTGATACAGTACAATCACTTCTTGAACAATAACAAATTCTCAATGTTCTCAAGAAAAAACAAAATCCAAATCACAGTGATGTTATGAACATACAGCCTAGCAACTGCATCTGGACTGGCTGATTTTTCCTGTATTTTATTTCCTCAACACCTAGCTAAACCGTAGCAAAGCTTTTTTAAAAAGAGTATTCAAGAAAAGGATGTAAAGAAATGTAAACTATTACTGAAGAGGCATTCTCCATCTGTCTTTTTCGTGTAAACAGCTTCATGTATCTCATGTTACCGAACTAGAACTGCTCAGAATGGACACATCTCATCTATTGACAGTAAACAAGCTTTTACCCATCTGAACGCGACAACATGCACTTTATTATTCACACTTAGGAAAGCTGCCAGTTGTACTCCCTGTCCAGGAAGTCTGAATGTTTGCTTTTCTATCTCCATTTGCCAAATATAATTGGTTGCTATGTCAGTTTACTTTAAATCAGATCCCATAAAAAAGGCAGAAGTGGGGGAGGAGGGACGCTTTTAACTTCTCGGATTTTGGAACACTTTATCCTCTTAACTTGCAACACCGCCTGAAGAAGGGAAGCGCACTTCCTCAGAGAACACAGGGACGGATGCTGTCTTTAACACACTTTACAAGGTTTTACAGTCTCATTAACTAATCAGGCTTGTGCCTGTCCCTCCTAAACATACTCAACGATCCCTACTAAGACACATATTACGTTGATACATATTTATATGGGTAAATAATAGTTTCTGCATTCATGCACACTGCAAAATTTTTGCTTCTTTACAAGACCCCCAGATAAATGAGGTTAATTGTGGCAAATGTCTGCTATTTCCCTTAGTTCTTAGGTCCTCTCCAGGCAGCACCAACACCTTTCATGCCCTTTAACCGACTAGAGAAAGGATCAAAGGTACTGAGTCTTTTTGCAGACAAGTCAGCTAAAATTCCTCCACTGTTGTTCTAATATTAGCTTTCCCCCCCTCTTCTCTTACTGTCCATGTATCATAGGACATCTCTACTCCATGTTGAATCATTTCAGAAAATCTAGAGTTTTCTAAAGCACAGCTGTGATGCTTTGGCAGAAATTTTTCATGACTGAAATCAGCAAAAGCCCTGCATGACAACACAACAATCCTTGCTCAATATCTGGAGATTAAATTCTACCTATTTTGTAGTTCCTTTCTGCTATCACTTGCTTGAGGTTTTAATGCTAATGGCCTATCAAGATGAAGAAAAGAGCTCATTCACATAACACTTTCTTTGTTAGCAGCAGAGACACACTGATAAAAGTTTATCAGCAAATCTCTTACTACTGGCAAAAAAGGTGGCCTTTTGCTGCATTGCACACAGCACTACAGCAACAAAAATAACTTACTTCACACATCCCAAGCTGCCATTCTCTACCAGCAGTAGCTTTTATCTGTGCTCTGAGTATCAGCAAAGCAGAATTTTAGAATGAACTCATATTTTCCAACCTTTGGTCTAAATCATACTACTAAATCTAACCAGTACTACTTACAACAAAAGGTGAGATTTCAGAACACGATTCAGCAATGCATAAATTCTCTAATGGCAAAAGACAGCCACTCTGTAGATGAAATTTAGATTATCTTTTTTTTTTCCCCTCCTCAAGTTAATATAAATCTGCAGCGAACTCTAAAATGTTTCCAATGCAGCTGGATTATCTTGTCTGCCACAGCAGCTGTCCTCTAAGGGACTGTGCCTGCCAGAGCCTTCGCTGCACTCTGCTGCAGGTTATGCTTTGTAGATACAAGATACTATGCACAGAAAAATTACGTGCACAGGAACACAGGTTCACTTCCACAATCCTTTGAAAACCTGAGCCAGAAAACTCCCTAGATAATTTTTATAATTTCTGCAATTCTCTAATCTGATGAGTTGCAGTGTCCCCTTTCTTTCTTATATTCATTTATTACTTTTTGTCTGGCCTTTTTCTCCACTTATTTTCATCTCTCAAACACAAAGCCAGAGCAGCTGCCCTCTCCATTACTTGTATGTGGTCACCATTACTGATGTACTTTGCTAATATAATTCTTTCAATGGGATTGGTCCAAGTTCTACTGTTGCTGAAGGATTTATCATGTTGGCTTCCCAGTGTTCCTTGAGTACTGACACACAGCGTGTGTCTATGGATGGTTCTGTATGTGAATACAGATTGAACTTTCTCAAATGCAAGACCAAAGGTAATAATTTAACAATTAGTTAAATTTTTTTTGTTAATAAAGGTTACTGATACGGTAATTACTTTCTTAACTTGCATTTACTCACTGAAATAGCTCTTACTTTTCTTCCACAATGTTTCAGTACTTATATGAGACAGAATTATACAATTTATACATATTATCACAACCTTTAAATTTTCCATGTTTGCTTCAATTCCAAACAAGTTTCATACACAGCTGATGCACTGAGAAGTATTAAACTGCTTATACAAAATTGTTGCACTGCCAACTGGAAAAAACGCCTTAGTTTTTATTTCCAAATTAACATAAGCTCCTAGGTCATAATATTTACAGAAGCTCTGACCCAACAGGGCTGGATTCTCACTCCTAAATAGCTTCCATGAGGTTTTAGATGCCAGAAAAAAAAAACCCTGCAGTGGGTTACAGGCAAATTTCAGTGCTCCAGAGCCGCACAGGTTTGGAGTAATTGACCTCACTTTTTTCCCACCTCCCAGATCTTGGTAGGGTCTTGTGAAGTCAAAAGTGGAAGTAGTTGGGAGCCCAGCATATTCTAAGGATCCTGAGATACCCCATAATCCACAAGCTGCCAAGGTCACATGCTGGAAATCAAGGCTCCATCAGTGTCCAGTCCTTGTCTGAGGCATGCAACAGAAAGCTCCCCAAATGCCCTCTTCTTTCAATACAGTATTCCATTTTTGCTAATTTAGTTTAGCATGGGAAAAAATCCCAAGGCGATACTGGATAATTATCTGTACATAAAGGCTGCACCAATTCAGACACATTCCTAAGTATTTGGCTGCACGCAATTAAGATTACATGTGACTTTTAGCAATTGAAAATAGTAGTTGAAAAATGGAGGAATAAGTAATTGTGGCAAAAATTCTATGTAATCAAGGCCCAAAAAAATTTTCAAGTCTACTTATATTCAGAATATGTCTGTTCAGATAAAGCATTCTCTTAACCATTTGGCCCACTTCTTGTATATATCAGCCTAATGTAGTANGTATGGGAACCAAAAGGGATCCATTAACTGAAATATTAACTAAATTTGAAATACAGAGATGCTACTAATGATAACACACAAGCCAGGAATACTCTGTTTTACTCATGTCCCAGGTGAGTTTTCAAGACTTGCGTTTAAAATTATTTCAGCAAATTTCAAATCACAACACGTAACATCTCCCATTAGGGAAGGGCGGGTATCGCTCGGCTGATACGCAATAGAGGCTCATGGGAGGAGCTGCTGGAAAACTCCCGAGTAAGAAGAGAGAGCAAGAAAATAAAAAAGCCCAGGATAAGCACCGGTGGCTCCCTTGCCCTCCCCGCGCCCTGCAGGGGCTCAGAGGCCCCAGCGTGCCCCCCGGCGAGGCCTCGGCCGTACCTGTGCGCGAGTAGATGAACCAGAGCGCTCCGGTCAGCAGGGCTCCGATCACGAACGCCGCGAAGGCGATGCCCACCACGGTCAGCGTGTCCAGCCCGTACAGCACGGCTGCTCGGGGAAACACACACAACACAGGCGCTTCTTACTTTCAGAGGCACACACCGTTCTACAAAAATCCACCCTCGCTCTGTCACGGAGGAGCTTTCTAAAGTTTCATAGTTAACTAAGCGCCGCTCTGAGAAACAGACTGGCAGATTCGCATCAAGGAAATAAAAGTCATGCTTTCAGAGTGGCTTCAGTCCCACCAACTGTTTCACATCGCAAAGTAAAACTCCAGCTCAACACACCCAAATCTGGAAAATGTTGCAAAAATTAAGCATTTTCAGTTGGCTGTTAATAACTTGCTTCCAATTAAATATTCATTTATCTTTAAGGCGTGTTTTTAAAAGGCTGAGATCTTTGGCAAAAATGCTTTTCCTTTAAATGGCCTAACATTTGAGCAAACTTTCCCCTACATCTCCTCAAACTCAGTCTGAAATCTAGGTGGAGAACGGAACTGCTGTTAAGAGGGAAGAGATGCCAGCAAAAAGTCAGCGAAAACATAAATAGAAACAATTGTTTTTCACATTTGGCAATGCTTTCAATAACTGAAATTAATTCCAGAACACAAAAATAGAAGCACACACACACGTAAATCACTTTCTCGGGGAGAGGCCCTTTTGTAGGACCATTTCAAGGGTTATAGCATTGGTTCCTGGATGTATTGCCCCCCAGTGCTAATCATGCAAACAGAAAAATTTTTGGCCTCAGTCTTTTTCTTTCTGGTAATTAGAAATACTTAAAAAAATAATAATCTCTCGGCAATCATTTGGGGAAATTTCTTCTTAAAAATCTGATTTCTAGTTTTAGTATTTTTAATATCTCCCAGTGCAGAAAATCACTTAGGCCAGTGAATAACTTTTTACTGACTATGCTGGCCAGGAAATGAGCTGACTGGATCTTCGTAGTATCCTTCAGTGGAATTTTCAGCTCTCAGAACACAACCAACACCCTCACTTTACACATCCTGCATCCAGCAGATGTCCCTAAGGACATCCCCCATCCTCCTTCAACAAGTCTTCTCCAGCAGCTCCTGCTGGCAAGGGCCTTCAGGACCCATTTCTGGGTGCCTGTGACCTAGTTTGCATATACAACACCTGACAGATAGTGTCTCAGAAGGTTTTTCTTTCATTTTTCCTATGAGACTGTTTATGGTTCCTTTGGCTAATTCTAGTCATTTCAAATGCAAACACAAAAGACTAAACTCAACTGCTATTTCCACCAGGCACCAGAGAGTGTCCTCTCCTCTTAGGAGGAAACACAGTGGAGGAAAAAGTTTCAGGGAGAAGTAGCAGAAGCGTAATTTCTCACTGCCTTAGCTATTTTGAACGAATTTAGTCTTGAAGACACAGGGACAGGAGCAGAGGAAAAACTTTCTTTGCACTTCCTCTTTAAATCTCCCTTTCCTCCATTCATTCTTGCTTTTGGCTGCACATCATCTGCACCTTCCTGTTTATTATTTTCTTCTAGTGCTGCTTCTCTCCTTTTCTGCGTCATTAATCGACCCTGATTAATTCACTACACCAAGACAACATTAACACCAAACAAATTAATCCATACCAAGGCAGTGATCTCATCTAAGCAAGGCCTGTAAGCGCTGGCACTGGAGCACCTGGAGCAGGGGCCAGCTGTGGTGCAGGACAGGAGTGAGGCTGAAACAGGACACAGGTAGGGCACAGAAGCTCTGAGGGACGGCTCTGCTGCTCTAACACTGGTCTTGGGAAGCAGTGGCCTCAGCAGAGAGGGGGAGATGACACACACACCAGAAATGAACTCGCTAAGGCTGAGACTCTCAGTCTGTGTTTCCCCAAACCCGATTTTCACACACACAAAAGGTCACAGCCCCCTTCCGAACATGGATGGGAACGTCTCAATCAACAATAGTCAGAATTCTGTTCTGTCTCTGAATCAAACATGCACACACTCAGAAAGCTTGAAGAGAATTTACTTAATTTATCTAACGCTTTGTAGACAAATGTTTAATGATTAAAAGAGATCGTTTTAAGAGTTACTTACGTGGCTGTCTCACGTTTGGCTTTGGAAGGGAAGGATCTAATTTAAAACACAGAAAATGCACAAAACATTAATCAGATAAGAGTTCCACATGCAGCCTATAAACTATGCAGGTTCTGATCTGACAGAAAGACATTAACTATAATTTTTACGAAGTATGAATTTCAGGAAAAGCAGACCGAATTCAGTAATCTCGCTCATCTGAGAAAAATTCTATTCATATATTAATTATTCCTCCAGGGACTCTATCTAGAGTATAGTTCATGCATTGTATATTTTGCTGGCAAATACAGTGCAACCTTTCCCAAATCAGATGTCACCAGGTGTGACTCGCAGTAACTCTGGTTACCCCATGTGGAGCTCTTAAAGATCACAGATTGTGAAGGAACAAAGATTGTTTTAAGGTGATTACATTCATCTCACTACCCACTAATCATAAATACGAGATACCAGCATGCTAAATCTCACACACACACAAAAGCAAACACTGAAGAATAGTGAGGTTTGTGGCACAATATATACTGCTTTGTCCAAATTGCATGAATATGTGTTGATTCAGCCATTTTCCTGAGTCCTACTTGGTAGTCTGTCTCGGAATTTATGTAGGTTTTTTGTTTTGGGGTTTTTAAAAAATTTTTTGTTATATATAAGAAATAAAAGATCATAGATACTGTTCAAAGATCAAAGCTATTATTCTAGGCAAGAATATCAAATATCATCATCCTAGTGATGAAGATATCACCCTGTAACAGAAAGAGACAAGTAAACAAATGTTTAAAAAATGAAGACTTTCCAGTTCTTTTTCTTAATTGGCCTCTCATCTTTCTCCAAGAATGCCACCTCAAGCAGAAGAGCTAGAGATTCTGGCTTCAGCCCCAGGGGCCTGTTTGGTTAACTGCAGTTTGATTCTGGATTGCCCAGCAACTCAGGGATTTCATTTATATTCTGGCATATTTGAGTGTGATCAGTGCAACAGATGTAAAAGGATTTGATAAGACTGCGTTTCAATACTTGTTTTTGTATCTTTAGCAACTGGAAAAAAATAGTTTAATTAATTTCTATGCAAACGTAACAGCCCAAAAATACTGAAAATAAATATACTTATTTATTTACAGTGTTCTGAAACAAGACTATGCTTCTAACATCTAAAACCCAGATGGCAGTGCCAAACTTCCAGCAATATCCTTTAGACCATTAGTCTCTGAGACACATGTGCCTATAAAATCCAAAAAGACATTTTATTCTTAAACTGTGTTATTGTGTCTTGTTCTAACACATGAATATCTCTTGCAGATCACTTTTGGCAGATGATAGGATACAGGTGGAACAGTAGTAGGGAACGAGTGAGAACATAGAGGGGTGTGTGTGGGGAGGTGCATGCACAATTAATCTGGAAAGTTATCAAGTGCCCATAACAGCAACGGCAAAACTGAATGTAAGATCTGCAAGGCAGGCTGGACTGAAAACAAGGAGCACTGAAAAGTACAAACATGGGTAAGGGCACTATCAGATTGTCCAAACACTCCACTAGCATATCCCAAGTGCCAAGAAAATGCCTTCTGAGCTGAGAGGAAAATGAATTTTCCATGCTATTTCTATCACTGGCCTCTCTACAGAGAATATGAAATCAGCTAATGCTAAGCTGTGTAGCTCATTATCAATTCTCTTCAGTCATCCAGCTCTTATATGTACTTTGTGATTTGCTCAGAGCAATTCAGAAGCAGTGAGAATCACTGAAGTCTACAAAAAACATCTAAATTAAAAACAAGTGCTGCCAGCCTTTAGAATTATCATCCTTTTCTACACCTTTGTAGGACAGAGACACTTGTTAGCTGCCCATTTGACCTTCTTTCTATGACCTGTCTCCTTTTGCTGTAGAAATAATAATCTAAAGTTTCTGCACTTAGCAAAAATCTGAACAACACTGGTAGATTATTTCAACAGAAGAACATGTATTTCCTAGTATATAAATGGCCATCCATGTGCCTTTCATGGCAGTGGGGGAGAGCACAGGGAAATGCAGGAATGTAAACGGAATGTATGTGGCACGGAGTTATGTTTTAAACACTTCCATTGGGATCTACTGCAAATTCTCATTTAGATATAGTATTGTGATTTCCAATACAGTCAGAGACAGTTATAAGCTTGTCTGAAGAAAAAAACCCACCTTTGCAATGACCAGTTTGCTCTGACTTTTGAAATGTCAAGCACGTGACTTTCACATGTGGCTTGACAGGCAGATCCAGGGGCAGTACCTCACATACAGTGGTCTGCAACACTGAGAGCTGGTTCTGTTCACATCAAAGAAAATGAAGAACACTACCTCTGAGAGGTAAATTCTCATGTTCAGTAATGTGATATAATTTCTTCTCCAAATCTTAGGTTCATGTATTGGCCAACAATGGCATTTGGCTTTAAGAAAGGGGTTTTGAGTCACTGCAGAAGAACTGCATACCAACAAAGCCACATTGTTAATGTGCCATTTTGCATTATGCCTGAAAGCTGGGATATGCTGGGGAGATTTCCACCAAGCGTCCCACAATTAGACTAAATCACCCACAATGCAACAAAATACTCTATCACACTGTTGTCTTGTAACTAATCTTTATAAATTTAGCTTGTCTTTGCACACTGAGACCTTGTGCCTCTGACAAAGACAACATTCTGAGTGGAGCCCAAGATGCGCACAATGCTCCACACATCATAAGGACAAGAGAGCTGAAGTACGAGTCTGTTTATTGAAAGCCGAATTTCAGTTGCAGGATTTACTCATTCTCAATAGAAAACCTACTGAAATAATATGAAAGCTGAGCAAAATGAAAGTCCAGAATCAGGCCTAAAGCACAGTTTTAATTATAACAGTGGCAGATCAAATACTTGACTTTAATTCATAGTGGACTTGATCTGTATTAACAATTTTGTTAAAAACCCTCCAAACTAAGTATGAGCTGACTAGCAGAGTTAGAAACAGTTGTTGCCTAAGTCCCCTAGCAATGCTGTATGATACTTTAAATTGTTCAAAGACTAAACAGCACGCACTGTAAAACAGAGGTTAAAGGACTCCTGACCCCCATCCTCTTGATGCTCCCTGAAAAGTATTCCAGAGGTCAAACACCATTGGAAGAGTTTGAGGTGTACGTGAAGGCACTGAAGCTTTTTATGAAACAACAATGCAAATACAAAAAGAAAAGATAAATGCACATATTTTCTTCTAGGATTGCACCAAAACATGACTGATGCTGTTGTCAGAGTGATCTACTAAGGAAAACTTCCAAATCAAATGAAACTGTGAGAACAGTTCTTACTTCCCATTACTCACAGGCAATATTCTTAAATTAGAATAAGGTCTCATCATGCTGTTTGGCACTATCTCATAATGCACTTCAGCTTCTCCAACTCCTTCAACCAGTTACTAACCACACTCTTTTTTTTTTTCAATAAAGATTAAATAATCAAACAAGTCCCACCAAAGTGGTGCATACTATCCTTCGCTCTTCGTAGTTTAAGAATCTAGTGAGTCTCCACGGGCCACCTCTTTGCTTTACAAACTTATCAGGCTTTAACATCCTCAATACTTTGCAATTCCATTGTTATTATTCCTAAATTTATATTTACAAGCACAAGAAATAAAGAATACAGCAGGGAGCAGAACACTGCCTTTGATCTCTGGGCAACAAGAAATTGCTCCAAGTGCTACTGCTACATTCATACTTCCAAAACCCATGTTATTTTGTACTACTTTGAGTATTCCTTTCTCAATGCTTGGCAAACCCACGCGCCCAGAGAACAATAACGGAAGTTAAAAAATGGGAACGACTTGCCCTGATGACTGCTGCCAGGGAAATGTCCTAACAAGTAACATCTTACAGTATGACCACATTATACAATGTCACATACTTGTAGCACTCCCTTCTTTCAAGTGGCTGTACATTACACAATATTATATGTATAGAGTGTTATTAAAAAGGTCAAGCTCATTTTTATACCTTCTTGTTTTCCTTCATGTGTTGTTACAACAAGGGGCTTGGTGAAGGTTTTCTTGTTGTGCATCATGGCCAAGATCATATCCACATTGAGAGAGGTGCAAGCTTCATCAGGAGGAATGCACTGGAGGGCAAAGACCAGAGTGTGAGGTTAGAGCCAGCCATCTGCCAGGACAGCTCTGCCAGTGGCACAGTTTTACCCTACACGATTTACCAAAAAATGAGAACCTCCAAACAACCTTCTCTTTTGTAGCAATCAGATCACAATATTATCCAGTATGGTGCATGTCTTTGGAAATTAAAGCTAACATTGTTTGTGCTTTGGATACGCATAGAAAAGATAAACTTGAACCACTTGTGAAATAAAAAGCAATTTCTATTTGTAGCCACCTAATGAAATTTAAATAGCAACTGAAAATTATGTAGTCAAAATGCACAGTATAATAACTCTTATCTATTAAAATCCTGAGCCTAGAGATATCATGTTCATTACATAATTCCATAGAAAACTATTTATTACCTTCAGAGTTCAGATTAAAAAAAATACATTGTTTTCATCTAAATCAGAAGTTTTGATAAATCTAATAAATTACTGACCTTCGGCAGTCCTTGAGTCTCTTTGTCTTTATTTGTACACAAAGTCAACTCGCAGTGAAGAAAGAGCAGTGAGATGTTGAACATTGGTTTGAACACAAAGCTAAATCTTTTTCTGTCTTTCTGTGCATGTGGTATTGGAAAATTCACTTTCTCAATACTGTAGAATTTAACAGATTCATCTTTAGGACAAATATTTTCTATAATGGTATAGTCAGACATTCTATCTGGATTTGAAAACGGGGAAACAAAGCATGTTTGAATGGCAAAGCCCAAGGATCTGTCAGCTTTAGTCACAGACACCTGCATTAAAGAAAGAGACAGTAAGATCTCAGAAATGACATTTTTAGTTCACATTTCATTAATATTTTCAACAATTTTTTAAGCAGTTTTCCAGTGCCATTTCCAATCTGAAATATTTTGAAGGCTAAATGTTAAGGGTAAACTGTCAAACTGAGAGACATAAAATCTGTGGTTTCAAAACCAGCAGCTGTTTAATAGCATAACCATGCATAAATACAGCAATCCCTTATCTTTCTGAAAGCAGATGAATCCCCACGCCCAACAAGACACACAGTTAATGACTGTCTGCCACCTGAGATGGCACTGCCTCCCTTAGACACACAGGCTAAAACAGAGCTGTATGGAAATCAATCACTAATTCCATGTTTTTGTATCTGTTCAAAATTATAATGAAAATAGAAAAAAAAAACCCAAAAGCAACAGACACAACAGAGAATCCACCCCCAGCCAAGAGAGGAATGCAAAGGCAGAGAGGAGGTCATGGTCTGACATGTGGGTGGCATTCCTGGACTGGAGCGGGTGAGGGAGCCTCCTAAAAAGCCATAATTTCTTGTGAAAGGACCCTTTTAGCTTATTGTAAGTTTGAAATTCATATTCTTTTATGACAAATAATTACGACTGAAAGCTTCCAATGCCCTGATGTTGCTCAGCTGGATTGGAATGCAGGCAATAAATGCTACAGAATAATTAGAAGAAAAAAAAATGGAATTTGTAACAAATGAGGCATGTTGCTCTTAATAAACAACAGAAGCATTTGTCTAACCATTAACACTGCCCAATGAAACAGTTCCACAAGAAACCTTCTTAGAAGAAATGTGCCTTATAAGCATACTTAATCCATGTGTGCTGCATGTATCTTTAAGGAAGAGCCTGCCAAATTGTGGGGTTTATGCAGTAATTTCTGGATGCTAGGAGTTTTGCAGCAAATAAAAGCATTTCTCTTTTTTTCTTTCCCATATGTGAGCAGCAATCAAATTAGAGATGAGGAGATGTGCTGAAGCATCTAAGCAAGAAAGGCTGTCTTCTAAAAAGAACAGAAATGAAGATGGATGAACAAAAGTCAGCCACAGATACTGACAGGAAACAAGCTTACGGTGTAAACTAATTAAAAAAGAGATTATGGAAAGTAGGACAGGCAAACTACAGTTAATTAAATAAAAGGATGAATGATATCTCAAGGAAAGAACAGAACCACAGGAGGAAGGTGGAAGACCAAAGTATGGTAAGAAAATGACAGCAGACAAGAAAGAAAAAAACCCCAGAACCCAAAAGATTCAAACACAAAAAAAAAAAAACCCTTAACAAACAAGGAAAAGAGACATAAAAAATTTTTACCAAATATGTATTTATCAAAACCCAAAAATATTTTTCTTAATAACAAATGCAAAATAGAAACAAAAAAGGAAAAAAAAAATCAGTGTCAGCTTAAAAAATTGGAGTCACAGAAGTTCAAAACTGATATGTTTTCCACTGTGCAAGAAGGAAAAACAGAAAAAAAAAGGCTTCTGCCAGGACAGGTGATGAAGAAATCAGAACATCTGTCTGAATAAACAGCTCCAGAACCAGACAAATCCAGCAGGCACAGAGTCAGGGGACTCATCCCAGATCAATGAAGGAAGTGGATGGTTTTGAGTGTCTGTTATAAAAATATTCTTAACTGAGTGTGACACACTTTATTTTTGCTTTAGCTGTCTTAAGTACTTTTCACTGGGTACAGAACAAAGAAAAGACAAAACACACTGAAATCACGAAGAAAACTGCACCAATGTCAAATGGGTCACTGTGCTTATCGTGTGCAACATGGGCTCCTAAAGAGGAAATCACTTGGCAAGAGAAACACGGCACAGCACCGCTGCTTTTTCCTCATCTTACAACCCCAGAGCTCACACCTTGTTATTTACTCGCCTAGAAACTGGAGACACTTCTTCTTTGCCAAAGCTGCATTTATTAGTGTCAACCACTACTTAAAAATCCAAAACTCTGTTCACATAGCTATCTTTAAAAATACTGACTGTATTGGTTTGAAATTCCACAGATTTCATAAGCAACTCAGCAAGACATGGCAATATTGTCATGTGCAAAATACACCTGAAGTCAAGGGTACCCAGCTGTTGATTTTGTTTTAGTATTATTTATCTAAATCTGCTAGATCTCTTGCGTGGTAGCATTCAAAAGGATTATAACTGATGTCTTTAAGCAGACTGGAGAGAGACCAGAATCTGTATTAACTGTGTAACCTGAGAGCACTAGCATATGAAAGACACACGTGTAATAATTTTTTGCATGTCTACATCTTTCAGATGAGGTACAGACATATAATAAAATGAGCCCATCGGGGCGTGCCAGTTTAGAGCAAGAGCTCAGAAACCACCTTTAAGTTCTGTACGGAAAAGCAGATTTAGCAAGAATCACCAATTTACCTTGTAAGTTAAATTCATCTGTTTTGCAAGAATCCTTTGAGCTTTTTACCCAAAATGTTATCCTACTTTTTATCCCACAGTTTCTGTTCTCTGCAGCCACCACAGTGGCCTGAACCAATTGCTGAACAAAACCTTTCAACTGACAAGAACAGATTTGGCTCAGTTGCACAGCCTTGCAAAACCCTTCTGCTAGTTTGAAAGTATTTTTCAGTTTGTTACCTCTACATATATTGGCCCATTCTCGGCAACAGAGAAGAGTCCTTGGGAGGGAGCAAGGAACAAATCTGTTTTGTACAGCTCCATGTTGAAGGTCACATTGGTGATCTGTGGTTCAGGAGGCCAGAGAATGCCTCTGTCATCCTCTGGCTGTTGCAGTGTGCAATTAAACTACAAAGAGGAAAAAAAATACAGTAACACCACGAGTCAGGAGTGGCAGGACAAATTTGGTGTGTACAATACAGGCCCACCCACGTTCCGTCTACTTAGTGCAAGTCTTCCACAGGGTCACAAGAAACCGTAGTGAGAAGAAATGTGTTAAAAGACAAATGAATTTCTAGACAATTAATGTAATTTATGTGAAATGCCTATTACAATAGGTATTTCTCCATTGTCAGGTGCAAACCTGAGGGTAACATACCGCTATTTCAGGCCAGCTTGAGAAAGCCACCTCTCCCTCATCAGCATCCCCTGGAAATCCATTATCACCCGATTCCATGTCGTCATCTTCAAAGCCGCTGCCTTCAGCTGGTGCTGACAGCTGAATGACAATCTGCACAAGAGGTATTGCAAACAAATTAGATTAGGTGATAAGCGAGCACTCTCATGGGTTATTATTTTCTTCTCTCTTCAGAACAATGCAAAGGCCAAAAGAAGAGAGCACCAGCTAAGCAAATTGTGAAAGCATGTCTTGAACAGCCTTGTGCTGAGCGTGTAGAATACATTGCTTATATTTAAAGAATGCCCCTGAGTTTTTTTTCCAGAATTCAGAGCCAGCAGAGAAAGACACCAGTCTGGGTGTTGGTGTCTGAATGAGCAGCCCAGCATTTCCTTTCTATTTCTGGTGTTCCTATAGCCAACACCGAAAAAAGAAATGGCTTTCTAAAGTGATATTTTGCTACTTGCAGTTCTCCTTAGTGCACTCATAAAAAATCACTAAGAACGCTAGGGTCACTAAAGGATTTTCTCTTCTGTCATTAGCAGGTTTTTTTCAGACATGTACACCCAAAACCATGATATTCCTTCTTCATTATCCCTTTTTTTTTTCCACTGAATTTCCCCCTCCTTTTTTTTCTCATTCTTTTCACATGTCTTCATTTCTTCACATGGAAGTTTCTGGGGTTTTTTTCCAGTGTTCTGGATCTTGCTTCTGTATGTTTGCAGCTCCTCAACTAGTTCCCTCCCTTCCAGGACTTCAACTTTGTTTTCTTAGGCTTAGAGCAACTGCTAAAAAATGACATATACACACCCTTTGACACTCTACTGCAGGGTGTCTGTTTTTTAGGAGAAATGCTCCCAAATTCTGAACAATCCCATACATGATTCGGAGTTCAATTGTGTAGCCAAGACTATTAAAAGACATGATGGAGAAAGGAGAGGAGGTAAATAGCCACTTTACTTTGAGCCATAATAGAATACAGGGACCATGAGAGTATTTAGCTCCAGTTCCGTGCTGTTCTGTCGTTTGCCGAAGATTCTATCTTGTTTTGGGACTGTTTCTGAAGTTAGGTGCTACTGACTCCCCAGCATAGAACAGTTTTAACCAGGCAAGGTCAGATCAGATTCCCTGAGCTGTGTTTGGGTTGGACCATAGGCTTTCCATCATTTGCCAAAGTTACTTCTATGTACTGGAAAGCTCAGCAAGAGAAATGTGTCATTACTTCTGAACCCAGAATATCTGCATTGTACTATGGCTCATAAGCTGAGCCAGTCTGGAAGCAGTTGCTTACAACCTAACTGGGCTCCTTTGTATCATCACTCATACACTAGTACTCCAGAGTCTCTTCATTATGTATAGCAACTGATAAAAAATATAAATTCAAATTCAAAGAGAAAAGCATGCAAAAATAATGTAATTTCTTGACATTTTAAAAGCCTTTTTTCACACACAGTTTTAGAAGAAAAAAATTTCACTTAATTCAGGATATGAATTAAAATGTATTGCTTCGTACAATTACAAAACTTAATTCCTATGTCTCTTTACAGCAGTGTAGTACTGCTTACATATGGATGATCAAAGCTGCACAGGGAAAGCCAGTGCAACTTCTCCGAGACTGGTATAGATGGTCCCCAAAGGGCAGCCATGTAAAACATATTTAACTCCAACTCCTCTTTTTTCCTTTGGGATACTATCTGACCACAGGAGCACACTGAATGTGCAGCCTTCATACCTCCTTCAATACAGGGACTGTGGCTGCAACTAGGTTTGAGCTAGGCAGGAAAGGATCAGGACGCCTCCTCTTTGCTAAGACTAAAGCTAACTACAATGGCTTCCTTGTACTACTACAGTGTGCAATACAGAAGGTGGATCCTCTTTGTAAAATACTCACAGAGTTAAAATAAACAATCTTGTTCAAGATATATGCTGTCCGAGTCCCACATCTGTTGAGTGAAGATTCCAGGATGAAGTGGGTCCCGTTCATCCTGGCTTTGCAGGAGTGGTCCAGCAGCGAGAGCTCTGTGCGGGTGTAGCGGCCAGCCTGAAACAAAGGCGCTTTGTGAGGGGCTGAAGCACAATTGTCCTCAGCTCCTGCTAAAGTGCAGCTCAGTCACTGTTCGTGAGGAGGAAGTGAAGTTCATTGTACTGACATCCAGGGAAGGTCACTCTCAAAATGCTGTTATACATGGCAGACAAGGAATAAATGTAACATGGAAAAAAAGGAAACAACAGGTTCATTATTAATCTGCCGATTAATAATGCTGACTCTGTTTGGTCTGAAATGAGCTAAAATGCTGTCTTTTGTCAGGCTCTTTTCCACAAAACAAATGGACACAAGCAACCTATCAGCTGGTAGATGGTAAAGATAGATCTGTTTAGGTCTCACACTGCTACCAAAAGCAGCTTCTTTGTACTTTGGACATTAAAAACTCAGACTGATGGCTGAGTACAGCAATTTTTTGATAGAATCTACCATGCACACCTTCAACCAGAAATCCCTCTAAAAACCACCAGATTGCTGGGAAGAGAAAACATGACTCTTGAGTTATGGCAAAGAACATCTACAGTGTAGTTTCCTCACCAAATTATTTTGGGGGGGTTGTGTGGTGATGGCTGTAGGACTTCAAATGTTTATTTTTTCAATCAAAATGCAAATAAAATGGTCTGCCCAAAAAACTCCCCCCAGTTTTGAGAGTAAGATATCACACCAACCTGTAGAGAGTCCTTTTCTACAGCTACTGTCATAACTTTGTCATCACACCTTATTGACAGGGCCATATCAGCACTGCCCTGAACTTCTTCAGGTTCTTTATGTTTTGAGAGGGAATGCCCAAAGTCATGATTTATTAATGTATCTACTGAATGCCTGGATGGGAAGATTTCTTCTCCCACTGTGTCATGTCTTCCTCTGTTAATGTGAAATGGAAAAGTCAGGCCATCGGTATTCTTTGGAGCTGGCAGTGGGTTAGCACCCAGCAATTCTGTCAGCTCTGGCGGAAGGGAATGGTCTTCTTCATCATTCATCTCTTCTAAAAAAAAAAAAGCAACAACAAATCCACATTAGTTTATTAGATATTTTTTCCTAAAAAGTATCCAGAACTAATAATTTTCATACAAAAATAAAAAATTATCCATAAAGGGAGCTCCTGAAGGACATTAAAAGCAGCACCTTTGTGCTTTTCAGGTAAATAGCCACAACTCTGACAGCTAAGGGTTTAGTTGTTACTGAGGAATCTAAACTTGGTGTACTTAGTCCCTGTCAGAAATCTCTCTCACCAAGAGCTGAAAATAAAACTTTTGATGAGTGGACCTATTATATGTAAAAGACCCACAGAGGTAAAAGAAACATCATATTCATCAAATATACTATTTTGGTGCTGCTGTAACAGCCTAAGTGCAAATCATTAGGTGAAATTCTTCCATTACCTGACCCATCAAAAATTGGGTCACTACTGTTGCAAAACTACTTATATAACCAGAGTGAAGCTAAATAAGAGTTAACTTTATAGAGAATAAATGGCTTATACATATGACTGCTGAGGACAGAACCCATGAGAGTGCAATTGATAAAATTAATGTGAACATAAGCTTTATCAAAATTGTAAAACAATAGTTTTAGTGGTTGAAACTCAGAATTAGTGAAAAAAACAGATGCAACTCTGCTAGCTTCTATGGACTCAGACAGCTTTACATCAGCAACTACTTTGGCCAAATAACCAATTTTTTTTTTAATAGTTGTATTTATTCTGTTTGCTCAGAGTTTTTTGGTAAGCCACTCATGTCTGTAAACAGTTTCAATGTTTATTTAATCATCTCAAGGAAACACTATGCTCATACTTTTGGAAAAAACACACCAAAAAAAAAATCAAAGCTGGATTTATTAACTAACAAGATATCCAGTTGCTAACATCCATTTCAGTGAACACTGGGTACCAGCTATAAAGTCTTGAGTGTTGGATAAACTATAAATATTTAATTCCACCAAATTTCAGGAAATAACACAACTTGCCTGGGCTTTTCTAATCGAAAAGCCACAGATTATTATTTGTAACCATCATTCATAGATATTACCAGCATTCTTGATGATGAGCAGTAAAAGAAGTGCAACAGCCAAAACCAAAGCTTCAAAACTGAAAAAAACACCTTTCAAGTAATTATATTCCTGGAAACACAAGATATGTTTTTTCTATATGCTAAAAGTCCATCTTCAAACTTACCCGTATCTTCCAGTTGCAGATGAAATCTGTTAGCAACAGGTGCTTTTGTGTAGGAAATAACCGGACTATAATTGTGCTCATAAGCCCACTTGATCAAACTCTCATGCGATGAGGGAAGGTCAGGTATTACTGATTTACTCATAGTCATGGATCGTTCTGTTTCTTTTCCAAAACCAATACTATTTGACGTCTGCAAATAAAGAAAAACTTGGTTTGTGATTTACCACTTAAGGATACTTATGATGGAATAGTGACACTGATTGAACCCTGGTTTTTTATTCTGCTTTACTCTATTAAATAACAGCAAACTGAGGACACCTGGGAAATAAACCAAACCCTGCCACCTTAGGCACATAACTGCTGCAAAGAAGGATAAGAATGCCCTGCTTCCTCCCAGCCTCTGCCTGGAGTACAATAAATCAAGGCAATCAGAAACTGTTAATCCCTAAACAAGACAGAGACATATTTACAGCCCTTTGTATAATGCCATACTTTCTTCAAAACCGAGCTGAAATTACTCCTGAAGTGAACTCAAGATGACAACCCAATTTTCAAATGTCCCCTTAATTTCTTGCATTAGAGCATTACTTCAGCTGGACAAAGGAAAACCTTTGTTCAAATGAGCATTACTGAAAAAGGCAAAAAGCAAGCTCACGAAGTAGAGCTGATACCAGCTAATGCTCTAAGTCAGCCAGCACCAAGGACAGGCTGTGTCTGAATGAGCTTCACCCCAGAAATGCTGTGTGCCTCCTCCAAAGTGCTGAGTTGGTTAAACAGGATTGAACTAAACGCCTAATAGAGCAGTAAATGAGAGCATGCACATTTATGCATGGCCAGACTACTTAAAAAAACAACATATACTTTCTGCACATGAAAATATTTTAAAAGTAACAATACAAGTTCTACACAAACACATCAATACAGGAAAGTCATAAATGTATATGCTGACCTTATGAATGCACATGCTGAATTATTATTAAATAAATATGAGTCACACAACCACTTAATTTTCCTGTAAATGTTTAGTAAAATTTCAAATTTTCTTGCCCAAATGGGCAAGTCAAAGGAACGTAAGTATCTCTCACTGTTAAGAGGGGCAGTTCGAAAATATTCACTGATGCCATACAAACTTGCATGCAGCAGCTTGGCATCTTTAACATGTATTCATTTACACCAAATACATATCTATTTATTTTTACACTCACAACATTACTATTATCACTATAACAATCACATAAATGGCTACAGAACAAGCTGAACACAGATGCTGCAGGAAAGGGACAATGACCCACTTTTCAGTGATTTCTGCAATGTGATTGAAATGCACTTTCTAATGCAGCTGATACCATGGAATGTTCCACAAACACTTTCATTCCCATGCTCGATTACCTTCTCCATCATATAGGCTGCATCTTCTTTTCATCCCCACTGGTTTTCCTCAATGTGAACAAATCTTAAATCTCTGTCACTCTAGAACACCAAAAGATTGACTAGAGAGATCTCTTTTAGACAGTGCTCATATGGACATGTTACACAGGTCACAGAGCTCAGCTGCACTTCTCTACCTGACATCAGAATGAGTTTTTGAACAAAGAAGTGAATAAAGCATGTAGAGAGTCCTGATGGAACAGCACAGTGTACCTTCAGCTCCCTCCCTCATTTCTTCCTAAAGACCCAGTTCTGCAGCCTTTAAACACTTGGAGCTTCGCAACTCAAATTAAAGACAACTTTAAGTACAGAGTGTCTGGTTTGAGGATACTGTTACTGGTACAGTTATCAATGCTCAGCAAAGGCCACAGAAGACAAGAAACAAAAATGGAGCAATAGGTATCCTAATTTTAGTGCCTTACTACTCTTTGGGATCAACTAATCTTTGACCTTCAACACATGCAAATCTGGACATGACTGATCACATATTTTCATATTACCACACAGCTTTGACTGGTAGGAGTTATTATGCTACCCCAACCTTGTTGCATCTCTTTACTTTTCTGTCATGAGGAGACAGCTGAACAAATATTATCTCAAAACCTTACTGTCCTAGCTGGCACCCGAGCATTTCCAGGGCTTGTTTACACCCCTCCACTCCACACTGAGCCTGTTCATGTTCAGTCTTGCATCGCCTCACTGAAACAAAAGCAAGAACGAGGGCTTGCAGGAATAGACTTCCCTTCACTTGCCTGCCCTGCCAACACTTTCACATACAGTGATTGAAACCAGGCAATCTGAGCCCCCTCTAACCTACCCAGAACAGACACCATTTCAGAAAGTGGTGGGCAGCTGTTCTCAGGTAAACAACAGCCCCTCCAAGCTTCCGAAACCCCCACAGGTTTGTTTTGTGCATTGCACCTCTCTCGCTCCTTGCCCCTCAATGAACTTATTTTCTTTCTGGAACTTCACTGCACAGTTCCCAGCTTTGCAGAGGGGCACCAGCTGCAAAGGAAGTGATGTGAAGAGCAGGGTACAAGCACAGCACCACACAGGCACTGCATGTAAGGACTGCCTGCACACAGGAGTTAAACACAGCCTGGGAGGAAAGCACTGCACATACATCATGTGCAATTAATTTACCTCAAGTACTCCCATTTTACTTGGGTTTGTGTCCATCCTCTTTCAGAGTTTCAAGAAGCACAGCAAGCTGGGAGATGAGCTATATGACCTAAAACATCTTTTTCATTTTCTGTCTGTGAACTTACACCTCAATAACTTACAGCCCTGAGTTTGAGGCAGCTTAGCACTAACCTTTCCCTCTCAGCTTGCCAATCCCCTCAAGACAATTCTAATTCGTAGTGAGGGCAAGGAGTTAGGAAAATTGAAGAGCATGGAACTGCTTCAACTAATAAAAAGAACATTGTGAAACATTACCTAATTGCTTAGTAATGTTTTTATGCATTGTCTAAATTTGGGCTTGGAAAGGCGTTCAGCTTAATAGAGATATGAAGAGATCCTAAATGCTGGATATGCAGGCTTTTTAATGACATGAGGGAGTTTAGTTCCTTCTCTTACCCCCTCTAAATAAAGGAAAATGAACATATATTCAGAAAATGAAGCATCTATATAAATGAAGTAGTAAATAGTTACTCACAAATCCTAACATGAATACAAAGTCTTTTAAATACTGACATTTCTGTATATATTTAATGTATTGCTTTCTCTTTTTGTTAATCTAAATAAAATGTTACCTTCTGCCCCTCATTACAGAAACTATTTAAAATTATACTTTTTACTTATACTTTCAATAATTAATAAAGAAGAACTTTAAAAATAAAGTTTTTAAAGCAGCCTTGCTTTTCTATATTCAAGTGCAGAATTTTAGAAATTTTAAAATCCTGTAGAAATCGTCTTGTGAAAATTGATCATCCAAAAAAGTGATAGCTTCATGGACATGAAATACGATACTTGAGCTATCTCCTAGCACGGCATGAACTAAAGCACAATTCTCTGTCCTGTGAAAGTAGATCCATATATGCCCAAAGATTCAGTGGTGAATTTTACGTAATAACCCAGAACGAAACTTTGAAGTGAAGCACTGTTTTTGTCCTTCTGCTTACAAGAGCGGTAATCCTCAGCAACCAACCCTGACTTTTCTGTTTAGGGGCTGACTATTTCGGACCTACAGAATGACCAGAACATCCTTTCCTGTCTCTAAGATAAATATGTGTCAGGGATCAAAAGGGAACTTCATCATCCACCCTAGATAATTTTTCCATTCAACTTTCTGAGCAACACCAAAATTAGCTTTCTTTTATTCCCCTTCACTCTCAAAAGCTACTATGAAATCCTGCTTACCAATCTGTTTTCTTAGGAGATTTAGATCAATCAGCCTTTGGATCCTGCCAGAATTTCCTCTGCACAGATTAGAAGCAGAAAGCAACTAAGCAAAGTAAAATTCCTTTAAATACCAAAAACTGGAGTTTGCAAATGTAACTGACTTGCTGCAAAACTGTTAATCATGAAGCTACTGGGTGGTCCTGAGCTCAACTGTACAATGTGCCCTTAACTGATCACTTAAGACAGAAATAAGCCACAAATTTATAGGCTGCAAGATCAGTTCAATTATATTTATTCATTTCAGAGCAAGGGAACACACATTTTCTTAGTAGAAATGGTGTTAAGCCACAAAGCCGGTACCAAAAATCAACATGAATCAGCATTTCCAGTAATTTTAGAAGTTTAACTTTAGAGAGCCCGGTTTTAACTTTAAAAAAATTATTTTTGCTGTCTGAGAAGAAATGAGGTCAATTTGACAAAACACTTATGGGAGACAGAAGTACTGGCAGGGAAGAGGGATAGATACTACCACAACCACAAGCAGAGGTAACAGATTTCCACTTCTAAAGGGATGTGGGTGTGTGCTGCTAATATCTAGTATTATCTGTTCTGCACTTGAAGGCATTGTTCCAGCTTCTGAGATGAACCTGCTGATCCGTTCGCCAAAGTAACAGCAGAAAGAGAGATAAACATCCAACTCTTAACTTAGGGTGCTTCAACAGAAGTCAAAAAGACACAGACTAAATCCTTGCACTAATTGCCTGGCTTCTGCGATGAGTCGGTCAGTTTTATAGCCCATATATTAAAGGTTAATGAGAATTAAAAGTTTATGTATTTACTCTTTAAAATGCAGTGATAATTAAAAAGAAGCAGCTAAGAGAAAACATCCAGAAATCAACATGGTCTAGCACTATATCACATTTAAATGGATTCTATACTGTTGCATTATGACAGCTCTCAAAAAATAAAGGTGCCTTAACTTACAATCACTTCCAGCTTTCCCTGGACATCATGAGACTTGATAACCCAATTGACAGACTTTCTACACTTGAGGATAAGTACGACATCTCTGACAAGTCTGGCGCCTGGTTGAGATGGTTTAATGTCAACGATTATATCCACCTGGAGAGCACTGCGTGTGGAAAATAGAAAGTTAGAACAGAATGCCAGAAATTTTCAGCTATCAACCGTCTTCCAATCCATCATGTTTCCACTGTCTGGCCAGCTGATTAAAATGCTGGATATTATCCCAGGCAACACAACATGTGCAAAACAGATTGTTATTCCATATACACTTAAGTGATTTTGCATAACAATAGAAACAAGTACTTTATAGACAAAAAATATTTCTGCCTCTTATTTACAAAAAGCGTGCTACTCAATTCACCTATTATTTAGTGCAGGTAAGTTATATGACCAGCAGGTTGCTTTCTAAAGTAAACATAATTTTCTTATTTCACTGTGACAGTGCCTAAATATAACTGCTTCAGTTTCCTCTAGCTATATTAAAACTTAAAATAATACCTTTAAAAAAGTAAAAAAGACAAGCAGGTTAACACACACGCACAAAAATCCCAACCCAAACCACAAGTACTATATTGGGGAGTGTCTCTGCCCAAACAGTTAAATTGTGGAATTACTTTGCTTAAGATTCTGCATGCTTTGAGGAATTAAGCAGTGTATTCAGTTTCCAATACTTCTGGATATATACTTACTTAAAAAAGAAAAAAACCCAGATGTCCAGCCCACTGCTTGCTGGAAAATAGATGAAAACTATCCAGATTTTCAAGACCTCAGTAAAATAAGTACAGCAAATGGGTTCTTACCCATCAATAACATCTCATCATGCAAAATACCAATTCAACAGAAAAACCTACACTTCCAGATCATCTTATGGGGCTATATGTTACAAGAACGTGCTTATCCCCAAGTCATAGCTTCCACCTAATATTCTGCACTGAGACTTAGTGTATCTTGGGACCTTTGTTCCATCTCCTCCAGTTTTACACATGCTCAGCTTCTGTATGTTTCTTTGGGGATTGAAACTTTGTAAGGATAGCTGTGAATAACACATAAAACTAGGAACAAAGTAACCTAGTACCTTTTCTTTTTTACTTTTAATAGCAAAATACTTAAACTTTTTGCAGTGTTGTCATCTGAAAAGCAAATTCCTATTGTACTTTCATCCAAAGCCAAAAGCATGGAACTAGGGCTGTCATTGTGTAACAATACAAGGGACTTGGAATGATGCTGAGGTTACCATCAGCTCTGTTCAGGATGGGGCTGCATCATCATTTGGGGTTACCTACTCCACTTCCACTACACCTCAGCACCTTCTTACTCTCCCCAGGTTCCTAGGCAAGAAAATTGTCAGGCTCTGGGTTCAACATCTTGCAATGAGAATTATCCTTTTCACAAGAATACCTCCTCCCACCTCCATCTCCCTGTGTGATTTTCTCATTAGGGATAGGATGCACTCATGTGCAGCTGCAGGAGGAGCAGAACTGGACAATGCCAGATATCCAGTGTCGGCAGTAAGCAGACAGGATTTTTATTCTACCTTATCTCTGATGGAATTGTAACCATCTAAGTTTCACAGCAAATTTCTGTTCTAGCAATCATACTCGGCACTTAGGAAGAGGTTTTCCAAGTATGACTATCTGAAGCAAACCCCACTGATGTTCTCCCACTAAGATCTAGGAAAGACAAAGCAAAGGATAAATATTTTAAATGTCTTACCTCCCAAAGGTACCTTTGACAATTTAGAAAATCCTCATAACGTGTACAGAGAGTTACTTTTCCTAACCAGTAGTAACAAAGCTTTTTGGTCAGTGCACCACTGTCAACCCTTAACATTTCCTCGTAATTATCACAACTATCCCTTAAATTCAACTGGAAACTTGTCAGAAAATATGGTTGTGAATCTTCAGAACAGCTGTGGAACACTTACCATAGACCACAGATCACTTGCAGCCTCTGAACACTGGGAGCCACTGTTCAAGGCTTTGCTGCCAGTCATCCCTGTCTGTGACAGGTCAAGATTACTTTCAACCTCTCTCTCACCTCCTCATACAGTGATCTAACCTTAAATCCTCTCTGTCAGATACTGCCCTTACTGATATTCCCTTATTCACCCTATCCTGGGAAAAATGTGATTGACTGAGCAAGAAGGGGAGCAGTATATAGTCCATAAAGCTGTGCTTTTCAGTCTTGTCCAGAAAAATCCTGTGATTATGAAGCAGAAATCAAAATCTTTACATACTGGAGAACCAATTTCTATTTAAGGCAAAGTACTAAAGCCCAAACTTTTCTTTAAGGATGAAACGGCTACTTTCAGTTCATTTTTTTAGGCAAGTGAAATTTTTAGCTATTATTTCAAACAGTTTTAGTCTATTTGGATTATACTTTACCTGTTAGGATTGGAATTTGGAGTGCTTAGTTCAATGATATGAACTTCTCTTTCCTGGACTAAGTTAGACATAAGGCACCCCTCTGCAGGTTTTGGTTGTAGATATCCCGCAAGGTAATTTAAAGAGAGAAAATTCTTTTTTATGTTGCACGAGGGAGGAAAAACTTGATCTAGAGGGGGGAAAAAAAAGAAAAAATCTACCATTTATTATAAGCACATATGAGAAACCATCATACTGAAAGAGAGATCACTGTTGCAACAACAAATAATCTTTCTGATATAAAATATATACTTCTAAACTGAATAGTTACTATTTATGGATTTAAATATTTAATGAAAGAAAATCCCAGCAAAGAGAATTTTGAAAACAATTCTGAAGGAAAATATGTGAAAACTTTTCAAAATGAATAAAATATATTTAATTTGTTCCTTGCAACTTTAAAAGAGATCTCTTTCCTTTGCAATTTACTCAGAGATAACTTTTGGAATCAACTCCTCTCTGTGGAAGATGTTTTGTTCTTGTTATTATAAACTTACCATTTTTTAAATTCTACAGAAAGTACTTTCCATCTCCTTACTCAATATATTTCCTATATATTGTGTAGTCAGTCAGTATTGTCTAGAAATACTGCATTTCTCTTGCACATAGAAAATTAAAAACAGCAGGAAAATTATGGAATCAGTTGTTGATATTAAGAAAATCTGATCATAATACACATGGCTGAAATGATGAAACTCTAGCATAGCTGTTCAACCCTCTTTTGGTTTTAACTGCCTAGCTGAACATGAGCATTAAAAAAACCAAAAAGAAAATAAATCAAATAGCATACATCGTGAACACAAAACTGTGAACAAACTCCTACGAGCTGTGCTGAGGCCATGCACTCTCTAAATGAGAACTGAAATGTCACCTCTGAAGTGCATTTGTGTGTGCTACACAACTCTGCAGGAAGACCAGAGACTCCTGTGACCCCGGACTCTGCAGAAACAATCAGGGGAGTTTCTTCTGATCTTATACAAAGTAGCCTTTGAATATTAACCCTGTTGTCTCCCCTGCAGGAGCTGCTCTAGCTGTATAAGGCTGTAACTACTCATACTGCCCAAGCAAAGCACTTCTCTAACATCTGGTATGTGCCCTGCCAGATTAGCCTTGAATGCAGCTGCAGTTCTGCCAGCTCCTCCCACAACAGTACAGAATGGAAAATGATCCCAAATGGTCTATGCTGAGCTTGAATTTTTAAATGTATATATACACACACACAGACACTAGGTATTTGCCTCTTAACTGCTGCACAACATGATTCAGACCATAAAATAACAGTTCTGGAGTAGTTTGTGGGTAATCACCACAAGTGCTATCGTTTGCCATTGCAAAGAACTCAGTTCTTGCTCCTGGCACTTCCATTAGGCATTTCTGGAGCTCTCCAGAAGTGCTGCTCTTGCTGCCAGAAGCATGGAGACTCCCCAGCCCGGGCCTCCACTCGATAGCACACTTTTCCTCTGCAGCCAATTTTAACTCTATCACGGGCTACTTGACATACGCACCAAAATGTATTTACTCTTGTCCACATCAGTTACCAAAATCAGGCTGGAGCAGAAAAGAAAAGGGGATCCATTTCATCTTTCCTTGCTCACTACACATCTCTTCTTTGTTAGCTTCAGGGCTGCCTACTTACTTTGGAAAAGGACTGCAGGTGTCTGCAATCAATTAAAAACATTACCAAACCAGCCAACAAACAGTCAGTTTATGGATTCTGTGCCTCTCTAATCTCCCCAGATTCGCAATATGGAATCAGACGTGAGGTTTGCAGGCAACACCCTCAGCAGAGGGTCTCTGGCCAGCAGGCTGGGGTGCTGAGGGGCCCCGCTGGGCAGAAAGCAGCAGAGCTGTGAGCAGTGGCCAGCAGCCACCTTCTCCTTCGGCCAGTGCCAGGCTGTCTGGATGGAGACAGAGGATTACACACCAGGATCTGTAGTTTCTGTGTGCAGCACTTCTATTTTACTGATGAGGACAGACACTGTCTGCTCTATTCTGCACAAATTAGGTGTCATCCACAGGTTCTTGGCTAAAAGTTGAATATCCAAGCTTAACATCATCCTGAGGAAGTTTTTGTGCAAAGGAGCACTGCTAATCAAGCGTCACTCTCCAAGACAGGCACCCTGGGCAGCAGCAATTGGATTCAGCAATAAAAATCCCATTCGAGCAGAGCCTGCCTTTCCAAGTCAGAGCTGGGCATAAGCAAGGTGTTTGGAATTTTCCTTGGGCACTCTGATGGTAGGGCTTATTCATATGTATTTCTCAGTTTGCTAGCCCTTAGCACAACAGAGATCAGAACCTTGGCTGGCATTTAATGGCAGGATAGAAATGGGATCAGGGAAGGGCCTGCAGGGGTCTCAGGAAGGAGGAGGCAAACTCTAGGCAGTACTCATCCCGCAGCAGCACACACAGCTAAGCTGGACACAATGCGACCATGTGCAGGCATTAAACCAAGCAAGCATGGCATGTAGGATATGTGCACCGCTGAGTACTGGCTGTAAATTCAGAGTCAGGACTGATGCTTCAGCTTCTGCCAGGACAGAAGCACAATGTTACCGTCTGTAAATAGTCTGTACATTTTCCAGTTTAGTTACTGTTATGGATGACTAATTTTTTTTCTTATTTAGCTAAGAAGTGTATTGAAATTAGGGTCCCTCCAGGCTAGCACATTTGCCCTGGATTTACTGGTGATACTGGGTGCATTAGGTAACATTTAGCTAACTGACAGGACTTCCTGACTTGTTCAATCATATCTTACTGAACCATGAGGAATTTAACTGACTTTGGCTGAAAAACACATCCCAAGACAACTTTCACCATGAGCAGCCCTGCTTTCTAGAATCTGACAGTGATTATCACAGCAGTGATAATCTGCCATCTCCTTCATTACACAAATCAAGGCAAGAACAAGAACCCCACTTCTTGTGCCCCCTTCTTCCACACCTCCATTCTGGCCCCTTAAAGTCCTTGCTGTGATCACCATCCCTGCAGTATTTGATCAGCCACTCTTTAGAATCAACAGGATTCAGATGCACTTGGCCCTGATCCAGCTTGCTAGTGCTCCCAGCTGCCTTTCATTTGCAGTTTCAAAAGTGACTTCAGAGACCCATGGCATCAGAAGCAGCTTTATTCTATGAAAGATCAGCCTTCTTCAGATCTTTCTGTCCTTTGGCTTGCACTTTCTGTTTGCTGTATTCAGCTACAGCCTACACTTCTAAAATGTTACATCTTCCAGTTTCAGATTTGTCTAACTTGAGTTAAGCTGAAATGTAGACAATTATATGAATACAGCCATTAAATTCTGTATCGGTCACATAGCAAGGAACTACTTTGTATGACCACCTATAGATCATGAGTAACACTAGCAGTGATGCACAGACTGTCAGCTGAGGGTACCTTACTAAATCACTTGAGGAGTGTAAGTTTTGTACGAAAAGCATAAAATGTACATCACTGTATGCTGTGGTTTGTGAAATCCAGTGATTCTATTGTTCACTCTGCAGAGAAGCAGACCAGGACCACATCCCATGTGGTTTTCACAGAACTCCTCACACGACTGCTGCAGTTCAAGAACCAACCCTCTCCCCACCCCTGAACACATGCATAACCCCCACACATACATGCATATTCATTCTTCTGCCAAGAATTTAAATCAAAATCCAATACAGTTACAGCTAAGCTAGTTTGTAGGCGCCTTCTCAGAAACTGTCTATTTTGGTTGCCTGCCAAGTTCCATTTTGTGTACTTACTCCTAATTAAATTGTGTTTTAGTCCATTCGAAAGACGATGCAAAACTCTCCTCTTTAGCCTCCTGGTTTGACTGGAGATGTGCAAATCAACAAACAAAACTTTATCTGTTTTTTTCAATGTACCTAATTAAGTATTTGTCTCTGCAACGCAGAGACCACTACTCCCATGTATATGTTCCAAGAGCATTTTAATAAGCTAATAAATATATTTCTGAATTATTTTCTGGCATTAGAATCCATGACTGGTGCCAAGTAGAACAACAACAACAAAAAATTACACAGGGGAATCCCCTACAGATTTGGCAGGATTTGGATAAAACGAACTCAGGCATGTTCTGATTTTGGGGGGCAAGCCTCATACGTCAGGAAATCAAATGATCAGATACAGGTGGTTAGGAAAGAATGTTTTCTCCACAGAAGGCTTTTGGTTGTTTTTTGGTTTTTTGGTTGTTTTTCTTTTCCGTAACCAACTAGTTCAGCTGTTTGGGAGTTTCTGTAGAGATATTGCTGCAGAGGATCCTATAGTTCTGTTGTTCCAACACTGCTCAGCTATGGAACTACAGCCTGGACCCTACCCCAATATGGGCCTGTGAAGTCCCTGAGGAGCTGGAGTCTTCTCCCACCTGCACTAGGCCACCTGAAGAATTTGGCATGTGGCTCACAGGGACAGGAAATTGTTCTCCTTGGGATGAAAATACATAAGGATAGACTGAGTAAACTTAGTTTGGTGAGGAAAACAATAATTCTTTGCCCAAAGCAGCCTGGGTCCTTATACAAACAAATACTGGGGGGAAAAAAAGGTAACTTGGGTCTTTCTAGAAATTTCCCCCTACTTTAAATTCTCCAGTTCTTCAGATGAATGCACCCAAACAATCACCATGAGTAGTTGATTCTGTTTAAAAGGCGAAGTCTGACTCTTGTAAGATTCTGATTAATTGCATCCACATTTATGAGCATAAAGTTACAGCACCGAATCCATTAAAAGATATTAAAATCCATTAATCCATTAACAAAATCCATCGCCTAAATCCAAGGTCTGGCCTTTAGGCTTGCTCTCATTTCTCTGCCTTCCCCTCTCATATCACATCTCTCGAAAAATGAAAGGTATGTTTAAAAATTAAAATAAGTGAAACATAAGCAAGACTTATTCTCAGTATCTAAAAGTCTCTATGAATTCTGTTGGTTTTGTTTAGGTTTACCTTCTCCTACTTTAATATAGATGTTTCTTGATATTTTAAGTTCAGTGAAAGATGTTACTGCTCCATATTCCTTCTGGGCCCATTGTAGCAGATGTTCATTTTTCTCAGGAAAAAACTTTTCTTCCGTTTCTGTTGACAAGGAGAAGTTTCCCTTCTCAAACTGAACAACGGAACCTAGAGACACCTGATGGGAATAAAAACGTATTTTTAATGTGGTATGCTTATCCACGCAGACATGTAGCAATGTAATCTGTCACACCCAAATGCAGTGACTGAAGGTGATTATGGCTTATTTCCAACAATACCCAAATGTCACATGTCTTAACATCTGCACAATGATTCCTTTTTCAGAGATGATTTTTCACAAAATGAAGTGCCCATCAGCCCAGATGGGGTGCACATGGCAGCTGAATAACAGAGGCCTCTGAGCCACTCTCCAAAAATTGTGCTGCTGCAAGAGAGGAACCACAGTGCTGCAAGCGGAGATAAACTTTGGGGGCAAAGGGAGGGAGAGAGTAAGAAGAGGATGGTCTGAAGAAATGAAGGCAGGTAAGAATGTGAAGCTCAATAAAGGTAGGAGCTACTGAAAAAACTCCCAAATCCAAGCTCAGTGACATATAAAGGCCAGCCCAGAAATAGAATGTAAGGAAAGAGGAAGGCTAAGAGAAAAGGAAGGTATTTATTGTTGCTTTATTTATAGGAAGTGAGGAAATACTTTAGTTTAATAGATAAAGCAGATGAGTTATATACATCTTTTGAAAAATTCTTAAAAATAGGTTACATTAACTGAGGTCTTGAATGAAAAGACTAAAATGTTATTTAAAATAGTGAAAATGGAAAAACAGTACACCAAAGTGTAACAGGCCCTGAAAGAAAGCCAAAGATTTTCAAATACAACTTCACTGGAGTGGCAATAGCATCATTCAAAAACAGAAGGCGGCAGAGGGTCAGACTCTCTTTCACATTGTGACCTGCTTCAGTTTGTGTTGGTCTTGAGAAATAAACAAGTCATTCCAGATTTACTACAATGCAACATCATCCCAACAGCAACCTTTTGACTCGCCTGTCCCTGCAGATGGACGTAGCCAACACTTCCAGGACATCTGTCAGCTCTCAAGAGGTCCCTACAGGAAGTGGTGAAAGAGCAGCATTCCTTCATTTGCCCAACCCCTCCAAACACTTCTCTGTCTCTTCTTTCAAGGTGCTCAAGGACTGGTGCCTGCATGCCTTACCCACACTGGTCTTTCCATGAACACTTTCACTAAGATCTAAATACCAAGTCAAGAGGAATACGTACTTGAGGGAAAGCACAGCAAGATGAACAAGCTTTCAGCTGTGAAAGCATCAGTGAAGATGTTTTTGGACACACTGCCTGTAGTTTGTCCAGATACAACACACAGCCCCTACTTCCAGACCACTGCAGCAGACAAGGTTCCATGAAAGTACCACCACTCCATTCTCTTCTGTTGTCCTCCGAGCACCCCAGGAAGAAGTCTGAGTCACCCTGTTGTTCTCCTCCCCCTTGCCTTTTCACATCTTTCTACTAACCCAGATTTCTTTGGTGGAACAATATATTTTTTTACCCAGCTGAGAAGCCAAAACTACCGATAACTCAAAGAGGGAAAAACATCATAAAAATACATCATAACAATTTCTGTCCAGAGCATTATTTACACAGGTATCTCTCAACCTAATTATTTTACACAGATTATCTGAAGCCAGGTTCCAATTACAGAAATTAACTAATGGCAATGAACTATTACCTTCCCTGAAGCTATTGTTGCCAGCACTATTTCAGGGTGATACATACCAAATTGTTTGGCACTTGCAAATATTTGCCAAAGTAGATGCATAAATTACATCCTTTGGCGCATGAAAAGGAATTCCAAATTCTTCCCTGTGCCTCCAGCTATAATGCCAGCACTTATTATGCACACATCACATATCCTCTCTAAGAGAAGGCACAGGTAATTCAGAGTTCAATTTGACCAGACCTGTCACAAGAAACACCTTAGGAATCCTTTCACCAGAATAGTTTTCAAAGTTTAAACTAACATCTGTTTCAATTCTGAATAATCTTTCTTGTTTTCAAATGACTACCATAAAATGCTTCCTTTGAATGAAAAAAAGTCCTTACTATTCAGTGTAACACAGACCATACCACATTCTCTCAATACTCTCATACTTCTCAAATCAGGAAGTGAAGTCTGCCATTAGAGTTAATCCAGCACCAGGAAAGGAGAGCAACCAGTTATCTCTATAACGTATTTGGCAAATAGTATTCCATTTGTGCTTTCACCACCTGGAAGCAACTACGCCACGGACTGATTTCATGGAGCATCCCTACGATGCTCCTCACACATCAACTTCTGTGTAAATTCCAAGTGTGCAGCCTGAGAGGGTGACACTGGCACAGCACAAGCCAGGTCATGCCGGACTGCATACAGAGCACCTCTCAGCAACGCTCGCTTTTGTATCAGAGACACGTGGGACATTTTCACACAGCTCTGGCCTAACTAGAAAAATCTTCCATGCATGAAATTCACAGGATTTAAGGACTTAACCAGTGATTATTTTGCAGGAATATTGAATAGACGTTGGCATTCCACCCTCAGAGACAAACAGTTTATCCAGTAAGTACAGTAGTTGGTTTTCATTCACACATTGTTTCCAGCATTTTTTTATGGTCAGCATCAGGGTAAAGCAGCATCAGTGTGTCTTTTAAGACATTTGAGGACAGCATGAGAGAAAATATTATTCCTTCTAAATAACGACCGAAGAAACGCACTACCTTGCAATAATACATTTTTGCTGTATTCTTCATTTGAGACAGTTAAATGTATGCTAACACAACAGCTGTCTTCCTCAGAATACACTTGGTTTTTCATCTATTACTAATTAAAACTTGAAAACCTTTCTCATCATCCTGCAGCATGACAAATGTCTTCCTGAGGGACAGATCCTATCAACGTTACCAAGTCCTACAAGGGAGGAACCGACAGACAGAAAGCAGAGCAACTAAAAAGTCTGGCACAAGCATCCTCACTAAGTGATCATACAGTAAACATCTTTAAATAAATATGAGGCTTATCATATGTATTTTTTTTAATCACATACTAAAGTCTATTTGAAATGCTGATTCCACTACACAGGTTTTAGAGTTGCAGAGCTCTGCTGTGCTTGCCAAAGTTGGGATTTTTACTACATAGACCTAAGGAAAGGTTAAGTGAGCCAAGCACGTTATTTGTTCTGGAAAGAATTCAACAGACTCTTCCAAAAAAGGCAACCATCACTGTTTCAACACCTGCCTTGAACCTTAACTACTTACGGTTCAGAACAAATCAAAAGCAGCTCTAACATGCTCAGGACAACCCAAAGCATTAAAGTCAAATAATGTTTTAAATATTTGGCAATACACCAATTTTCATCTGAGCACTAATTACTCATTGATTGAGTGATTAAGAGACTGCTGCCACAGACACTTTTATCTCCTCCCTTCATCTCCTTCAGTGGTTACTTTCTGAGGTTGCAGAGTGGAAAAAGTTCCCCAGCTCTATTTCTTTCAGTTGTTGTGAGGACATCAAAAGGGACGGCATCGGAAACATCCTCTGCTGCTGGGTACACCTACATGTCCTGTCACACTTCTGAGGCTAAATGAAGAAGCTGGACATGGAAAATCTGTTTGCAAGACTGAAAGATACTGGCCATGGCCACTAACCACAGCAAGCACTGCAGTTCAAAGGGCTGTTCCTCAGAGGAAGTGAGAATCAAGCACAGTATATTGAAAATTTGCTACCAAAACCTGAGTATTCCATCAAAGAACAAAATGTGCTCAGGAACATATTTTGGTTGCATACACTACTACCCTGCTGACCATTGGGGAAAACAGGGCCTGAAATTTTCTTTGCATCATACCAAGGCAAGGAAACATACACCCCTCATGCTGAGGGGACAAAACAAAAATAGCCTTCATATGCCCCTTAAATTTCTAGTCTGAATAAAACTGCCCTTGCGAGGCTACCATGGCAGTTCAGGACATCAGTTACCTGGCAGAAGTGCCAAATGTTGTGAGTTACTGCTCCCCAGAGGGAGGAACTTCCAGAACCAAACCTGAGAGTTTACAAGTATATACAGTGGTGAGTGTGAATACTGCACACACAAAACAGCATATTCTGTTTCTCATTTTACCTATTTCCTTCTCTCCTTTTAAATGTTTATTGCCTTTTTTTCCTTTGAATCTGATCCAGAGGGATATTAACTTTGCTTTATAACATTTTAAGTATTTAAACCAATTATAATTCAGAACTCCTAAGTAGGAAGCAAGTTCATAATTTAGCCTTGAGAGAGACAGGTAGGCACCTCTGGGACATGACTCAGAATACAAAGTTAAGTGTCCACAGCCACACAGCATGGACCAATCCCTCCCCTCACAACAACAGCTACACCACCGCCCATCAAGGGCCAGCCAGAACAAGTGACCACCTAATCCACCCCGAAAGCCATGACTGAGGCAAATATAGCAGGAGGAAAAGAAGCAGCAGATGTCCTTCATCTTTTTGTCTGAGCTATACAGTATCAGACCCGCGGTGGAACATGTAAGAGAGGAGCATATCTCCTCGGAAAAAAATTAAAAGACTTGCAGGGCAGCCTACACGGGGATCAGAGTGAGCTGGTGTTTTTTGATACCGTACTTTGATGTGCTTTCATCCTCTTACAGAGGAAAAATAAAGCCATGGATGGAGAAATATTAGGTATTCCAAAACTCAAAAATGTATCTTTTGTTGTTAATAAATCCATATACAATATACTGTAATTATCAAGAGAACAATTCTCTTCAACAAGTGAATAAGAAACATGCTGCTTTTGAAATTACACGCAACATTTGTGAATCATTTGTCAACTTTGCATAGTCCTTACAGCCACAGAGGTGTGATGGTTTTGGGCAATGACAAAATTTTTCATTTTAGTGTTCTCAAGACCACATGCAGTCATTACAAAATTCCACTTCCAGCTCTCACATTTTTGAAAACATACACATAAGAGAAGCATTATCTTAATTACATATTAGATTTTAATTCAACTTCCTAGGAGACACTCAGTTTGGCAGCTCCCAAAGATCCTTATATAATTAAGGCTGTTCAATGTTTTCTCAGGATGAAAGCAGAACCTTATGAGATCAGAGAGCAGACTCCTGCACATCTTTATATACTTGGAAAAAAGATCCTGGGATTTTCTATCAAAGCTGAAATTGTGTCACATCAAGTGCAACTTTCAAAACCTCTAAGGAACAGTTACTAGAATGATAAAGAAATGAACCCGAAAATCAGTGTAAAGGGGAAATCTGTTCCCAAAGTTTAAGGCTCAGCAGGAGTTTATTAATTGCACACAGGTAATTGTCCACTCATCTCACATCAATTTAACAACTTCTTAATAGACTCAACATAACACTTGTTTGACATGAGCAAAAAAAGGTAGCAGAAGCTTTTCCAGGGATTCTGTTTCAAGTTGAAGTCAATTTAGTGGAAGAAGTGAAGGGGAGAATAAAAGCCTATCTATGCAACTGCAGCTATAGTTTCCACTGGAATCAGTGACGCAGTAACACAACCTGTTGTGATTTATTATCTCCACGTCACTAACACCAGCAGTCTGCCAAAATCCACTGCCTGCTTCTGTAAACTTCCACTGGCTAAGCCCCCTGTTTATTGAAGCAAGCAAAGAAAGGAAGGAGCCATGACAATACAGAAAAGATTATCACAGGTGCCTGCTCCGGGTCCTTCGGCCTCCTGCAAGATTGATTTGGGAATACACCTCAACCACTAAATGCCAGAATATTCTTTGCTTCCTTAATCTTGCAGCCTGTATTAACTTGCTGTCTTGGTTCTGAAAGTGATGGGTCTGGGCTCCTAGAGGGACCAGGAGAAGGAGGATCAGCAGGAGATACAAGAGGCAGCATCATCCAGATCTGGCCTATCCACACTCGTAACATGAGTTTTGTTTGGAGCAACGACCCACAGAGACAGCCCACTCTCAAAGCTGAAACAAACACTAAGCTATAAAGCTTGAGTTTTGAAAGATATCTTAAATCACATGGGATCTAGTATGAACTCTGTGACACTCTTAGCAAACCAGGCTCCCAAAAAAATGCAGGCCTTTGAAGTCCCATGAAAGAAGAAACTAAGGCACACAGACCTGCCTAGTTTCCTGTGAAATTTACTGGCAAGCTGGTATTTTTGAAATATTTCTGCCCAAACTAAAGTGATTACAGCGAAAGCAGAGGATACCTATACATCATAAAAGTTCCCTATTTTGGGACATCACACATACAGAATTTTTTTACCATACTCTGCATGTTCATTTCATCTACTATATCTTACTTCCTAAGCCAGAAATATCACTTCTCTTCTGCAATGTCTTCCTGAAGCAAGCTTTGAATGAAAAAAAAAAAACCAAAAACAAACAAACCTCAAACCCCCTAGATATTTAAAGATGCCTTACTAGGGTTATTGTACTCTTAAACTCCTTTTACATGCATCATCTTCAAGCATGTATTTGCTACCCTGTCATTTTCTGCCATTCCTACTGCTGACAAAATCCTTCCCCTCTTGCCAAGAATGTAAGAATCACCACCATATGTAGCCTGAGGTCCCCCTAATATTTCTGGGAGTTACCCATTAGTATAGACTTTAGAAAAGCAGTATTTTGCCAGGGTTGAATCATGCCAGGAGACGAAGTCTACAGGGAAATTTACCATTGTGAAAAGAATATAGGAGTTACTGTTTACTAAACACTGCTTTTAATTAGACACAAAATGTTAATTTTCACATCTTTCCAAATGGCAAGGAAACAGTGTGGGGAGGGGTAGGGAGAATATGAACTCTTGCAAATGGAAAAGGGCAACTACAGGATTATTTCCAGCTCCTGAGTAGAAGAACGATGATGATTTATAAAAAAAACAAACCCAGGATTCTACAGTAATGTAAACGTCCTTTTAAATTCCTCTTCACACTGTTACACAACACTGAAAATCTACTGCTTTTACTCTGAATAGTGAAAGGTCACTATTTTTACCAAATTTATCACCAGTCATGCATTTCCTACTCTTCCTCAGTCTTCTCCTAGCAGAGCTCTCTGTTGACATCTGGGTCTGTTTAACCAGTGATTGGAAATTTAGCCTCCTGATTTCCCGTTAAATACTAGGCACAGGAAAACAAATAGCACTTGTTTTTCAGTGAGTTTTGTAAGTCATCCAAATCTAGTGCAAACCATAGAACAGCCTGTGGTTTGGTGGCAGTGACCCAAAATATGTGAACCATATTTTCATGAAGTGAGAGGAATAAACCAGCAATTGGCTAAAGTAATAAGAATATGGCTTTTATCTTAGAAATACAGAAATGACTAATAATTAAACTCTTCATTCGATCACTTTTTCTTCTTTAAAGCTTTTATCTTTCCAAATCTCAAACCAAGAGCAAGTGATCTGGTTTTGTATTTATCATTACTGCTCTTGCTTCCCCCATTTCACTACCTTAACACACACATTCACTCAGAGTTCTCGCGAGTAAGGTTATTTGTTTGCGTAAGTGTTTTCTTATCCATAACTCTTACTCATTCAATTACCTGAATAACTAACTCAGAGAAAGAGCTGAAGCATTACTTCTTAAATCATACATTATATAAAATCACACATGTAGACATTTAAGGGGGTTTTGGATCTATTCTAACAGTGATTTCCAACAGGAAATCACAAAGGATTGTGAACTTTCTTTCATTGATTTCATTCTCACTACTTTCACTTGCTGAGTAAAGACATTCCTAGGCTATAAAAGCAATTGAAAAAGCTACCAAATATAAAGAAAAAAAATTACTTGCTGAGTAGCACCTATAAAACCCTCTTTCTGTGCAGTTTCATAAAACCTCTGGTTTTCTGCCAAGACATGTTCGCAATAAACTAGTTTTAGGGAAGGAGAGAAATGACGACTTGATGGGAAGGAAGGAAACTATTTTGCTGTATGAAAACTTAAACGTGGGGAGGTGGAAGAGGTCTGGTAATGTTTTTCTGCAATACTGACCTGCACCAAGATCACAGGTAAAAGCAGTTTCTACAGTAGTTTTCTAGCTCACATAAAACTGTGATCTGTTGTACAGTCTAATCACCAGTGAAGATGTCCTTCGACTTCCTCTCCCACTCCCCTTTATAATGCAATTTAGGCATTTATTCCCTTCTGAGGAAAAAAAATAAAACGTAGCACAGATGCCAAGCATCCCCTTGCTGAACTGAACAGAGCTTCCCACCCATGCAATACTCTTCAGAGTGATAAGCCCATGGACACTTGAACAGAAAATGCCCAATTCCCAAATTGGTGTATTTTTGTGACACGTACAAATATACAATCAAATTAATGTGACTACATGCACCAGTAACTGAAGTGATGATTTACAATGACTTAGGTCAGGCAGTTCATGCACTAACCCATTTCAGGTATTTTTGGATTGAAATGCCATGATACTAAGGTATATTTATTTTTAACACAATGAAAATAAACTCAAGACTTGTTTTACTAAAATTACAATAATTTCGCAGCATCACCTACTTCACCCATCAATATACAGCAACTCATGCAGAGTCTGAAAATAATCCTGTCCATGCCAAATGTATCGTTAACACCACACTAGGTAGACACCATTTCTCTTTCTCATACACACAGAGAAAATTTTTGTCAGGTTTATATCAAGATGCCCAAATTTCCTCTTAAGAGTACTCACTAGTGTTCTTTCTGATTTATAGATGAGGAAAGAACCCCCAGAAGCAAAATGACAACACAGGCAACAGAATAGTGAAGAACAACTCCCCTTAGCAGCCACACTCTGTCACGATGGCTTCCTTCCAAGTCCTGTCACTTTGTGAGAATCACTGTGCTTCCATTCAGTGCCACTTTGGAAAAAACTCTTCAAAACAGGACATTAAAAAAATTCTGATGCTAACCCAACACAAACTTTGGTTTGTTGGGGGCATGCTACTTCATTTTAATGATAATTTATTCCACTGTGAGGTTTAGCCACCAGTAGACATTTTGTGAAAATGAAACCATGAGCTGTTTCCATGAAGATAAAGCACATGACAAGTCACTGAGTGAAACTACGTGCATTACACGATAAAAGTAAGTGCAAACCCACGTGTATAGACCAAATCTGCATTTCCATACTGCAAAAATGTTTACCAAGAAGGTAATTTGTGCTTCCCCCTATATTATAACCATGCACTGAAAGCCTGGATTTTCTCCCACATTCATTTTAAGCTTCTTAACTGATGGAGGAGCAGGCCAAAGGCAAAAATCCATGCTTGAACTATGTGATAAGAAGTTAAACTCCAGCCCAACCCAGTAGTATTGTATTTTCCCAGTCTTTTGGATACGTACTGATACAAGCTTTTAATCTTTTCATCCTTCCCTGGGGCAGCTTGGCTTTAACAGAAACTCAAACAATAAATTCACAGAATGAAGGAAACAGAACATTTTGCTAACGAGGACACTGAGAACACACAGCTCTAACTCTACCCTCTGCTCCACTACAATCACCATTTAGTGGATTGGTTTCTCCAAGTGTAAAATGCTACTAACAGCACTTACGCTCCAATCCATCATCTACTCATATCCTGGAGTTACCTTTCTTAGAAATAACCTTGGAACTTTTAACACAATTAATTTTTAATTTTTATTTAGTTATTTACTTATTCAAAGCACGTCCCTGTTACAGTTTGAGAACTTTATTATGGTGCTTTACAAGGAAAAAAAAAAGCTAATATTAAAAAGAAATAAAGAGCTACAACTGCACTAATGGTTACATGATCCTTTCACTACAAACTTTGACCTGGCTCTAGCAGCGCGGTCTTTATCAGCAGCAAGTCCCAGGAGCTGTCATTTAAACTTCTTTATGCTACTTACCATTCTAACTAGGACTCAATCAATAAAAGTTATTGAAATTCATACTTTACATACAGAATATTAATAAAATTGTGAATGAATGCATTGTTTGACAAGTCTGAAGGAAAGCTGGAAAGTCAACGAATATCTTGCCTGAGGCTTCCATAGAGACAGACACAATAGTTATGACACTCCTATGGTATGCATGCCACAGATTTCTGTTTTGAGCATAGAATTCATGGGCACTAGAAAAGTTTTTTCAAATTTGGAATCTTTTATGATTCAAAATACTCGATTTTCTGTTTTGGCTATACATTTAAAGAGACCGAACAAGTCAGAGCCACAGAGCTACGTGTTTTTAAACAAGGGCCAAGGAGGTGCACTCTGCAGCCCTTGGAGATGCTATTTACAGTCCTAGGGTCAGTTGTCTGGAACTCACTGAAGGCTCTGGCACAGAGGCAGGGAACCTCTCCGCAGCTAGGGCAGAAGCAGTCTGCCCCTTTGCCCCACAACTTACCTAAAACAAGAACCCTTGATTCTGAAAAAGGACAACCTTTTCTAAGACAGAGACTGTTGCAGGGGTTGCAAACTGGCACAGCTCAACGCAGGCAAACAGCTCTATGCAAAACTAGAGCCCCTTGATGTCTATCTGGCATACTGCACTTGCCTACAGGTGCTGTTAGGACATCCTCCACATTTTTCATGTTTTCTGTGCCACACAGTTCTGTGCTCTTTTTTCAGAAAGATTTTGGGAAAACAATGCATTTTTCCTTGTGAGCAGAGTGGAATTGTGGAAAAGCAACAGATGACGACTGCACTTAAAGTTGTTCAGGCCATAACCTCATGGCTTATCATCCCAAGATGCCCTAGCTACTGAGAGACTGGGTCATGAAAAGCGGAAGGCTGATGAATTCCTGGTAACAGACTGAAGTTAGCTTATATTTACAGCAAAAATATGGCCTTAGGAAGAGAACACAAAGTGAACTTTCAGAGTGAGAGGGACCACAGGGACTAAACTAGGAGAGGTAAGGGTGGATAAGTACCCTAGCATTCAGCAATCTCATTCTTCGAGCTCTTTGTAGGAAAGAAAAATATAAACCTTAACACAGTGGAAGGAAAAATACATAAATTCATATGGCACTTAAGGAGATCCAAAACTGTTATGGAGAGCTACTCAGATGGATTAGGGATGGGTTAACACTGACAGCCAGTTCAGTCCCTTGCAACAAAAAGGTGAGCTCCCATGGGCAGCAGCATTATCCAGCGCCACAGGCTGGCAGGATGGCACAAGGCACCACAACATTCAGCCCTTTTCATGACCAGCAGAGACTAAGAGATACAGTCTTGAGAGGAGGTTTGATTTGAGTCTCCCCAACACAGCACCAAACCTGTAGTGCCCACCAGGTACTCCTGCTCCAACTGAGAAAGTCCACTCCTTCCTGCAGCACCAGTGGCCAAGTTTACCATGGCAGCTCTTGAGGTCAGGCACCTTCTTGTTTGGCAAGAACCACGGCTGCTGCTGCTCACCTCTTCAAACCTGATTTTGTAACCGGAACAGCCTGAAACAGTTTTCTAAAGCAAACACTTATCTAATGGCACAGTTTTGGCAGTGAGAGCCTTAGGCACATTCCTATTGCTCCTACGCCTTAATGCAGGCTGCTGAAGCCCCACTGAGACAAACCAAGCAAACTCAGCATGCTCACCATCTGAACTCCAGCACAATCAGCTGAGCTGAGATGGATGGGTCTCAGCAGACCATCTCTCCACTCCCAGAGCAAGATAAGGGGAGAGGGAAAATCCTGGGTGCAGAGGAAGAACACAAACTAGCTGAACAAAATCTAGTTCATGGGAAATGGGAGTGATGATGCATTGTAGGAGGAGATCAAAACTAAACTGAAAGTAGGTCCAAGGCTTTATTATCTGATGAAAGATCCTGCTTCTTCTGTCCATGAGAGGAATGGGGACTTGTCACACTGTTGTTCTGCATGTTGTTCCTCAGCCATTTTCTAAGCAGATCAGAACTGTACTGGTTGCATTAGGAACATATAACAGGAATGGTCAACAAGAAGATAACAGTCACAAGTCTCCAAAACACCAATGAAAAACCTAAGATTGTGAATACCTCAGAATAAAAACAAGCCCATGTTCTTTGCACCAATCAGTAATACACTGTACTGGAAACAGGATGGAGTCCTTCAAAGTTCAAAACATCAAGGGTACTCCTACTCTTATACCTTGAAAAAGGAAAACAATTCCAGAAAGCTTGTAGTGTCCAGCAAGTGACAGAACTCTTGGTGCACTTAAGTGTCACCACCAATTCAGGTCAACTGAAAAAGCAGTGTCCCTTCTCAGTGTTCTAATGCTGCACTACAGTCCATCTTCCCGTCCTGCTGATGCACTGTGAAACAACTAAGTTCCCACTGGGTGCTGCAGAAACAATCTTGCCTGCCACTGTCAGCTGTGCTGGAGGAGCAAAATTAAGCCCTATAAGGATACCACTAAAAATAATCAAGTTTAGCTCTGCAATTAGAGTTGAATATAGTGAAAGCTGCAACTTTCATAAAGACGACTCATGATTAGACATGATGTCACGCATTAAAAATTTAATCCAAACAACTTGTCTGTTTCACTACAAATAGCAAACTTGAATGTCCTGGCAAACTGTAAAGACATGATTTACAAATACTAGGTAATATTTGGATCTTGCATTATAAGCAGTGCTCCAGTCTTTCTGAGAAATTAAAATGACTTCATCCTGGGCTTAGCCTGGTCATTCCAATAGACCAAAGCTTCATCAGAGACGTAAACCATAACTGGACATATTGAGCTCAATACATACAAATTTTTGTTTTGGTCACAGACCACACAATTAGCATCCACTCTTAGTATTTCCAATTGCTTTGAGGCTTTTTGCTTTACGGAACTGTTAGACTTCCAGTCAGGACTGGCAATCTGTTGTAACCTCACAGCTTTTTGAGCTCAAATGGCTGTTAGTATTAATAACTATGATGTGCAGATTCTGAAAAGCAGTTTTGCTTTCTTTTCCTTAAATTCACATAACAAGTAATTGGCTACTTTTTCCAAACTGCTTTGCCCTACCAGCTAACTGTTCCCCAGAGCCCTACAATGAAACTTGACCCCCTCTTAACATTTTTTTTAATCTAAGTTTGAAAAATTTCCAAATGCATGCCATTAACTCCATGCCTTATGCAACAAGCAGCTATGATAGAGAGCAGGCCAGAGGACTGTGTACACTTACAAAGAAAACTCTTCGGATTCCAGGTGCCAGTCTTTCTGTTTTTAGCTTCCAGACCAAAGGCAAAGGAGAGTTGAGAAGAAACACCAGAGGCTTCTGGTGAATATGCACTGATGAAATTGGATTCAAATGCAATGTGACCTACAGAAAAACACAGAAATATGTGAATACTTCCTGGAATTTGAAACAATGAATCAAAGGTAATTTTTATATATATTATGACATTTAGCATTCAGACCTCTTGACTCAAAATTATACACTAATCTACTTCCACAAAAGTAAGCCAACAGAGCACAGAGAAAATAAAATATGAAATAGTTAACATTTGTGCTCTATGCTTGCAAAGCACTGCTAAAAAGAAAACCTTGGCAAATGCTGATGAAAAATAGCTTATGCAAAAGGTCAAACCACTAAGCTGAGGGTTGGAGAACAAGGAGATAAAAAGAATTGCAAAGCAAACTCTGATTTCTGGTTTCTAGATGGTAGTCTACAAAGCTGGCTTAGAGTATGCTCTGCTGCATTTGCTGATTCTATTAAGGGCATAAATCTAGCCTGCAAAACAAATAAAACTAAACAAACAAAAAACAAGAGGAACAAATCCAGAAACACAAGCAAGCACCACACTACTTTATGGAAAGAATTCCAAAAGAAATTTTAACACACACTAGGGAAAGAAAATGCCTATGTTCAGAGACTGAAAAGATGCAGAGGGTAAATGATCCCAGGAAAGTAGACATCATGGAAGTAAGGCAACCTGTTACAGGGGGCTTTGAAACAACCAGTTTGTGGCTGCTGGAAGTCCCTCCTGCCCAGCTCCTCGTATCCCAGTACTGCCCTTCTAGAAAGGGTTGGACAAAACAATAACCAAACACATGACAGAACAGCCTATCAGTTTTCAGCATATAACGACTTGCAATTGATATTACAGGGGTTTTGTTGTGCCTAATAAGCTATTTAAGCACTCAGGATTTAGCTTGATGCTTCATCCCATGTCACAGGAAGAAACTTTTAGTGTGCAATGGACGGATGATCTACCACAGACTGAGCAGGGAAGCTGATGTCCCACAATACCGGCGACAGGCAGGCTCCCTGACAGTCACAGCTCTTTCTAAAAAATGTATAGAGGAAGCAAACATGAACACAACCACCAGCCTGAGTGGTGGCAAACAGAACTGAGCACACAGATAATTCAGAATTAATTCTGTATCCTGCTAGAGAACTTAAAAGTCTATTTGAGATAGAGAAGAGCCACTATGTATTGCTCATTGCATGATTCTTACATAGTGGCAAACAACCATTAGTTTACCATTAAAGTAAATGGAGATTCATCCAGTAAACTAACTAGATGGAAGCTAGAGATCAATTTGAAAACTAGGTACCTATCACTGTTGAAAATCTTTCCAAAATAAAAAATAGGGTGATTTTTTTGTTTGGTTGGTTTTGTGTTTTGTTTGGGGTTTTTTTTCCTCTGTTTGTTCTAATTTTTTCTTTTTTTATTTTACTTTATTTATTTCACCTTGAAAAGTTCACCATCACTATAAAGTCAAAGCCAGGCCCTGGTCTTGGGTCTGAGACACCTGGAGGACAGCACAACAACTTTTTTCCACTACTTAAGAACTTGCAAAAAAGCTAGCAAACAGCTGGCTGTGCTCCCACACTAACTGGAAGCAGCAAGCACCAGATTCTGAAACGTCACTGACCAAACGTGTCTCCAGTCCCCACAATGACAGACATCAAACCCCACACACGCACCTCTGGGAGCACTGACGGCATCCCTGTGCTCCTCTTTGTTAAGCTTGAATAAAACTTGTTGGAAAACTGAGTAAATCCATATTTGTACTAAACCCAAGCAGCTTTAAAGAACAAGCTCCTCTCCTGGCCAGCAGCAGGGCAGTGACAGCCCTGCCTGCAGGAAGGCCAGGCTGTGCCGTCTTCTGCCCTCTGCAGCCACCTCTGGCACCACCTGGCTTTCCAGCAGAAGACATGGTGGTATTTACACATTTCACAAAGAGAACACCAAGTACCACAGACTACCAAGAACCACATTTCTCTCCATTTTCTGCCTCTAAAAAATAAAACATCTAATTTTAGCAAACTGCAGGGTGCTAGTGCTCTAATGGGAGGACAGAAACCTGAAATGCCAAACTGCCACGTTCTTAGCTACAGAAACTGCTTTACTCTATCAGCTATAGAGCCAAAGTAGTTCTGTTACCTGAAAATAAGAGAGAAATTATTCATTTTACAAGACTCCTGCTTTGTTGCTCTGTCTAGAAATGGAGAGGTGAAAGTAAAAAGGTGTTTAGAACCACTATTAAATTCACAACAATTTAAAAGCTTTCATTAATTCTTGTGGCTTTTCAGCTGTAATCACTGCTAATTACTAATAAGCTGTTTAAACTATTAAATGTAATTACCTTATTCTGGGCTTACATTTTCTTACAAAACAATAAAAATACTGTAATCTCAGTTTAGTAAAGTAGTCCAGTTATATCTTTTGCAGTTCTGATCTTGCAAATGTGCGTTCAAATTTTATTCCGATTTTTCTTCAGCCTCAAATGGCACAAAGTGCATCCAATGTACTTCCATGCCAATGATAACTGGTTTCCTTTGATCCTAGATATTGATGAAATGACTTATAACAAAGTTTGTGTGCTTAAATAACCAAGAATAGAAGACCAGTAACAATCCTCTTGCACTGGCAAACAGCAGCACTCAGCTTGGGCTTGCACCCTGGTTGCGTTTTTGTTAGAATGTCAAGTCAATGTAAAATATGGCTCTTATTAGAAACTTCAAGAATTTTTTTCTATCTAAAACATCCGTTATTTATTAAAAGCAGGAATGATACAATACATGTAACACTCTGAAATCTTCATTTCAGAAACAGCTAGGCCAAGTCCTTTGGGTAATGAGGAAAGGGAGAAGTATCTCTGTTTCAACTGATCTCAGACAAATTTGTTCAAAGCCAACATCTATTGGGCAAGACAGATGTTTTAGACTTCACGAAGATTTATTCCTGTTGTTTTAGTCACATGAGAGAGCACAGAGCAATCATACTACCTTAGTGAGAAAATCAGAGACTCTTTGCAACTGGATCTACTACCAGACTTTTTAGTTGCTATTCCCTTAGCTTTGAAAATTAAGCATGTATATAATACACACATACATTATTATTTCCATACATGCATGGAAAGAATCAACAAAGTTTGAGCTGTATGCAGAAGTGGTGATATATCCATCCATGCCTTTGGCTGAAACTGTAGGATAAGTTATACCACATAATGGAATTTTCCTACATTTCTGCCTGAAAAGTGCAGATCCTTGAGAAAAGCTGCAGCACTTCAACACCAAATCAACTTTTTTCATAACTAAATGAAATGCTTCTGTGAAAATCTTCCAAATAAAGGTAATTTTGCATTACTGCACTCCTCAGTGATGCTCATGACTAAGCAACAGGTATGCAAAATTCATATCCCTGGTCCTAAACTTGAGAAAGAATACAGTTAATGTGACCATGCTGCCGCAGCAGCCTCCATCACTATATAATACACTATATAGCATGTGTATTCCCCGTCACTACACTTGTTTGCATAACAGAGTACTCAGCAAAAAATGAGTCTTGAGGAAAAAAAACAACTTGGTTTTACAGACTGAAAAAAAAAAACAGAGCTCAAAAAAACCTGCTCAGGACCATCTTGGTCACCATGTTTTTCATAAGCAGTTTCTGTCTGAGAGCTAGCACTGCTGAGGAACCTACCTGCCGGGTAGCCAAGTCTGAAAGTGACTGTTCCCACTGAGAAGCTGTACAAAAGTAACACACTCCTCATAGAGGACTATTTCCCCCCTTATATTTACAGTTGCTCCAACACTACTGTCAGTGCTTGATGATACACAGCAGTGGTATCTATTATGAGGGACTTTTTTCTGGTTCTTGGAAAGTTTTTCAAGCAAACTGCTGGGGAGCTACCAGCACTCAAGATCTTTATGCCGAACACCGGCTGCCAAGCATTTGGGTTTTTTACCTTGCATAACTACAGTCAATGGGTATCTACATGGAAATTTCAGCCCAAGTACAGTAGGCATGGTCAGAACAGCTCACCAGAGAGGTGTTTATGTGAGGGAGAGTGGTTTGAACTGCAGAGTCCAAGTGAAAGCCTGGACTTTTACTGTGCATCAGAGGTACCCAAATGCCTCTTCCCACTCCTGCTTCAGAGATTGAAAGGCTTAAAAGGACTCTAAGGTGTTGAAAGTTATGACAGCGACACAAGCACAAGTTCAACACTTCAGCTGCACCCGCACCTGCAGCACGACACCAGCCCTCTCTCCAGAGGGCTGCCTTGCTAAGCTTCTGCTGCCACAGCCGTGCTCCCACTGACCCGTCCCACTGCCAACTTCTGGCACGGCTGCCTCCACCCACAGCACTGCAGTGCAAGATCCTCATCCCTGCTCTCTCTACAACAATCTCAGCAAAATGTCCTTTCTGCTGCAGTGCCCCCACTGTGGCTCTAGTTATATCATATATTAGCTGAATCCTAAGTGACCCCCTTCCCTGGACACCTTTCTGTCTCAGCTCAGCTCAAGAGCTATTCATGGCACTTCCTTTCTCAAATGTCTGGACAGCTCATAGCACCTTCAAAACACAACACAAATTGATGGAAAGATACTGGATTGCTTCTAACCACCAAGCAAAATGTTTCTAATTAATAGCACAAGAGATAACTATAATTTGCCCTTTCTTTTGGTATTTCCACTGGCAAAATCCATATTACTAAACATTTATGTGAAGCCTTGCCTAGAAGCTCCATCAGAAACCAAACCTCTGTGTGTTCAGTGCTGTACAGAGTGTTTCGAAGATACAGTGTGAAACTCTGAACTCACTGAACTCCGTGGTAAAATTCCTAACTTTTTTCTGAAACTCCCATATAAGCTTTAAAAAAAAAAAAATCAGGGATCCAAAAAGAGACATTCTCCATCCATTCCTAGATTTTAAAAGAAGCTTATAAAATACACACATTTTGTAGTTCTCAACAACATACTACCTCAAAGTCTTCTGCATCTCAGGTAGCTCTGGGACCAGTTTGGTCAAACAATATCAAAAGAAAATGAAACCAGAATCATTAAATGGACTTGGGCATTTTTAGGTCACCTAGTCCATTTAAAAAAGCAGCTGCTATTGCTTCGCCCGTGTTATTTTAAAACCATATCAAGAGACAGCACATTAACCAAGCAGACAGCAGCACAACAGTACAGGAAAATAAGCCAATGTGGTCCAACACATTCCTCAGTCCCAGTGAAGGGCTCATTTGATCACCGAGCTGTTGCACAGCCAGCATTTTCATTGTGCAATCAATAGCTAGGCCAGACCTTCTGGCCATGTGCGCCAGCAGTGGTCCTCTCAGCAAGGCTCGACTTCAGCAGCTGTTTGTCAGAGGAAGCTCCTCTTCAGACTCACGTCTGGCCCCCTTTGGCACACACTCCTCCAAACAATACATGACTAACTTGTGAGGAATACAACAATTTGGTCATAGGTGAAAATTATAGACTAAGGCTATTCTGAAAATCTTAAAACAAGCCCTACACATTCCTCTTTAAAAAGCATCTAAGTACAATTGGGATGTGAACCACAGCAGTTCTGTCCTATTTGCTAGAACGCCCTTTTCCATCCATGGGCACAGTGCCCATCGAACCTGTGCTGTCACCGCTGAGCCAGCCGTGTCTGTAGGGACCCACGCCGTCACCNGTCTGTAGGGACCCACGCTGTCACTGCTGAGCCAGCCGTGTCTGTAGGGACCCACGCTGTCACTGCTGAGCCCTGCGTGTCTGTAGGGACCCACGCTGTCACTGCTGAGCCAGCCGTGTCTGTAGGGACCCACGCTGTCACTGCTGAGCCCTGCGTGTCTGTAGGGACCCACGCTGTCACTGCTGAGCCAGCCGTGTCTGTAGGGACCCACGCTGTCACTGCTGAGCCAGCCGTGTCTGTAGGGACCCACGCTGGTCACCGCTGCCTGCACCTTCTGCACACAGTTCCTTTAAGGTCTCCGGCAGCAGCAAGGTTAAGGTGGCTGCAGAGGCTTCTGTCCCCAGAGATCAGAGTTTCATGGAAGGCTGAGTATCACCACAGAAACCAACTACAAAAACAGTCTCCGGGCTCCTGCCCCGCTACTCTGGTAAAGCAATTTGTACTACGTGAAAGGCAAGGACACAAATGCTGAAAACTGATCAAAGTAAATGCTGCTGTTAAAGCACCATTTTGTTTTGCTGACTTCAAGGCATCAAATCACAGGCTCTGTGTTTTGTTCTAAAAAGATGAAAGTTAAGTGCCAAGGATTTGTAAGGTTGAATTAACTATTCCGGCATGAAGACCATTTTCCAAAACAGCCATTACAAATCTGTGCTAATAAGTCAAGACAAAATATGCGCTGTTGTATTGAATTACACTGCCTAGGCTTGGACAGCTGTTCTCTAAAAAAGAAGAAAAAAAGAATTTTAACTCTCAGATCACATAAGCCCATTTTCTGACTTACAAATTATGCAGTAAAGATGGATTTACGACATGTTAACTCATCACTCTGCTGCAAAGATTAAATTAACTCGTTCAAAGCAGGCAAAATTTAGAGCTGAAATCTGAAAATTTATACCTAAGTGTTCTTACTCTTTTTGTTATTACAATATTTATAGAACATAGTCTATTCTGGTATTGCAAGTCAAAGAAATTAATATGAAGAAACTTAATTTTACAGTTCACTTTCGTCTATAAATATATGAGATTTGGAATTTCTACTGGAATTCACTTGAAAAAATATAATGTTGGTACGCTGAATGTAAGAATTCAGTCAACGATTAATCCATTAATCCACCTCAAATGGTGGGATCTGGTACTGCACCGCTTTTCAAAAGTGCTTATCAAGTACTTTGGGAAGGATATTTTCTTTTTAAAACAAAAGTAAAGAAAAAGTGTACTCTGTAGACAGGGATAGTAATTCAAAGTGGAACTCTATTTTTTTCTCCCCCTCATATTTTTGCTATGCTCACTGAATATCGTGTTACAGATTTGATACCAAGCCAGCTATAGTAGATCACAATACCCAGCTTTCCAGAGCCAAGAGTTTCTGAGAGAGAGTTTGCCGATATTTCCAAGAAACTCAAAATATGTTCACATGGTGTTACTACTCGAACGTAACTTTGCTCGCAGGGTTACATATTTGCACTCTTAAACCAAATGATTGTATAAGCACGTTCCTAAAAGCACACGAGATCCTACTGCTTCCCTTCCGGGAACATTCTCCAGTGCAGACTCTTTGTTCAGACAGAGCAAGCACCAGTTTTTGAAAACTTACCCCAGAAATCAGACAGAAGATCTTCAAAACACTATCAAAGAAACCACTAACTCCAGGGAAACTGCAATGGCATTAAAAGCAAGCACTCATACTCACAGACAGTTATTTTTTCTCCCACAGAGCCCAACACTGTGCCACCTTCGCAGCCCTTGCCGGGGACACACCATGCCACCTTCTCTCTGCCAGACCAGTGCTCAGGGACGCTGCTGGGGCAGGGACCTGCCCCTCTGGGAGAGAGCAGGGAGGGGGCTGCAATGCATGAGGCACAAGGGAAGGAAAGACCTCCTGTTACCCCCAGGATGAGGCACGACTCAATCCTTAGGGAATGGATTCCAGGTAGCATCTACCCAGGTGCATGGGGGACTGGTGTTTATTTCCAAGGCTCATGTAACACTCTAATTTTAAAATAAACTCTGCTTATTTTACCCTAAATACATGATTGCCAATAGATTGGCATCGCCTGGACCTTCTCGCCCACACAGTACTGAGAGAATCAGATTGACTAAACAGCAGTTATAGCTCAGTTTTAAAAATCATGGGAAAGATTCACCCCTGGCATAATTCCACTGAAGCTACTGGCATTAAACCAGAGAGACTGATGTGGTCCCATACATTACTTCATAAAAAAGAGAATACTATTGCACAATCTCTTGACCATTACAGTCTACCACCCAGGCTGGAAAACTAGGCTCCATAAAATAGAAGAGAACAGAAAAGTTGATAAGGACTGCCCAACCATGACCTGTGGCCTGCTGCACTCTCTTCATTAAGAAGTACTCCCAAAAACCTTTGACCAAAAGGTGTTTGAAAACTCCTTTTCCCCTCACCCATTTGTCCTGCAATAGGGGCTAAAGGTCAGGATGTGCTGTGCTAGACACAAAGAGCTTAAAAATCAAGTCCTGCAGCACATGAACATGCCAACATCCACTAACAAACTATTTTGAATTATGCATGATGTTCTCGTCATTAATGATTCAGAGGAAAAATCAGAGAATCACAGAAGAAGCTGAGTTGGAAGGGACCCTAAATGATTATCGAGTCTGTCTCCTGGCCCTGCACGGCACCATCCCCAAGAGTCACACCCTGTGCCTGAGAGCATTGTCCAAATGCTTCTTGATCTCTGTCAGACTTGGGGCTGTGACCACTTCCCTGGTGAGCTGTTCCAGTGCCCGGCCACTCTCTGGGTGAAGAACCTTTTCGTAATATCCAACACCTAAGCCTTCCCCTGACACCATTTCAGGCCATTCTCTTGGGTCCTGTCGCTGGTCACCACAAAGAAGAGATCAGTGCCTGGCCATCTCTTCCGCTCATGAGGAAGCTGTAGAACGCGATGAGGTCTCCCCTCAGTCTCCTCTTCCCTAGGCTGAACAGAATAAGTGACCTCAGCTGCTAAATGGCATCCCCAAAATATGTGTTCAAGGCAAGAACTGAACCAAGCTCCCTTCACCTTCAGCAGGGATGAAGCATCACCCTTGACTTTGGCACCTGATCCATGCAGAGCAACACATTGTTTTTAACAAAGATCTAAGGTTCACCATCAGAACCAGCAAGAAAACTGACCTGCCCATACCCTAACATGGTAGTTGTATCCAGCAGTCGAATGAGAGGGAGCCCTTTCGAACAAAAGCCTAAGGGCTTGCAGCATATTCAAAGATTATCTGTAGTTCTCCCTCCAGTCTAAGCTTCCGTACATTTCTTCTTCATATTAAATGACCAAGCTGAGGGTCTGTGTAATAGGATGAAATTGCAGCACATTTAGATCTCCTCATGTGGATTTGTAATTCAGCTGCTCCACACAACAGACTAAAAAAAGCAAATTACAAGTAAAATTTAGTACTATGACATTATCAAAGACATGACATGCAAGATGAGTACAATGGTATGCTGTATGATACCAAACATACTGCTCTGTTCCTGGCAGCAGAGTTGCCTGTGTCTGGTTCATAACTGGTGGGTTCCTGCACCAGTGCTACTTTCTCCTCAAAAGTGTAAGAGTAGGCAACCATGCTGGTACGGTTTTACTGGAAATGCAGTGCCTGTTCAGAAAGCACCACAGCCCACACAGCATCAGAAAATTCTGACACAAGGAGACATTACAAAATAGTGCCTTTAACTTCATGAAAATGTTGGACTGTTTCTGCCCACAGCTTAGTCACATAATTAATTTTCAGACAAAAACAGCAAATTAATTTCTGGTGTTCCTAAGTTGGTATTCCAAGCTGGAGCTGCCAAATGCTAATCATTTATGCAAATACCTAGGTAATAAAAGCTATTCCCAATACAAATAACTTGGCAAATAGGCAGGACGGTTATTGAAGTCCTATTTGCAATAGAAAGGGGTGCTACTTTCACAGCGCAGGAATAATAAGAGTAAAAAACTTGAGGATTTATATAAGGACAGAACACGAAGGGCAATAACTGTATTATTGTAAGTCATACTAACTGTGACAATCATCTTGAAAGTATAACCTGAAGAGTTTACTGATAAATTTTATGTAGATATACACACACTGCCTGTGTTAGCTTCGTTTACCTGAATTATACAAAATTCAGCTTTCCCTGTGCATGTATATTTCAATTCAATTTTGACTGAATGTGTTCTGCATTACATAGCTTTGAGAACCAGAATTCTCCTGAAAAAAAGATTTTTCAAAAACTGCTGTCTGCAGCAAAGCAAGCAGTCTCTGCACAAGCAATTCTGCTCAGCTCTGCCAACCAGAAATAACCTTCACATGATAATCCCCACTCTGGTCATCTGTAGAGCAAGGGCTGCCCACAGTGACCAGCCCCATGGTTCGGTCAATGGAAAACTTACACCCATCAGTGCAAAGCTGGGATCGCTTTGTCCATTCTGTCTGTGACCTGAACGAGATGCTCAGGCTCCCAAAGATTAAGTGAAACCATTTGTGCCATCTGCCCTTCTGCAGACCAGCCAGGCTTCCCAACACTTGAGTCCTCAAAACACAATGTTTCGCTCGGCGTTGCATAAATCAGTAGATGTCAATACCATTCACATGGCATATAATGAATCCTGAGGGGACAGTCTTCCTTTTATACATTTTGTGGGAAAATTCCTTGTTGGCTTCAGATCTGTTTAAGGGCAGAGGATCTGTCCCTGTACACCACAAGTACAGCGTTTCCTCTACTTTTGCTAGTGACATATTCAAAAAATGGTATCATCGCACTAAGTTTAACAACTAAGGTAGAAGACTCATGCAGAAATGAAACAAATTTCCAGATAGTTTTCTATTCTGCACTTATGTGTACATATATTGCAGACCTAAGTTCTTCTTTAGTGCGTCGCCTGGGCTGCAAATTTTAATTTGCCTTCCCTTCCCCCAAATCCTCCCTTCTCCCATCCCTAAACTACTACCAGGTAGTTGTGTAGAAGGGTACCCGACGCCCTGAAAAGAAAAAACAGGTGTGAAGCGGGTTAACTATGTTAGAGGATATATGAGTACATACTAAAAAGCAGCTCCTGTCCCAAAGGAAAAGCTCCTTAAACTGAGAGATAAAAGACATATGACAAATTTCTGCCAGGACCGTTTTCCTTAAATGCATTTGGGGCCTTCTAAACAAATCTACACAGGCTATTTCAGGTAAACACAAGTTTCTACTGCCTATATTTTCAGCAAGTTAGATAGGTGGTAGCCACTCAGACAGAAATGACAGAGTGGCACTAATGTATCACTAAAGCATTGATACATCTTGCCTCTCAACAGGTCTTGTTAGTCAAGGCTCAGTATGGTATTAATACTGAATACTATGTGTATTCAGAGATAGCATTAGCACTCTCATCTCCACCAGGTCTGAGGGTAGAGCTGACACAGCAGGTTCATTGTTCATCTCCACTGCAAAACAACATGCAGATGTAACATAGCACACAGTGTCTAAAGAACATCATGGCAAAACTAGAATCTGCATACAGAATTTCCAAATCTCAGGGTAAATCCTTTATCATTTAATATCATACTTTCCACTGTTTCACAATCTGCAGGCGGGGAAGGGGAGGAGGCTGAGATAAGAGGGCTTCAGAAAGCAAGTAAATACTACAAACAAACATGAAAAAGATCACAGAAAGACGGCAGGACAAAGGGTTTTGCCATTTGAAAGCCTCCACATACAAAAGAATTTGGTCCTCAGGGTTTGCAGCTAGACCACACGTAGATCCAGATGACTGGAAAAAAGAAACAATATTCTACAGGTGTCTTTTAAAGAGGCACTGCCATACAGAAAGTGTAAAATGCAGCGTTCGCCTCTTTACTGGACATGCAAAACTAAATTCTTGCTTTCCAAGCCAGAGTAAGGAACAGCATGTGTGCATGACTCATAAAAAACAGAAAACATAGCAGCAGCTCCAGATTTAGGAAACAGTTTTGTTTACTTTATTGTCAGTAACTCACCAGTCCAAGTAAGAGTTGGTGCAAATGCGTGTCTGTACTACATACGCTCACAAGTAGTGTGAGAAATGAAATACAAAGGAAACTGCTTTCAGAAGATTAAAAGTAATTGTTACCAATATATTGTCTCTACTCCCCTGAGGTGGGTCTTCAATCTTCCCAATTTTTTTCTTATTTTCAACTTAAAAATAATCAGAGCTTTTAATCTCTGTACAAACAAAGCAGTATCTGGGGAATATTTCAAACAATGATTTTATGATACTAACTACACAGGAAAAAAAACCACCAAAACCCCTAAGGAACCAGATCTTCTATTTAATTAGGCCTAGCCATATAAGTAAGACTACTCATATCTCTATATAATTGCAGAATCAATACCATAAAATCTGACAAAATCCTCCAGAAGACATTTGTGATGCTATCAAGTATTTTCTTGCACAATGATGCCAATTTATGCACATCTTATCTGCACTGTTCTGTTGATTCTTGCCTGACAAGAGACTTACTGAAGAAAATACTTGCTTTCCAGGTAAGAAAGAAAGAACTAACTGCTGCTCCTTACATGCAGTATTTTTCCATGTAGCTTTCAGGTGCATTTTCAGTGTTCAATTTACTTCATTGCAAGTATCACTTGAAACCCAGTCAGTGGAGGAAAGAAGGCATGTTCCAACGGCCTACACTGACAATACTCCTACAAAGCAAGTGCCACTGTATCTCTGTGCAAAACCAGTGTCCTACAGAGTCACCTTTCCCAAGAGGCCTCGGAACCCCACGTATATGTTCACATGCACTAGCACACCGTGTCCATGCAGAAGACATGAACACTGTGCGTCCTTGAGAGATGATGGAAGAGTGAGCCAGACTTCAAACAGTCTTCAGGGTAAAAGAATGTTGGTTATCTCCAGAATGGTGACAGTTCTTAATACTTTTCCCTCACTGATGGCATTTGAGTCATCACTGCCTCTCATCTAGACACACTAACTACTGCCACCACCATGTTTATTACATAGGGCATGATCTCCAATCACAATAAAAATATTTTCTTATTATAAATTGCCATAGCAATTGCTAAAGAGACAGTATCAGCTACAAATTACTTATATTTCCTCAAACTTCTTCAAGCAATTTAAATTTCAGATATTTGTACCTCCGGTGGTGCTATTTTTGCATCTTCTCCTTTAAATAACAAATTTTCAGACTGTATAAGTACTCTGCTTATGTTTCATAGGGAAAGTAAGAGACTCTTCTAGAGAAACACACACTTGAGAGTTATCAAAGTGTTATCAAAAGCAAGATCGACATAAAAACACCCAACCAATTAAAACATTTGTTGTTCTTCTATCTTGCCACAGCACGGTCTTACTTTTTCAGCTGATACAGGAACATGGCTGCCAGGCATGGCAAGCTCTACACAATTTATGTTGGAAATCGTCCCCTGCGCTGGGAGGCTGAAGAACAACTTCATTAATTCCAGCTTTTGGTTCAAACAGCCACTCTAGAGATCAACATAAACATGACCACTCATGACAAATGTTTCTCCAACATCTCACACACACATGCATGAGCCCAAAGCTAGACTGGAACCTGACCATGGGGTTTGTGATATAAAGGGACTCCTGGAAATGTCATCACTTCCTTAATTATCTTTTCTTGGGGAAAGTAATTACAGACAAAGCAGTAATTTATAAATAAGACATATCAGAAGCTTTGAGGAAACCGAAGATCATGAACACGAATCACAAGTCTATGGTCAAAAATTAACACGCATCTGCCTGAAAGAAACGTGTGAGCACACTTGCAGTGTGCTTACACACACAAGCCATAGAGAGACAGGAAGAGTCCATCCAATAAACAGCAGCAGCCCTCTTGCTCTCTACAACCCTGCAAGAACACATCAGTACCTGCAGCCACTCGCATCAGAGGAAAACAAGAGTCCAGTTTACAGCTTCCAACGTGACATTTTAAGCAGCAGTCAGCAAAACCAAAAACTGTGGTCAATCAGAAAACTCATACTGACGTTTTTTCCTTCTGAACCCGTTAGCGTTCTGTGGTAGGCCTTGGCATGACTTCAGACACCGCTCCACACAGCTCTCTGAACTGAGAACAGGGCCCACTTTCTGCACACAGCAAACAGTCCCATTTCTAAAAACGGAAAATACCGAGGGTTTGCACAGCACTTTCCAAGTCATGAGATGTCACTGCTGCCTCTTTAAGGGCAGACACGCGTCAAGCCACGCTCCTGCAGGACATGCGGCGCTGTATAAACAGGCTCCTCCGGCCAACACAGGACTTCCTCTGGCAGTTCTGGTGGGCAGAACTTGAAATGACTGCCAAATCCAAAGACCAGCAAATCCTGAGCTGGATAAAAACAACATGCAAAGACTGCAGTCCAGACAAACAAGATGAAAAAGCCACATTTAAAAAGATGGGATTTCATGCAAGCACAGATGCCTCAAAGTGCTAAAAAAGAGAAGAGTGGGAAGAGCATTTTGAAGGTTTTCAAACAACAAGCAAACTCCACTTCTTAAAGATATGGCAATGCCATGTTCATCATCAAGGCAATTAAGACATAAATGTCATTTTAGTGTATCAGCTGCATGGGAGTTGCAGCTTTCAGCAGACATGGAGTTATCTGAGACAGACACTGAATGATTACGATTTCTGTGGCGCACGCGGCCACTATCTTTCAGGCTTTATAAGGTCTATCGTGTGCTTCATTTCTGATTCAGTCCAGTACTCCAGCTGGGCTCTTGGGCATGGCTGTGCACAAAGGGAGTAACAGCAGCCTGCAAAACCACCCTGGTGAGCCAGTGGAGCTACCACAAGCTGTGGGCAAGCTCTGGAAATTACCCAGGATCAAAGATGCATGTGATGAGGAACTCCTGCTTTCCAAGCAACAAATACAGGGTGTCCCTGGAGTACATTTGCCACAGCGTCACTTACAACTTGACTCTGAGACGTAACTGGCACAGAGCACTGGTGGAAGCAGTAATTCATCTGGACTTCCCATTCTTGATCTTCTTATGCAGCACCCTTCCTTCACAAAACACCATGCAAAAAGATTACAGTAAAAAGCAGTAGTCAACCTCAAATTTGACAGAGAGGCCTGCAGGTGGACAAACTCATTTTCCATTGTCATTCTGTATACCCAGTATGACTGATTATGTTGACTATGCACAACTCCATGAACAACTCATCATCAAGGAACGAGAAGTAATGGGTGAAGCAATCGAGTTGACCTTGATGGGCTCAGCATAATAGGAGAGCTGGCCAGCTGAAGAGGCTGAAGGTTCAAAACCCCTGTACATACTTGCATTGAAACTTGCAGGTCTCCTGCTATAGCTAGAGATCCACTACTGCTGCCAAGCTAAGGTGGTCAGAAAGTGAACCGGCTAGAAAAGGACAATACCCTTGCAATGTTCAGATTTGGTCTGTACCTTGGCAGAGGCACAGTGCTTTGTTTTATCTCTCAAAGCTTCTTCTTCTAAAGCAGCAACTATTTTTCTTCAAAGCAAAGGCCTTTGACCTACCAGAAGTACTAAATATACCCACGTGCAGCAGTGTATACCTACTCAAACAAATGAATAGGTAACAAAATCCTCACTAACTCCAGCTGTCAAATAACAAACCTTGAACTCCCTTCCTGCCTGCTGTCGGCACATGACCTCCAGGCCCCCTCTGGCCATGGCTCTGGTGCTGCAGGTCAGCATGTTTAAAATACATCCAGAAAGTGGCCCCTTTATCTGAGCTGAATCTCAAGGCTGTTCCTGGATCTCTGGATGCCTGAGCATGAAACAAAACATTTTTCCCTGACATAGCCTTGGGTAAGGCTGTTGTAGTATTAAACTTCCGAAAACAGTTAAAACGAACACACTGGGAAATACAGTAAATATGTAGCATAATAGGCAAAATGAACTAGGTTTTCACCACCTTCATCACCCAGATCTTCCTAGCCCTAAGAACTGAAAACACTGCAACACAGAAAAATTGTCCTGAATTCAGGATCAGCCTATTATAATTAGCCTATTCTAGGAGCTAACAGCCATTTTAATATCAGGTTTACTCTCAAAGGAAATTTTTTAAGTTATTATTAAATTTTTGCCAAGTAGCACTGATTAAACAGTGGGGAAAAAGGTCTGTCGAGTTATTACAGCCTCAGTGGTGTTACTCAAAATTATAAAAATAAAGACAAGTCCTTAGTTTTCCTGCCTTCATTTCATATAACATATGTTAAACATCTGTATCAGGCATAACATCTCAAAGGTTTAGAGGATGAGGATGTCAATGAAAACAATAGTGAATCCATTGCCAGGAACTCTGATTCCATGTATTCATATGTACTCAATCCTAAGTATTCACATGAGATTAATTTTATATGCCCCTCCCCTCTCCCTTTAACTATTTCAATTGTGACTGTGTGCTCAAAGCAGCTCGGGGAAATTCAACCAACAGGCATAATAAAAGAATCCTCCATTAATTCAGGACTTGATAATATACCTAAAGAGTGACTTCCATCTTAAAATAATTCTTATGCTCTCCTGTACACATTTTTCTGAAGCAAATCTCTAGAGTTTCCAAGTGCCTCTGCAAACAATCATTCTTCCTCAGAACAAACAGCTCCATGAGGAAGCAACTATCTCCTTCCTAAAAACTGAGAAACTGAAGCAGCGAAGATACAATAACTTTGGCTTTGGGTAAGAGTTCAGTAGTTCCTGGCATTCAGCTGAGACCCAGATCAGTACAGAAATGCACACACGCACTCACTTCCCCAGGAATATTTGATCAAATAAAACAAACAAAAAAGGCTTGTATTTTTCATGCCAAGTTCAATATAAACACTTGAGGCTATTACATGCACCCATATTCTATTTCCTATGATAAAGCACGGCCAAATATGAATTGTGATAAAAGACATTTCTAAGAAATACTTGAAAAAGATTGGAACTTCGGGGGTTTTTACTTGAAGAAAGAAGACATTCCCAAGTCTCATCACACAAGATTTCACCCCAATGGGATTAATGAAGTAAAATACAAACAAAGTCCTTGAAGATCATAGATGTGATCACAGCATTTCATGATATGACTTTATATTTACTAGATTTCTGCCTTAATACAGAAGTGGTAAACTACTGATTCAGTTTCACAAAGACTGTTCAGAATACATAATCCTATACATTTCCAGTCTGTCTTTTGTCTTCTTCCAGTTTACAGAGAAGGAAAAACACCCAAATCTTACTAACCCTTACTGAAAAGCCTGCCTGTGTTACAGGAGGAACACATACCCCCTGCCATGCCCTCCCCCACATCAGCCCCCCTCCTATGTTTAAATTTGCTTGTTGTCTGTATATTCTACACAAGTGTCAAAGTGACTTAAATTAATGCATACACATATGTTGCATATTTATGAGAACCATGATAACAGCACAAGTATGTTTAATGAATGAACCCTCCAAGGAATTTGCTAGGGGAAGTTTACACTCCTCCCAGCAAGTAAGGAATGTGTAATTTAGCAGCATTCTAGCACAGTGCAGGTTAAAAACAAAACAACCCAACCTCCTCCCCCAAAGCAAGACTTCACTTAAAGATTTTCAGATCTTGCATTCCGTATTATCAGAACTTCAGCCAACCTCTGAACAAATACATGATTTATCTTAAACATGCTTTCAGTATTGCTAAATCTAAATAATGTGCTGTCAAAAAAACCCACTGGTTTTATTCTGGAGTCTACTGGAAATACTGTATGACAAACAGATCTCTACCTTTGCTATCAGCATTTGCAGGCAACAGGAAATACCTCAGCTGGTAAATCAAGCTCACGTAACTTAAGGTGATGGGTACATTCTACTTTTAGACAAAGGGCCACTTGGAGTTGGTTTCTACAATAATGGAAAAGATAACATTTGCTCTGCTTTGTTCTCTGAGTCTGATCCTATAAGTAAAATCTCATCTTTCCAAGTTGTTTACACTCTTTTGCTCAACACTGTTGCCAGCAAACCTTGCTCCAGCTTCCTGTGCATTTTTAGAGCAGCCATCTCCAAGGGCCGTGACTGGAAATTGCTCAGGAAACGGGAGAAGGAGGCTAAGGGCTCCAAATGCTGCAATCTATTCAGTGCCCTACACTTCAGTATACCCCCAAAGTACACAGACAAGACATCTTAGGGCAAACTGCTTTCTTAACATAAGCACATTAGACGAGCCACAAGCAGCCTCTTTCTGCTAGACAGCAGGTATTTTTACTCAAAGCCAAGTATTTAATTCTACCATTGTGTCACGCTGGTCAGGCAGCAGGGGCACAGCCTGCATCCTCAGGCACGCGTGGCTCGCTCACGTTGTGCGCGCACAGAACCGCGCAAAGCGCCGCGTTACGCAAGCAGCGCCAGCGGCACCGGCAGTGGGCCAGAGGGAAATTTGGGCTTATGCAAATGTGCACTCGGCACTTGAGTCATGCTGGTCTCTCGGGAGATACAAGCTCCAGCTGCAGCCTGCTTCATCCCGGCCCTGGGCACCCTTTAGTAGCCAAGAAGTCACAAGTTCCCCTGGTACCATGTCCCCACACTGAGGGCACTCTTCTGCCTGCTTTCAGTAAAACTTGTGATTACCTTGTGAGATCTACTTATACCAAATTTGCCTATGACTTAGCAATGGATTTAAAGTTTCCTGGGTGATGAGAGAAGCACTGACAAATCCATAGCAGAATCACATACAGCTATTTAGTTCTCATCAGCAACTATGCTAAAAAAACCCAACCCAACCCAACTAACCAAAAAACCCCAAACACCAGCCCCCCCCAAGCAAACAACCCATAAAACCCAGAGAAAACCAAAAAGCCCTGCAATTTGGTCTTCATATCCAGAGAACTGATCGTACCTACAGTTCTTTCAGTCATTCACAGTGAACTTACCAGGCTGAGAACCCAGTGCCTCGTATACTAAGAAAGGCTTAAAAAACACCAAAACAAAACAAAATCCCAAAACAAACCTCCACACCACCACCACTCCACCCAAATATAAAAATATCTGTTCCTCATTCACAGTCCCTCCAAAAAAGTATACTTTTTCTATTTATCTCATGATGGCAGAAGATCTGACAATTTTGATTAATGGAAGCCAATGAGATATCTATTGAAAAAATTGTAAATAATTTTTCTCACCATATACTAGACATTTAAGACCATACATATAGTGAAAATGAACACAACAGCTGAAGTTTCATGGATGCATACAATACACATCGAGCTGAACTCACCACAGACTCAACAAGGCTGATATTGAAGTCAGTGGAAAGACTGATTCTGGCCGAGAGAATCTGCCTTTATTTTAATCACTATAAAAGACTCCACTTGAAAGTTCTTTCAGCACAGATTTAGATCCTCTTTTTCTAAGCCTCTCCCTGTTAGATCATCATATCTTTGTTCTCTCATTACAAATTCTCTAATTGTGTACACACATGTTGCTCTTACAGGACACAGTACTAAGGATTTGTGTAATATTCTAAGAACATGAACTAAAAGGCTCAGCTGTCATGGCATGCAACGTTTTCTTTGCACTTTGGCACTCTGTTTGGATGTGTTTTGAGAGTAAACAACAGTACGGCACAACTTTACATCAAAAATTTTATTCTGCTGTTGCTTTCAGAACAGCTAAAGTTCTTGCCAGTTCCTCTGAGTGCAGCATACATAAATAAGTAATTGGACTACCATAGTCAGCAACACTTGCTTTCTGTACAGCAGTCCCCCCTCAGTGAAGCATTACGGCTGTACTACACTGGTAAAAGAATCTGAACTCCAGTATTTGTTTATAGTGGTCATGGCAGGGATCCAAAGGTATTCATGTTAATTTATAACACATTTAGGTAAACGATCTGCTTTTGAAGACAGCCAATTCTGCAAAGGCCTGTTGGAGATCTAAATCTGTTTCTTATTTCCTTTGCCCACCCCTCCACCTTTTTAAAGTATACTTCGTGGTTGTGAAAGATAATGAAGAGGGTGGCTAGGTATGGAAGCAGTTTATTCATATGACATGCAAAGTGTAGGTGGACAGTCTCCATGCAAATTGCACATAGTTCTTTGTGGTACTTTGGTGACAATTCAGAAATAACTGTATGCAGCAAATTAATGTATAATAATCCCATTTTCAGACATACTTATCACCAGGGACCTGGACAAAAAGTAATTTCCCCTTTACCTCTCTTTCATGATGGCCAAGACCCTCCTTGGGGTTTCTGAGATTGAGGACGTGCACCTCTTGCGGCAGGCTCGTCGTGCCCCGGCTTGCACAGCCAGATAAGACTGTAAAGCTTTCCAGTAAGGCATGGACTGGGTGCGAATTGTTAACAGGCGACAAGACACATTCCCTCTGAGGCACAGGACCTGCACAGAAAGATGCAAACACACATCATTTGGAGAAAAAAACCCAATACATCATTTATGTTTGTCAAATAACGATCATCCTTTTGTTCAGAAAATCCATGGAAACACAAGCAGCTTCGTGTTCCCTCTCCATAAAACGAAGACATTTATTCCCATTGCCCTTCTAAGTTCTCCTGAATATGCTAACTCATTAGTTTGTTTCTCTCTGAAAGCCTAAATTTTCAAGTATGAATTCCAAAACTGAAGGTATTCTTTTCTTTACTAGGGAGGAAAACAAAGAGAGAAAAAATGTCAAAAAAACCGAAAACAAAACCACCAAACAGTAAACAAAACAACCAAAAAACCCCAACCAAAACTAATCAACCAAAAAAACCCTCCCCAAAAAACCCCTCCAAAAAAACCACCACCACCAGTGACAGCAGTCAGGGGAATTGGTTTGTCTTAGATGTTTATGTCGAACACTGTTATCTGCAAACACTGAAAATGCAATCATGTGTATATAACAATGAAAAGTTAAAATCTACTACAAAGGTAATTATATCAGGAAGGATTTGGGCAAGTTGGATTTGTTGCTTTTGAAGCAGTGCTGATTTATAGTGAACATCATTCAAATACATTGTACAAAACAGCAGGCATCTGTCACATGATAAAATGAAATGTTTGTTTACTGAGTCTATTTTGTGTCTGACAGCAATTATCTACACTGATAACAGTTATCTAGTCCAAAACAGAGTGTACGCCCTTTCAAATAATCACCACAGCATGATGTAGTGCCATACTCATATATAGTACGTGAGACCGTGTGATGTGATACAGCAAGATAGCACAAAGGCTGAAGCATACAGAGCAGTTTACATTTAAACTATATCTCAGGAAACTAAATCAAGACAAATATTTATGAAAAGCAGCCCTGCTTTTCCAAAACTGCTCAAGCCCACCCCTGACAGTAACAGATATACATGTATGTTTTTGATTCAGAAGGTCACAGGAGAACGTAATTGACTTAACCCCTAATTTGCACCGAAGTCACTCAGATAAGAATTAGACTCACATGAACCAGCCAGTTCAGAGGCTGCCATGCATAAAAGAGAAGTAAAAGCTAGAAGCATCGTTTTTTTCCAGATCGTGCACATCTGCAATTGAAGTAAAATGCTTCCTTTGAAAGAAGTTCAAAATAAAGAAAATCCTCAACTGATTAAATGGCAGAGCTCTATCTGGTTTTGTCAAGTCTAAAGCCAGCTATTGTAGCACTAGAGATCATTTGAGGCTGGTGTACACGTATGTTTAATTATATTAGCACTGACCTACACTTTGCTGGTTAAAACCACAGTTCTTTCAAAATACAGTTTGCAGCTGGCCATTTATTTACAACTCAGAGTCTGTCTTAAACCAGACTATCTCAAAAAAGCAAAGCCCTTGAGCACAGGGAGATTTCTGCAGTGCCCTGGGCCACAAAGGGGCTGTTCCCAAAACCCACCAGTGCATAGTACATATCCTATGAGCTCCCACAGAGCAGGAATATTTGTAAAGGCAATGCTCAAGGCATAAACTATGCATGCCTGCGCTCGGGGTACAAAGGATAAACAAACTTTCTTCTCTCTAAATGAGGAGCTTGGCAGTAGCACTGACCACCAGCTTGGAGGACTTGAGGTTTTCTGGTTTTTATTTAACTCCTTTTAAAGAATACACATACAAAACGGGACCAGTCCAAGTAATGATACTCAGTTTAAGAAAAAAAAATCCATTAGAAAGTAGCCCTTCGTAACGGTTTTCGAATATTTAGAATTTGTAACAATAACACAACCAGTAGAGAGGCCGCATTTTCCTGACATACAAGAGCTGATCAGAGAACCCACTAATCAATTAGTCCAGTCACTGATGTGTAAGTCCTACAGCACACCATGTTATACAACCTGCATAAAAAACCTTTCTAAACTCCACAAGCATTTATTGGGCTAGGAAGGAAAGGAGCACTTGCTCATTGAATTGTTTCTTGTAGGCCAGAATGGAGCTGATGGTTAAGATGTTTCAATCATAACTCACCCACAAAGAACAAGGTGCAAGACTCTGAACAAAACCAGAAATTGAGTTGCTGACAAAAATGCGCACTTCACTTAGCAAAGGTTCAGGAGAAAGAGCAAATACCTTGCTTGTGATACCTATTCCCATGCAGTACATCTACCAGTCCTCCCCTCCAGCCTTCATCTGGTATTTACTCTGAACAAATTTACCTCATCAGTGTAGAAGACATCTGGATTTTCCCCTCAAATCCTACAAGGGAAAGATGATTGTGACTGTTTAGTTCAGGCTGTAACTTCCTCCCTTGCTGGCATCTCAAACGCGCATTAAGAGATCTTTCTGTTCTGCTCAACATGCAAGATGGAAACAGTCCCGGAGGGAGCAGAAGTTCACATCCTGGATAACTGTGCAGCTGAGCTTATCTGCACAGGGACGGGCAGAACGAGGCATGCCTGCTCTGCCTGCACTCCACCCTGGCTGGACAGGAGCCAGATCTCCAGCAGAAATCCCGTCACCCGGCTGGCAGCGAGCCCACGTGCGGTGCCAGTTCTGAGCAGGACTTACTGGTGTAGGTCCACTCTTCCAGCAGTGCAGCTGCACGGCGTCTGCCTGCACACCCTGCCAGCCTGGGGCATGTCCCCTCTGTCAGCTCTGTTTGGAGGGAAGGGGTGCACAGAGCTGCTCTAAGCCACTTAGTCTAAGAAACCAATGTTTGGGGGGAATTACTGCATTTAACAGAACTGCTTACAGACCAGCCTCATGAAAGAAAGAGAAAATCTGAACTGACGACTGGAGTTTCTGGAGGATGCTCCACTGCAATCAGACCACACGTGCTGTGAGACTGCCCCTGTACAAGGCATGTTGGGGGGGATAAATAACTGAGAGGTTACTCCAGCTGTCGCATTTTTGCCAAGTGTCACCCAGGTGCCTGCGCAATTATGTCCTGGGCCCATACTGCCCTTCCCAGCAACTCCAGACTCTCACAATCACTGTTTCTCTTACACTGGCAATATCAAACTGCAATCCTCATGCGCTGACATTCGCATATCTGCCCAACCACTAACCCGGGTGCAGAGCCATGCCCACATACACTGGCATGCCTGGAGGTAGCACGAAGTAAAAGGAAATCTTATTTCCAGATCTCAAAGTCCACTGAATGCTCAGCCTGTATACGGCACAAGGCAGCTCCTTCTGCCACCTTCTCTGCATTTCTGCTGTACTTTAGTCTGTTCTTACACTGCATGCACCACAGCAATGCTGGAGCTATTCGCTCAACATTCATTAGCCACATTTCTTTCCAGCCCTTCCTACTGCACCTGCAGATCTGTCCCAGTCAAAGAAAGGCGGATGCTGCTACAAGGCACTGTCACTCCAGTGGGAGCTGCAGAGCTCTCTTCTATCCAAATTAGCAGCTTTTGGCTCCCTCACAGATCCTTCCTCTTTATCTTCCTTCCTTCCTTCCTGCCACTTTTCTCTGACTAGAAAGCCAGTTACTTCCTCCATGTAGTTTAAATCCCACAAAATGCATATTCACCACTCTGAAAAAAAAAAACAAACATAAAGTCCTCCCTAGGACACTACTAATCTGATTGTTTGTCACCTCCACACCACCTTCTTGTACCCAAAAGCCAACATGAAACCAGAGCCTCATCCTGCCTGGGCTTTACTGTCATGCTGCTCTGCCTTCCACAAACCCCAGGACCATGCTTTGCCAGTTTCCCACTCCAGCCTCACACCCTGTTCCTGCCAACCTCACCTCCCTCAGCAAACACCAACATCCTGCCAAAATTCAGTATTATCAATGTCCAATTAACATCAAAATTGCCTTATCAGCGCTAAACATGTACTGATATTCTCCTGTGTCTCCATCCCCACCAAACTGGCACTTAAAGGGTCAAAGATATCTTCCAGTTTATCCATCCTAGAGTGGTCACAAGCCCTTAGTGCCTTCTTTGCTGAGACTATAAGTGTGCACACAGCCATCCTTGGGCTTTTGTTTAACTTTGGAGCATGTAACCACTTAATCTTGTTAGCAAGTCCTGGCTCCTACCACAATCAAATTTTAGTTGCTTAATGCCTTTAGAGGATAGAAAGCAGGTTAGGCAGTTTTATAAGAACCAATTATTAGGTATATATTTTACGATGGCAAATGTTTTCTGAATTCAGAATTCCAGAGAATTGTTGAATATTGAACTATTTTTCATTTCCAATTAATATTTTAAAGGAAATCAGTGCAGACCCAACCTGGTCTGATACTGTGTAGCTGTGTCCATCTGGAACATATTCAATACAACTTCAACATTCTTGTTTCCCATATCATCCATGCTACTAATGAGTAACATGTGTTCTGCTGTAAGAAGGTAGCAGAAATGGGAGTAAGACTAAGGGGGATAACACAACAACCCAAAACCAACTCACAACTGTGATTGATTTTATTCAAAGAGTGAAGAGTAATGTACTTTCTGTAGTATTTCCATGGTGATTTCTGCAGCGTTGTCAGCTGAAAAGCATGAGCAGTTCCTGCAAATTGCGTGAATCTGTGCTGGAGGCTCCACAGCATATTAGCATGGTTCCCATATGCCATAGGAGAGGGTACAAGCCACAACAACAGGATAGAACATTCCTCAGAAGAAGGACACATTTATTCTAATTGATTTTTGAATGAGGGAATGGCACTAATCTAGTCATTATATATAAAAACCAAAAAAATCAGAATCCAGACTTGAGGAACACAAGGGATCTCTATGCTGTCAGGCACGAAGCAATATAAATTACTGCAGATCTTGCTAGAGTTCATCACTTTAGGCTGAAAGGCATATTAAGATGTGGAGGAGGCTAACTAAAGCAGAGATTTCAGTATGCCCAAATGACAGACTTTCACAAAAGTTCTTTTAGAGAAGGTTAATTTAAGGGCCTTCCCTTAAATCTCTTAGTGACAATGATGGCTGAATTGAACCTACTTTTGAACGACAACAGCGAGGGGAAATCATTTTCTCTTGAACTAAAAAACTTCACAGAACACTTGAGCAAGACTCAGCAATAACGTCTTCCCATGACCTTCACCACTCATTTCTAAAGATGTAAGTGCATGGGCCAAGGGCCACTGGTCTACACGGAGCAATTGTTACCACCTACACAACCTTCTTCTCATAAAGGGTTTCTCACTGAGGGAAGCATTTATACCAAAAAATATAGACAAGAGTTGAGGCAAATAAGAATTTACAGAGAGAAGTGATACCTATCGCTGCCAGACAAAATGTAAGTCACTACTACTTATCCAGGATGGGTGGCTCTCTAACAGTAAATACTAAATTCCTTCCTGCACACCCCTTAACATGACACCACCTGGAAAGCCAAATTCCTAGTAATTTGAATGTAGAGGATACTGGACAACCTCCACTATTAATATGAAGAGCAGCTTTTAGTACAGATGACCATGAAAAAACCAGTTTCACACTCCTAAACAAGCACTTAAGCAAAACATCTCCGCTCAGGACGAGTTCATTCTGGCAAGCAGCCTTGAGAGATGAGAAAGACAAGATCAGATGGGAGGAAATATTACACGGCTTTGTGTTGAAAGGCAGCGGCATAGAGGAAACCACAGTATTTCTGCTCATTAAAAGGAGAAGCACTTCCATGATGATCAGCAACCACAAGGAGCTGGGCTGTCCAAGACTGCTCCTGGATTACACGATTTTCCTCTCTGAATAAGTGAGACTGCCATAAGAAAGATGCAGGGTAGAGAATATCACACCTTCATACTGGCCAGGAGGACGACTAAAGCAGATGACTGTCTAAAGCATTTTATATCTGTATAAATCTACACATTCCCCTTCAGACCCCTTAATTTTCACGCAGTTCTTTTACTGTCACATCTAGCACATATTTTTCATGGTTGGAGCTACTTTTGACCGAATTACCACTGGGGCAAGGGTGAAAGGTTTAAAATTGCAGGGAGAAGATTCATGGACATGGACTAATTTTGGCTATTTTGAAAAAACAAATCAATCCAAACAACCAAAACACCCAAGATACCAGAATCCACAGGTATCTATTTGAACTGAATGAACTATAAAACTTCTACTGAGAAGAGAAAAAATATATCCTCAAGAAATATCCAGTACAGGTGGCACAATTTGGTTGTAGAAGGAGTTAAAACATACAAGCTGTACTAACTAAAAACACGTGCTTTGCAAAAAACTCAGCAGAGGTTTCCCATTCCAGTGCTCCGAGCTCACTAACCTCCAGCAAGCCCACAACACCATCCCTGCACCCTTCCCCTTTCCTCAAGGAAAGAAAAAATTCTCTGGAACAACACATTAACCTACGTTCTTCACCTTTACACTGACATCTGGTGTTAATGCTACGTGCAATTAGACCCTTCCTCCGTGTGCTGTCTATCCCCAACTATTATCCCCCAATTAATTCCCATTCCACTATTATCAACTCTGCCCAGACTTATTCCATGTATGGACCAAACTATTCAGATGTTTCAACACATGAGATTACACTTAATCTGCCAAGTCTTTTGATCATCTATTCTCTGCAGTTTTTCCAGACATTTCTGTTATACACAGTAAAGTCTATCTAACATCATCTGCCTGCCCACTGGGAATCACTCAGATGACTTGCCCCATACCTTTTTAGGCTGCTGTTATGCTTGGTACAAACTCCTGATGCTGGCTTCTTCTAAGCAAACTAATTTTTTATGCCTCTCTGGTGGATGTGCTGCAAAACATTCACTCCCATGGCTCCCAGCCACTGGTAAAAGCACAAGGTTTATCTCTGTTTAGCAGAGATGATCTATTTTCAGGTGTTACCTGCACAGACCTCACAGTTTTTTCCATGTAGGAAAAAATTCAAATTATATTTTTAAAGCAGAAATTCCTTCTTCCACTTTTTGAAAAATAAGCTTCTATCAATCTTTTGTCCTTGTCAGGACATAAAACTGATGCAAGTTTAATTGGAAAGGTTAACTATCAAATAAAATTCAACTGCTGTAGCAATGTACTGCTACTTAGAAATTACGAAATAAGCCTGAATGATCCATTTCATGAAAAACTGCAAATTATAAAGTTAAATTCATTCATTCATTATAGATATTGAAATAGAGTTTTGCTCTAAGTAAGCAAGGCAAAGCTAGGCAATGTCAATCAGTAAGTATCTTGTTTAACAAATGAAACTCCAGGTGTCTTGGTTATACACATATTAAGCTAATTAAACAGAAAAGGCAGTGAATGAAAAACCTGTTTGGTTTAACATCCGTTGAGCACAATCTCAAGACATTGCTACCCATGAGGCATAATCTTAGAAAACAAACATCTGCACCTGGAAAACAAAGAAGTCTTTCAAAAGCAGATGTACTCTACCACAGAGCTACATTTTATGTAACCTCTGCTGTACTTCTTTCTGACCAGAAGTACTGTCAGAGCCCTACCTTCTCTTGAGGTTTGCAGCAAAACACTGCTTACAGGAACTCTTCTCTAGTATTTTTCCATGCCTGAATGTGCAAACTCATCCACACATGCTCTTACTCTCTCTTCCCATTCCTTCTCCCAAGCCAGCATTTGGAAAACATTTCCACTAACATAAGAGCATCTTTTTAATACCTATAAACAGAACAGCATGAATGCATTGACTTTCATTTAAACACATCCAGAAAGCACAATTTCTGTTTTCCATGTCAAAGAACTAGTGTTTAAAAAACGGTTGTTGACTTTTTCCCTTTGTTATCCTCAAGTAGTAAAAAAAACCCCAAGTTTCAAGCAATTAAGTCTAAAAACCAAATGCAGGTGGATTCTCTGGCACAAATCTTCTGTCCCATGAAGCACCCATTCTTTTTTAAACGGTGGTGAATGTTAAACTGAGGGCTTCCCTGCCCCCCAGGCATGGCTGTATGTCAGAAACGCCTGACTCACACCACAAATTTTCATCAAGACTATAAAAGATACAAAATTATTTCAGATAACAAGCAGTACCTAAAACTCAAAGAAACGTTGTGCCTTAATAGCTTTAATGGAAGAAGCAAATGTAGCATTCAATTTTCATCACTGTTAATGGATGAAGTTGTCTTCAGCACAGTGATTGTACAAAGAGGAAGAAATGAATAAACACAAACTATTTCTAACATTCCTTGTTTGTTATTCCCAACAACATTCAAACTTCATGTTGTAAAAGTCTACTTTCCCTAGAGATAGCCCATAAATTGTCTCAGATTTACCCCTCTTTACCATAGAAAGATAGGAAGTTCCATGGAAACAATGAATGGAAGTGCACTTTTTATCAGAAAACGACAGGAAGCATTCTGCTTGGTTTACATGAGAGCTCTGCACTGCGGCCAAAAGAGAAAAAAAAAACTGTATAAAAATTTAATGCCTGCTTAGAGCAAAAATAACTAAAACAGGTTTCAAACCCATTGTATTTTTAATAAATCAGTATTGAAACTCATCAAACCATCCTACCCACACTACTGCCTTTACTGTATTCCTGAAATTGGGTAAATTAAAGATGACAGAAGGAAATTCCAGATTTCATAAAATCAGTTTCAGGAGGCAAAGAGAGAACCATACTTACTTTCACGATCTGCCATACAAGAATTCATCAAAGAGCATGCACAAAAACACACATGTAAACTTCAGCAATCTACGCTTACATAAGGGAACAAGTCTTCTGAGTCTCTCTCAGCAAAATGTTACCTATTTAAATTGCAAATATATACTTCAGTTCTTTGTATACTCATGGGTATTCTTGAAAGTGGTGATACAAGTTCTAATTCTTTTCAAACCAACACAGGAAGTGTTGGAATCCCATCTCAGGCAGTATCAATAGTCTAGATAAAAGTACCAAAATACACAGTAATAGTAAGATTATACAATGCATACACTAGACTGGGGGGCAGGGGTAAGATTTTTGGCATAGGTGGATTTTGCTGTTTGTTTTTCTTTCTTTTTTCATCCTTTCTTAATCATAATGATTAAAAATATCCCACGGCAGATTTTTAGAATTGCAAGTAGCTGATACAGGCTTGATGCCTACCAACTTTCATTTGGAACTACATATGCAGCCATCTTTTGCCCAAAAATACAGTGTTATGTTGGTTGTCCTAGGGGCACTACCACGCAGTGAAAAGAGTTTATATTTTATCTGGTGAATAGTGAGAGCAACCTCAATGAGATCAGGAGAGATTTAGAGGTGTCTTGTGTTTACTGGTTCAGGGGGCATCCCAACCACAGAGCTGATAGCTACTCCTGCAACTTAGAAAATTTCCCAATTGCTTTTACTGAATCTATTAGACACTTCACAAACATTCCTGAACAATTACAGTACCACACAATTTTACAAACCATTTACAGATTTTCCTTTAATTCATAACATTAGCATTATTTTTGATAGGTTATCCAAGCTTCAAAGTAAAAGCAAAGCCAAAGTTTTCGTTTTATTTAATTTCTTTTAACTGGCCCAAGCTGCTTCCTTTTCTTCACATACATAGACACACTGAACTTACAGGAGCTCTGTCTGTAACCTTTTTTTTTTTACCACCTCTATAAGCTCCTTTCCTTCTCCATAGTTGGTTTTCTTTCCTATTCAACCCCTATTATTCCATTTAACCATTCCTACCTAGTCCCCTAAGCTTCATCAGCACTAGGCATTGACTACACCTGCATATACAGGGCTCTTCTTTCAATAAGATGTCTTGCTTTTATCTGTCAGTCCAATTATCAGCAAGTCGTATTTTGGTCTTCAGAGAGGGAACAATGGATTCTGGATGCTGGTGCATATGGATGCATGCACATCTGGAGAGTTAGAGAGAGGTGATTTCCTTTCAAAAATATCTTTTTGACAGCCACAGAAATGCAGAGTACCAGATGGTACAGATGTCAGCTCAACAGCAATTTCCTGCAATCATCTTCTGCTTTAACTTTGTCACTGGGCCCAGGGTAGCATGGGAGCCTTGCCATTTGTGACTAACTCATCACAAGAACAGGCTAGCAGCCACTGCCTCGAATCCTTGAGCCAGTACTGAAGCTTGTGGATTCAGCTTGCAACACCATGCACTCAGAGAAAAGCAGCTGGAGAGGGCTTTTTGGTTTGGGGTTTGGTTTTTCCTCCCCTCAGTTCTGCCTGTCAGAAACTGACATATAGGTGCTTCACTCAAGCATGAAACTTTATAAGCCTTCCCCTTCCTAATCTCAGTCTGCACGTCAGAAACATCACTCCATACTAAAAAAGGGAACATCTGCTCAGTGCTGTGTGTCAGGAAGATCTGATAAACACCGCTGCTGGACGCAGTGTTGGAATGAGAGCAGCGGCATTGAAACACGTGATCCGCATGCTGCCAGCCAGACCAGGACCTGCTTGGGTTGCCTTTCCCAGCTCCTCAGATGCAAAGGGATTGAAAATCCTCATCAGTGGACAGGACCCTTTGTAAAATAAAGAAATATGGCTCAATCTTTCAGCTCCAGCAGTTGGCAACTGCTTGCCTCAGTCTCGTCAAATGCAGTGGAGATCTCAGAAGCAGCAAAAGCCAAAGGGAAGGAGAAAATCCTGGGGAAAGATGGCTCCATAGCTGAAAGCACAACAGCTTTTTCCTAATTAAAAATAACAAGATTACAAGTTCAATTGAAGGCTGAATTCCTGTAACTGACCCTTTAAGGATGAGTTCACTATCACTAAATGTCTCACTGAACAAACCTTGAAAACTGATCCTTATCAAGTGCTCAAGCAAGACAAAACTTCCCTCCACAAAACACTTACAAGCTTCAGTCTTGTCTTGAAAAATACAAAAAGATCATATAATATAACCTAAATTTATACTTAAAAAATAAATAAAGAAAAAAAGGCAAGAACTACTGTACTGTTCCCCAGCCTCTACTCACTTAACCAACGGCTTCTTGCCCTCTGCTGTAGAATTAGCAAGGAAATCAATCCTGGAATATGCCCTGCTACAGGTTTTCTCTTCAGACTTCTGAATATTTATTATCTGGTTTGGTTTTAACTAGGAAAGACTCCGTGCTCAAAATTTTCCATGGTTCTAAAGAAGACGAGGAAACAGCAGGTTGGCCCCAGTGCTGAGGAATGCCCCAAGCCAAGGCAGTTGTGGGCACTGTGACTTAATGCCTGGATATTATTTGAAGCTTGCTCAGAAGCACCAGCCTGGCTGCAGGACAGGCCCCCAGGCCCCAGTGGCTGTTTGGCAGGTGACAAATGCCATGCCTGGCACCCAGGGCACGGCTCTCAGCTTCACGTAGGCAGGGTGCCACGTCATCCACAGGGAGATGGACCCAAGAGAACAAGTCTGTGGGCTGGCAGGTTTGACAGACCTATACATACACAGCTATTTCTACAGGTAATGAAAAAACAATAAAACCTAACACTGCAGGTTTATGAGATAGGATGAATCATCCAACATCTAACCACAGCCAAAGCCAGGCTGCCTCATTCTCTCCACCTTTCTCCTTCCCACCAACACTTTCCAGCTACCTTACACCTATTCTGATGCTGATCAAACCTGCCTTCCCCAGGAGCTGATTCAACTCACTAACACGACAGGAAAGTAACCCAGCAATAAACAGACTAAGCAGGTTTCTGTTAGCCTTTGGTGCATTTGAGAGCACGAAGGAAGGCTTGGGGAGTACCTAGGCTGGCTGCCACCAAAGGCACGGGAATAACCTATACCCCCGTCCCTCCTATGGGCAGCAGGGAGCCTTCAGATTTGACTGTGCTTCTGAAACCTCACCGACTGAATGTGAAAAGACCTTCCTAGAAAGAGATAATACTGTCGATTTTAGAAAATGTGCTGACTGTGCAGATGCAGTTTCCTTCTAGTCCATGATAAACACGACAGTGACACAAGCTACCACTTCCAAAAGCTCCTCATGCATTTTCATTTTGAATAAATATTTCCATGGTGGAGAACACAAACAGTCACAGCTTAACAACTGCTCTGATTACCAAAAAGGCTTCCTGCAATACCCCACTAAGTTCTACGTCTGTACATACGTGTGTGTGTAAATGTTTGTCTACACACACACATGTTCTCCATAGCTATTTCATCAAGATGTTGATAAAACATTCAGTGGACGTGAGAACAATCACATTTTAGTCATATAAAGGTATTTCTTTCACTTTTGAAGAGCACACAAGAGACTGTTGTTTTTTAACATAAAAGCTTTTCCTGAAGGAATTTATTTTAATTTCCTCAGAACTAATAAACTCACCATTTACAATGACAGGACATTGCAGTCATGACACATGGTCTCTTAAAATTGCCTTCCTAATCAGTGTTCCTGTAAGCCCACTCTTAACACCTCATATGGAATGCAAGACTGGAGCTACGTCCTTTTTAAGTGGCAACCGCATTTCACTTCTGCACTCCCCTTGCCTTCTCATCTCCACTTCCTGTGTTAAACTCCTGGAAACTGCATTTACAGCTGCACTGCAAAGAATCACCTCAGATGTAGCAGTATTAGACCTGATGTGGGAGAAGTCTGAACTGGTTTAATAATTTATTAAGTGCATACAACATCACTTTAATTCATTTACATATTTAGGACCTCATGGCACAGTCCTTCAGATACCATAAAGTTACTTACTATTGTTGAATTAACATACTGCTTTTTATTCAGACAGAATCATTTTTCAAGGAGACTGAAGGAGCCGTACAATGCTTTTACCAGCTCAGCTCTCAGTCCAAGTTAGACTTACCTCTAGCTTTCAGAGTGGGGTAGAATGGTGAGGGTAGAAATGCTATTTTCTTTTTAAAAAGCTAAAAATGAGGACCAAGAAGTTTTATTTACTGTTCTGATTAAACAGATTCTTAGTAAATCCTGTGTGGTTTACAGATTCTCATCATCTCAGGTTGCTATAGCATCTTTTTATGGGACAAGATGTATGTATACAAGATGCTACAGATTTGAAAACTGCTGCAGACAACTTCTCTATGCATCCACCTTGCAAGATCACTGTTCTATCTGAACTACAATAACTTACCACACCACACACAGCCTCACCAGCATAACTAATGAAACAGGGTGATTTGCTAAAATATCACAGTATGCCCAGAGAGAAATTTATAAATATGTAGGTCAATATTAAAACCCAAACAAAAAAACCCAAACCACTAAAGACTTGAAAATTATTATCTGAAATGTCCAATCCTTTCCTTCAAAAGTAACAGTATTGTCATTCTAACACAGCCAGGTAGCACCTGCATCTACACAGTGCATGGGACATTCGTCCTGGACTTCGAAACACTGTAAACTATCCAAGATCAGTAACAGCAGCTTTAACCAAGCTCACAGATCCCAAAAAGTCCTGAGCAAACAACCAAACTCCTGTTACTCCGTCCAGAAGAAGCTTCCAGGCAGGAAAAGAAGACATGGTGTAAAAGAGCAGACTAAGTCAAGAGGCCATCTACACTTACAGAGACTGAATATTAAATACAGATGAAAGCCCAAGTGTTCAAAAGTAGATCACAGTAGGATTAGAGAATGATGTTTCCGCATGTATTTCCATGTCAGCATCCATTCTACCCAACTGACTGTCGGGGTCATGCCAAAATGACCACCTGTGGCCAGGTGCCTGTCTTAAAGACACCAGCCTCTCCAGTACAGAGAGGCAATCCTTCCATCCATCTTATACAGAGCTGGGAACCAGGAAGTCTGAACCATCAGCACAGAATTTGAGTGACCAAAAAAAGAAGCCAAATCCCTTGCCATGATTGGGTTTTATTGTGTATGATGACTTGATATGCAGTTTATTGCCTCAAAGGAGGAGAAAGTTTTCTACAGCAGGAAAAGCAACTCTGATTCAGACCAGCTCTGAAACCATCTAATCATGGACAGATAAATCTATGGTTTTTAACCACAAAAAGGCTTAATAAATAAATATAAACATCTTCTCATCAGTATTGTCCAGAGGTTTGTTTGCTGGGCACAATACCTGTCCACATCAAGTGCCTGTTTTTTCTCATCTTCTGCTGCTAATTCTATAAAACTGTCAATATTCAGACAACTAAATAAAGAGATCTTCTCTTCAAGTCAACCGCTTCTGGCTTGAAGCTATGAAAAGCAGAAAACATCTTTGTTTTTTCCTCCCCAAACTAGAAGAAATTGATCTTTGCCCTCTCAATAAGGCTGACTCAAGGTGAGTGGAATACAAGCACAGAGATCAAGTGGCCTCAGAAATCTTTATTTTGAACATCTACACAAAAAGGCTAACCAGAAGCACCAAAAACAATACCTGAATTTTAACAAGCTCAGTGCTTACACCACACTCTTAATAGAACCTGTTTTCAAAGTATGACGCTACATATTAAACTCAGCTGTTACTCTAATATTGATGTGTGAAAAACAACCAGCCCACCTTCCACTAGACCACAGGCCATTTCACCACAGGTCACTGTTGCCATCATCACAGTGAAGTTATCTCTAAGTAAGATTACTCAAACCAGAAATTCCAGGTGGATAAACCTAGACAAATATTTTTCAGAGTATCTGCAAGAAGTTGAGGATCTGAGACTTTTGAGAAAAGAGACTGAGGAAATGCTTGGCCCCGGTTTCCTAAATACGTAACTATCATTTAAAGTGCAGCTTAGCACTTAAGATAAATGGGTTGCACTAACATGGCCTCATTGCTGTATTTTCCCCTTTTATAACCTGTTAACATTATTACCACTAATTTATAGGGCAAAAGAAATTTAGCAGCTGAAAAAGTGAGCTTGTCCTTAGGCAAATAATTTGGTGGCTTTTAAATGAGACTTCAAATTAACACTGTTTACCTAACACAGCAGGTTCTCCTTGAATGTTTTACACGAAAAACACCACTTAAAGTTTATTTACATCTTCCTTTTTAAAAAAAAAGGCATATTGCAAAACACACTTAATGGATGAGAAACTGATGGTGGGAGTATGTAATCATACAACACCTGGCCAGAGTGCCACAGTACAGCATATGCCCCATGCCCTGCCTGATCTTCCACTCCCCTGAACCACAGAGTCCAGCCCTGAAACACAGTAACAGCCATACAACAACAGAGAGTCACAGACTTAGATGGAATTAAAATCTCAGAATTATTTAAGGAAAATTGGGACTGGAAAGATTATTTTGTATCAATTGCTAGGAAAATGGACACATGCTCTCTCCTCTTGGAATCACAGAATGATAGAATGGTTCAGGTTGGAAGGGACCTCAAAGACCAGCTAGTTCCAACGCCCCTGACATCTCCCACTACTCCAGGTTGCTCAAAGCCCCATCCAACCAGGCCTTGAACACTACCAGGGATAGGGCACCACAACTCCCCTGGGCAACCTGCTCCAGTATCTCACCACCGTCACAGCAAAGAATTTCTTCCATATATCTACCCTAAACTTATCCTCTTTCAGTTTGAACCCATTACTCCTCGTTCTGTCACTACACTTCCTGAATGAAGAGTCGCTCTCTGGCTTTCTTGTAGGCCCCCTTCAGATACTCTCAGGCCTCCATGCAGCCTTCTCTTCTTCAGGCTGAACAGCCTCAGCTTTCTCAGCTTTTCTTCAGAGGGAAGGTGTTCTTGTCCCCTTATCAATTATGTGGCCTCCTCTGGACTTGCTAACGTCTCCATCCTGCCAGTGTCCCTCTGCATGGCATCCCTTCCCTCCAGTGTGTCAGCCACACCACACAGTGAAGTGGTTGAGGGTGCTCCCTTCCAGGCACTGCATCCTACCAGTCCTTTCCACACGGGCTGGGAGACTTCCCCAGCTGCAGCCAGCCAAAGGTATTTACAGGTAAGGAGGAAGTCCTTATGCCTCCTCCTTCCTGCCCTCCTCCATGCATCTGTGACAACCATGAACCGTACAACATAGATTGGATAACAGAAATTATGCTATTTCCTTCCTTTCCTTCACAGCCTTTGCCTTCTACTCTTTCTTTTCACACCCTCCCATTTCTTTTCACAGTCAAACCCCATCTTACTTCCTTCAGTCTCTACAAGAAAAGTGACCACAAACTTACTGGTTCACACCACTATCTTGAATATGCATCAGGGTGTACAAGAACACTTTTACTAGTCTTTTCTCTGTATCTTTTTTTCATTATAATCTCTTTGGGGCTGCATCACTCAGGCCTTCACAGCCCCTTCTGCTTGACTCACAAGCATCCAAGCTTGGCTCTTCCTATCTGTATAAACACTGTGTGTCACTAGGTCATCACAGCAGAAGTCCATGTTGCAGGAAGATAAAACACATCGTGCTTCTAAACACACAAGTGTTATCCTGTTTGACCAGATACTACCAAATGTGCAATCACAGTGACCTCCAGCCCTGCGAACCCTGTATGGAGCCAGTTATAGGTGCAGGGAAAAGAGAAGTACATGCACCAAAAAAGTTTATAAAAAACATAAGTGCTGGTCTTGAAAGACTGAAAGAGCATTACCACCAGAAATTACCTAGATTTTTAGGTGACAATTTTTTTTTTTAAATTAAATACTACCTGTGTTTGTGGTGAACTTTTCAATAAAAAGTGACTTTCTTGGTAGGCATCCTGTAGCTATGCTGCAGCCTTCAAATCAAGAAACTTTTGTCTTTTAGGGGTTATTCTTTCAACCTAAAATTGAATTTCAGGCCGCTTCTTGAGCCTAGGTACAATAGCATTCCTACAAGCAGTAATACAACCTTAAAGAAGCTTTTTCTTATGTCAGAAATTATTTCAAGTTAAAATGCATTATATATTTACTCAGTTTTTAATTAAAAGCTAATTTGGTTGTTATGCAAGCATTTCAATATTTCTTTCCCCCTTCTAAACTAGGAGGTTCTGTGGGAATTCTTTTTTTCTTTTTAAACCTTGGGTTTAGGTAGTCTGCTCTACTAAAATAAAGAAAGTCTAAAGAGTATTACCCATACAAAGAGCCGAAGGTCACTATCCAACTGTGCTCATTATCTCATTAGACGGTCTAATTCAGTAATGTGTTTTCTTCCTGGATGTGATAATTAGCTTTGTGTTTCTTTGTTTTTAACAAAAACTTGGAGATACTGGAATCTTTTAAGGAAACAGTGAATCATTTTGGAAGGCTGTGTGCAACAAGAGTCAAAGTTACGACCCTTCCTAGTTCTTACCATTTCATGGCCTCCACTTCCCAAAGCAATCTGCTCTTGGGTCCCTGCTTTTAGGAAAACAGCTCCTAAAAAGGTACAAGTACCAATAAACTGAAATTTTCCGGTGAGAAACATCTCAATATACACATTCAGAAAATGAAAATTCATTCTAAATAAGCCACAAAATCCACAGAGAGACTATGTGTTTCCCTTTCCACAGAGGATTGAAATCATGGTAATATACTCACAGCTTAATCAAGTTAGGGCCAGTATGTATACTGTAACTCAGCCAAGTCCTGAAATCATTACCTTAAACCCAGCACACATCCTGAAGACTTTAGCAGCACATGCTGCCTTCAACTCCCATTGAAATCTGTAGATTCTTGCAGGGATGTTGGGGTTTTATTATCTCACAGGGTCAAGTTCTTAGTCCTTAATCAGGCAAGAATCCAGATGAGGTCCATGGGAGATTTGCCAGAGAAAGGACTAAATGGAGAGTGAGAAAGGATGACTCTAAACAAGTTGAGAGCAGATCTTTATACAGAGCAGAGCTTGCATATTGTACTCCTGATTCATAAGGAGTAATTTAGCTCACGCAGATGGCAGCCACATGTAAAAAGATTTGGCCGTATATATCCTATACTTGCGCCTCCTCCTCACTGAAAAGAAAAAGGCTCATCAGCAGACAGGCATCAGTTCAATTATTTTAAATGTAAATTTTGACAGAATAAGTCCAGTAATGAGAGTTCCAAAATTGTTACAGTAGGATAAAGCAATATCATCCAATTGTAAAATAAAACACTTACTAACTAGTATCCTTAAGGTGCTTTTCTGCCTACCAGAAATAAAACAAACCCCACGCCGAAACAAAATAATTCTCAATGAAAAAGTAAAATCGCTCACTTAGGAAAGGTCTCTCAAAAGGCCATCTGCAACATCAGAGCTCTGAAATGAATCACTCACTAATGTATCTCTTCCAGTTCCCCCTGAGGTAAAGTTCTGTTTAAGGAGTTTCTTACTAAATGCCACCACTCACTCATCTTCTATCTAGGCAACAACTCACACTTCACTCACTACAGCCCTTCTTCCCTGCCAAAACACCAAAAGATTTTCTCCTCCTTGACTTCATTTTGCTCATTTCTTCCCTTATTAAGCACGTGCCCCTTGTGCTATCCTACAGGATTTCTCCCCATATAGTTCTACAAAGGCAGCTGAAGAAACAGAGATGTGGTTCTACAAGAGTTAACCAATTCCATATTTCCTTAATGTACTGCCCAGCTGCTTGTTAGCTGTAACCAGAAGGAGCACGCACATTGGCAGTTAACTGCTAAATGCATTTTCAAAACTAATAAGAAGCTGAAAACAATTCAAGCTCTGGACATGAGTACAGTGTATACTCCCAGGCGAGCAGCAGATATAAAAGGAGAACTGAGATGGCCTCCATATGAAATCATAATGGCTCTTCTCCTCAAATAATCTTTTATTAACTTTTTTTTTTATTTAAGGGAAGTTGGGGAAAGGAGTTTTAACTCAGGAAATAAGTCATTTGTGCCCAATGCTAACATAGCCTTTATAAGGCATGCATCTTAGTATCATTGCTGCATGGAAAAAAGTCTCAGGGAGCCTCAAAGCCGATTCAGGTTTCACAAAAATATAAAATGTTCACATGCACATCTGAAGTACTTCCCTTTCAGAGACCCCACAGGTGTAGAAATCCATCTCTCTGTATGGCAAAGGTTCAACTCCCATTTAAGGGCTTGCATGAAGGAAGCATGAGCCTCCTTGACAGTACAGACAGCAGGGGACATGGGGGACCCGACTGCCAGTGACGGAGTACAATTCCTTGTCTTTTCCAGTACAGGAAAACTCCTGTTGCTCCTTCTTCAACGAGCAAACAAACAAGACTTCAGGAAAAAAAATACAGGCAGATTCTGTAAAAACTAACCAAAAAATGCTAACTAAATGTAAACGTGCAAGACCACGGAAGCTTTCTTGTTCTCTGACTTAACTGGAAGCAGATACCTCAGTGAGCAGGATGGTTTTTTGCTTCCAACAAAAAGAACAACCAACACCCCAGCCCTATATACGGGGTGAGCAATGAGAAACCTTTCAGTGAGACTTTCAAAGTGACTTGGCAACACTTAGAACAGCACTATTTGTTTTCAAGTACAATCAGTAAAGGATAGTGTTATTCAGAAAACAGTCACAATATCCTGGAACTTACTAGATGCAAAATAACTTTGCAGTGCAGTCAGCAGTCTGAGGGGCCTCGTACATGCTTTGCAAGCTTTCAAATAGTCCCCCAGAAAGGTGGGGGAATGAGTAATCTCTCTTCCTGCTAAACATTCAAAGTACACATAAAAGCTATCATTGAGTCAGCACTTGGTGGTGGCAATTCATCTGGCTTGCTGGAATTTATAACAGCCTGAAAGTGGCCACTGCTATGCATCTTACATACCCTTTTTTTTAATTACTACTATTATTTTTGTAGAAGAAAATACCATTAAAGCAATCCATTTCAACCTATTTGTAATTAGGAGGTAATACCAGGTTTTGATTTTGGGGGAAAAAACAAGAGTTAGGGAATGAAAAAACTTAGATGTTAAACAAGTGGTATCTTAACACAAGCAAAAAAACCAAGCAGACAAAGAAACTAATGCAGGGCCCACTTAAACTATATGGTTGAGCAGAGTTTAATGAGCTCTAATGTTTAAGGCTTTCACTCGCTCACACTGTAGCATAACACACTGACTGTGAAGGGTTCCAGCTCAGAGTCCAGAGAAGGACTGTTGCCTCTCCTTTACTGAACAGTCTTCATAGGAAAAGCATAAAAGTTTCAACATTGCATTGTACAGTGGCACATTTCCTTTTTATAATGTATTGCATACCCCTGTGGGAAACTAGTTGGCAACCCTTGTTATGGGTACAGTTACACAAGACACATGAACAAAAAAAGTGCTTATGTCAGCTTTTTCATGTACTTTTGGGTAAGGATGTATAGCTATGCCAGTAAATCAAATCGTTTTGTTGCTGTATATTCCAATTCTGACAAGGCTGTGTTTTACTTTGTGGTTATGTCTGACTGTGCCACCAGGTGAACCACAGATCAAGTTACTCAAAATACTTGAACAATACTTCGATATGCTACTTCTGTAAGAGGCAATTCATTTTTGACCTAGTACAAACATGAGCTGCTGCAAAAAAGGGAGGCTCCACCCCTGCCACACACTTTCAAGGGTCACTTATTTGCTCTAGCAATCATGATGGTTCAGAGAAAACCAGCCACTTCTACGACTTCAAAAGCTCTCCTGTGAGGACACAGGAGCCTGGCTGAAACTTGTTCTTCCTATCAGTGGACCAGTGGTTTAAATTCATTGACTGGAATGGAAGTTAACACCCATTCTTTCACTAATACCTCGTGAGATCTGTGATAATTTACTGGCCATACAATGCAGAGGCAGGCTTAACATCACACTGCAAGGCAAGTTACTCAGTGAAGCATAAGCCTGAGTGCATTCTGCTTTAGAAAAGCCACCACCCCCTACTGACCAACTGAAGAGCGGTATCAACATTTCCTGATTGGACACAAACAACTGCATAACAAACACCCCCACTCCCCCCTCCGAGGACAGCACAGACCTGACTCAGAGAGGATCCAGGCACAGCAGTTCGACAGCTCCCCTACTCGCAGCCCTACCACCAGTACCACAAGTTTGGCTGGAAAAGAACCAAGTTCTTGTTGAGGACAAACACCCTTTTCTCTGGATAACATGGCTACAGTAACAAACTGAATACATTCAGATATATAGCATGGAAGTGTACTCTCATCTACCGATTTTTAAATCGTGCTTACTATTAACCATGAACAATCTAGTCAATCCCCTTGGACAGTTTACTGCAGTTTTCATTCATTGTAAATGCAGAGAGACCCCCTATGTCACCCACTACTCACTGTTCAGCCATTGTATGAAAAAAAATGCTTATCTTTAAAGCTTCCAATGTAACTGCACTGTTGTATTTAAATGTTCTTTGAGATCATCCAGGATATTACAAAGATGCTTGTTTAAAAAGTCTCTTCCAGCTGTTCTATGTGTATATTAGGAGCATTACAAAGGCATCAAATACTCATTAGTGATGAGATCATCTTAACTAAAAAAACCCATACTAATACACATATTGGATACAGACAATTACAGGGAGATATTGAACACTGGAGGAAGAATATACCCCCAAGCAAAGAGGGGAGCAGAGAGCATCACACTCATTGCAGGGTCCCACCAAAAGTGAGCAATAGCATGATTTCCCTTCATGGGTACAACAGCCCTCGCACAGCAGGTCCTCAGTAAACCTCTCTCCAACTCCACCAGCTGTGGCCTATTTAACAAAATAGCACAGAGGACCTAACAAGAAGCAGCTTTGAAGAAAAAGCAAAGAAACCTATGTGTCACCAATGGAGAAGGAATGCCAAAAGACTTCAGACCAGAACACAAGCTTTGTTACTGCTGCAGGACATGAACCCTAGAATTAAATCCATTAAGAAAGAGGACCTGTGCTCTTCAAAACACCATCTTCAAATTTCTGACATTAAATCTTCCTAGAGACATAATGCTATACAACTGCATCAGGATCAGACACCTATGGACTGGTTTAGAATGGGATTAAAGAGAAGAAGACATAGCGACTCTGCAGAAAATTATGGTCTGAACATGAACCTGTTCTGTCAGCAGCACTTGTAGCCCCCCAAGCAGCAAACCGAATCCTCAGAAAAGCATTCCAGCAAGAGATGCCACCAGGGAGCACAGAGACACCAGTATACAGGCAGGTTCCTTCCAAAAATGTAAGGAAAGCAACTGGAACAAGATGACAACACAGGTATCAGAACTGAATCAACTTAATTAGTTCAGTCAACTAGTATCAAAAAATGTTGATTGCTCCAATTAAATTACTTCAGTCCACTAGGCCAAAAAAGCACTTATTCATTGCTCAGAAATCCTCCCAGATAAATCCTGATTTCACCCAACTTTTTCTTTGAGCAATCTTGTCAAATCGTAGACAGTTACATGAATGCTTGACCTATAAAACCATCCCAAGTGCATTATTACTTCCCTGGAGAAAGAGGGAAGATACATTCTAGGACTCTTCAAGGCAGAAAAAAAAATAAAGGAGTTCTTTGTTAGAAACTTTTACTTGAAATGTTTTAGACAGTATTTTTGGTTAATCCTTTCCATATTGCTTGTGTAACGCTGAAACAAACAGAAGAATAAGCTGCTTAGGCTTTCTCCACATACAAGAAGATTTTAACAACACCATTAAGCAGTTCAATACTCAGAACTGTTTCATTAGAATTCTTTTTTCCTGAATCATATCAATAAAGTTGAAGTTCAGTCTAGCATTTATAAGAGCTGACTTATAGGCTTCTTGCTGCAAACATACTTTCAAGATCCAGTAAATATATCAGAGGCCTAGAATTTAGAAACTTTAATTTTTTTTAACTGTTTTATTCAAAATCAACCATCACAAAGTCCTAAACATTATTTTATCTTGGGCATGAAATTGCTGAAAAAAACCCTAGCTTTGCTAATTTCAAAAAAAAGAAAATATTTCAAGAGAACACAAGTAACACAAACAGATCTTTTTCAGGGTTTCTTTTATTTTTTCTGTTACTGGCATGAAGCATTCCTTATTCTGACATTTCAGTTACTCTTTTTTCCTTGGTAAAGAAACTATTATTAATAAAGTCAGATAACTGGCCTTTTAACAGGATGCACTGCAGAAGCATTTGTCAAGTATTACAATTAAGACAATTGTAATCTTCAGAAAAACCTCTGAGACCTTCCTAAAATGCATACTTGAGCTCTCTTCCATCTGTGATGATAAATGTGATCACAGAGATCAAACATTAGCACTGGGAGAATGAAAACTAATGCAGTGAACAATATGGCCACAAGCGCTATTTTAGCAAGAAAAATAACTACTACTGGCCTAGGTCCAAAAAGCAACTGAGACAAGTAATTTCCAAAGTAATCTCTGAACAATGTTCTTGCCAATTTACTCAAATACCTATTACTTTTTCAGCTTAAAGGTGAAAATATCCCGCAGAAAAATTAATTACTGCTTTGAACTCATTGGTGCTATAAAAGAAAATGTTGCCAGACTGACCTAACATTTCAAAGCAGAAGACACAGAAATCTGGCAACTTTTACAAGTCATAGAGTTTAACAAATCATCTCCAAAGTCAAAGTGCACCCTAATGCAGGAAACCGAAGTCACACATTAACTTGTATCATGTTGCTCAAACTATGCATGGGACTTAATGCAGTTCTACCTGCTGTTGTATGTTGTCTCCCAATGATGCAAGGAAATAGTTGCATTTCACCTGAAAATCCTTTTTGGTACAGTCTCATATTTCCCACTTCCTTGCTTTGGTATGACTGATTCTACTCCCTGCAAAAATAGTGATTTGTTGGGTTTTTTTTTTAATAAGGATTGGCATGGCAAGTAGAGAAAAAAGAAGTAACTCCATGAGTTAAGACACTTCTCAGAACATCATAATTTATCTATGACTTGCCAAAACTTCAACCACCTTGTTCCTTATCAGAGATCACAACAAACTTCTGCAGTTCAGAAGTCAGGCAAAAAGTCTGACAGTCCCTCAAATAAAACCTTTGCCATTTTCACACCTCCAGAAACGGCAGGGGGAGGTTTTGAAGAATTAACGAGACAACAGCAGTTAGCAACAATGTGATCCAAGTACTTTAAAGCGATGACGTTGGCTCTTCATACAGTTCAGCATGGAAGATGCCAGGGTAGAACACATCTGTTTTACATATCAAGAGACCAAGATTGAGAGATGAAATAACTAGTGGGAAGATCACAGAGAAAGTCACAAATCCAGACACAAGCCTTTCATCTTTCAGTCAAAAGCAGAGGCTCACAGATTAGCCTTACGCATTTAACACAGCTATGGCCATCGGGCACGGGGACTCCACAAGGAGAACAGACCCAGCTGGTGGCGCAGCATCCCTGCGCTCTCCTTCAGGAGTCCCTGCTCATGGCTGAGCCACAGCTGGAAGGAGCTGCTCTGACAGCCTGGAACTCGCTCCACCCTCTCCCGAAGGCCCTTCAGACACAGGCTCTACATTCAGTCACCAGCGAGGATGAACACACACACCGAGTCACACAGGGCTGCTGTGCCTTGGCTGTATGAAGAGCGCACATCACTCCGTGGGCAGAAGACTCCACCATGGTCCTCAGACACAGCAGCACCTGTTCAGCCGTGCCCTGAGCCACAGGGAGCTCTTATGCTACACAGCAGATGTTTCACAAGAGTAACCAGGAATTGCCCATTTGGGCTAAACACACACATGCACCAATATATAAAATATGTGACCACTGCTTTTAAAGTTCTTCACCTTCTAACGATTTCCTTAAAGCAACCCCAAATTTGCAAACTGAACTATGCTAAGCTACTTCAGCAACAGCTAAATTTTCAAATAACCTTTTCAACTTTATCCACTTTCATACAATTCCTGAAGCCTAAAGAATCACCAAGGCATTGTGACACTAAGTGTCCAGTCACCCCTCCCTGATTTTTACCCATTAATGAAAGGCACACAATCTTGTGAAGGAAAAAAAATCATTTTGACATAGTAGCTAGAATCAAAATAACTTGAGGAGCATTTCTAGTAGGACATATGTATAACTGCTCCATTTAACTTAAAAGTAGTAACAATGAAAAATCTTATTTATTCCAAAACAGATTGCGTCAATCATCCTTTCCAGACACAAGGCAAATTCAGTGATCGAAGAGATGAAGAAAAAGAAAACAGGAAAAGCAGTGAAAATAACCATAAAAATAAATTCTTCACTCACTCTTGACTCCAGGTGTTAAGGAAAATACATTAATTTAAAATTTTAAAGAGAAAAAACCAGAAAAACTCACCACCAAAACACCAAGCCTGCTTCAGATGAAAGCAAACTTTTTGCTGAAGAGATAAAACAGCAACAAACCTTACATATGTTTCCATCGCCCAACCCCAAATTCCTTTATTTGTTACTTCTTCTCTGCAATACTTGCAATAATGACAGTAATGACATTTTCAGTTTAGTTATTTCCATCCTGACAGGTAAAATCCCTTTTTTATTAAATGCCTATTAGTAAGTCTTACAGTATGGAAGCTGCCAAAAAAAGGAACAATAGCTCCATCTTTTATAAAGTACACTTATGAAGAAAAGCACATTGTGCTTAAAGCAGCTGCATTTCATGGCATTATTAAAAACCTTTGCTTTTGTCACCTGGGGTCAAAATTTATCCTTGGTGAAATTCCATTGATTTAAAACAAGTTTACACCAAAGAGGAATCCAACTCAATGCCTTCAGGTAATGAAACATGGAACAGTCTTTGTGCTAAATATATTTTTTTTCACTCCAAATTTATCTCTCCTATGACTCACAGCCTAAGGGACTTCAGTTCTTTTTGTCATTAGCTACAGAGGATGAAATTACTTCTCTTCTTTCAAAAGGAATGAATCTGGTCCCTATATTTTCTCTACACTATAACATCAGTAGTAAAATAAAGGCACTGAATCATACAAGCATATTTCAGTGGAAGAAGCTTATAAAAGAAAGAGATTTGCAGAAATTCAATACAATTTTCATGTGAAAATAGCAATTGTTTTTCTAATAGCAGATGCTTTGTTTCTTGTTGAGACATCTCAAGATCACATTTGGGAATGCTGGGTGGGGGGTGCTATAGCATGTGAAGCCTAATCTTTAGTTAACTAAATATGCCCTTTTCACCTTTTTATTAATTAAAGGAATCAAGGGTTCATGTTATTTAGAAGACAAATGACAGATGGAAAAGCTAAGAAAGAGTTAATAAGGGCCTGCAACACAGAAAGGATATTAAAAGATCTACAAGCAAAACCTCAAATCCCAATTCCCTTCAGAAAACAAAAGAATTATTTTTAGCAAAGTATTTATAAAATAATTATGCAAAGCTTAGAACTTGTTAAAGCCAAGTTTCTATTAAAAAAAAAAAAGCTTGAATAAATTTCCTTGAAAAGACAAGGATTAATGCCATTCTCCATTCTGTGCCATAAAATTTTCCTCAAAACTACTTTTCATCAGTTGAGTACTTCCCTCCAGAGACCCTCAGTAATGCTGCCACTTGCCTGCATCTACGCAATTCCAGTACTGCATTATGGACTTCATGCGTCTTAGGATTCCTTCGGCATCACCCAGAGTCAGTTTTAATCAAAGAACCACATATTCATGTTTAGTGATAAGTGCTAGGGTTCAGCAAACACTTCGATGTACACTCAGCTGTTCTGCTGAATCAGGACCCACAATCCCACATCCTACTCCCCCCACATGGGCACAGAATTCTACTGAAATTCAACTGCTTTTAGCTTGAGAGCCTTGCTGATACAGGAAAAATGAACTCTGCTCAGTTCAGGCCATTCCAAGTCTGTGATACAATTACCTCTTTGAAAATACATAACCCTTCTCTGTATCCTGACTCTCTAAATTCTTCAGAATTTTTGTGTGGGTTTGGAAGATAAAAAAACCACTATTTATGCATAAAGAACATAGAAATGGCACAGGATTTGACTCAATTCAGTTGCTGACAGACAGATGACCAGATTAAAAATGTAATTTACAAAGGAATAGATCATCATGCAGCACAAGAATGCTGAAGAAACCTAAGTCAGAGGACATACGGATTTAGTCTAGCTTCCTAGTTTTAATCAGTCTTTATATTTAAAGTGCTCACTTAAAACAATTCACTGCTTGAAAGGCATTATGTTTTGTGTGAAATGAAAATTAACTCTCTTTTTTAATGTATATTTTGGCATCTCAAAGTTATCTCACAGAGCTCACTGACATGAAATTAGGAATTCATTTGATTCTCTATCAGATAAACACGTGGTATTAAGATGTTTCAAATCACCATCAGGGTGCTGAAGGAATAAAAAAATCAGAACAATTTCCACTTTTAATAGCCAGCCACTGGTTTCTCAGCAGTATTTCTCAGAACTGAGAGCGCGTTAGCCTCCCATGAAGAGCACGGGCATTCCCTTGCAGCCCCTGCAGGAGGGCTTGCAGCCTTTCCAACACAGCACAGCACATGAACCAGCCCTCTGCTCCTCTAATTCTCTGAGACTGCAAATCTTCAAATGTTCTGAGTCCTGGTTCATCTCATCCTCAAAAGTCTGAACACCTGGACCATAAACGGAAAGAATAGGTGGTTTTAGAAGAGAGGCAGGAGTCATCTGATTATGAGAAAGAAGTGAAGGGAAAGAGAGGTAGAGAGTGAAATCTTCATCCATTCAAAAGCTGCAACCAGCCTGTGCTTTACTTCAATCCTAAGAATTCAAGATCCAACCTCTGTCCCTTGGTTCTCATCCTCCAAACACAATTTAAACAAACAAAAAATTCCACGCCTCTGGCTACAAATACTTTGGGGAAAAAATAAAAATTTCAATCTAATTACATCTGGGAAATACCCAGCAAACACTGTTTAAAATAGAAGGAAATTTGTGTGAGTAACTCCCAGTATTAATTTCTATTTTTTTTTTAGATCATGTCCTTCACCTTCCAGTAGGTTTTTCTACTACACTTTGAAGAATCATATATTGCTTTTGGAAACACAGTGTTCAAGGTCAGGGAAAGTTCGTCTTTAAAAAAAAAGAAAAAGTAGATGTCATGACAAGGCCTGCTTCTTCCTGTTGCTCCGCTTATTAACATGGCACCCATCACCAGCATATCTGGGAGGCACAGATCCAAAAGATACATGAGCTTGCAAGTGAACAGGCTTATTGAAAATGAAGCACACATGCTCTGAACAACAAAAGATTACTTATAAGAACAAGTATGTAAAAAGAAAGAAAAAACTGGTAGGATTACAATAGAGTGGGGAACCAGGGAGTAAAGAAACGTTGGAAGAAAACCACAAAGAGACCTAAAGTAAGCAGATAAACCAGTAACCTCAGTATTACAGAAAATAGGTAAATTCTTCAACATATCCAATTCTTACAGGGTCTTCATTTGCCTGACCACAGCCATGAAACTCTGTCATAAGGAGAGAGGAGAGAGGTGTCTACAAGTCAAGCATAGGCAATGCTAAGTATCAGGAGGGTTGAAGGAAACTGAACATGGCTCCATGGGCAAATTCTGGTTTGTATCAGATGCCACAGCTGTGCTGCTGTCTCAGCAGCAGGAATGATTGGCACCAACAGAGGATCTACCCCAGAGGCCAGAATAAGAACCTTTGGCCAGTGCAGATCCATAGGCTGTATCACCCTTCTGTCTTCTTTCCAGCTGAATTGTAATGCAGGAAAAAAAAAAGGAAAAAGAGAAGTTCAAGTTAAAAATGTTCTCATTCCTTCACGGAAGGACCTGTCTTGTTAAACGTTTGGCCCTCAGGGTCTAGGGCAGGTGTGCATTTCAGTTGTCCTCTAAAACACTTTATTAAGACATGCATCATGCACCCAACTGCACAAATTTGCCAGCAAGTAAAATAAATATGTTCCAGCCTTTGATTTAAGCCACATTAGGACAGAATATTTTTGCTCCAAAATTACAAAGCCAGACTAACTCAAGAGGTTATCCAAGGCCTGGATAACTGTGTGCAGTTCTGAGTGTTTGTGTGGAGTTCCTACTGCAGGTTGCCAGACCTTAATTTAATCCCACTTCAAAAACTTAATTCCTTCAGTCGGGCAGCTAGCTTGCCAGCAGTTCTTCTCTCCATCCTGCCTTGAACTTTCCATGAAGTAGAAAAATCTCAGAGTAATCAAGGTTTTCTTTGCAGTCTTTTTCTGTCCAACTGAAGCTGTATAAATAAAAGCTTACAAGAAATCCATGTACAAGCAAATCAGATTCAGATAAGCATTTAGCTACATACATCCAGGTAGTATGAGGAGGTAGAAAAACAGGCAAATATTCTTTGAAAATTTATGTAGACCATTTTCAATGCAGTTAGTGAGGTGTAATCTTGAAGCTATTAGCATAAAGAACATGCAGGTCTGTGACTCATCTTTGACTATCCACCTCTGTGCATCACGTCATGTAACCCCAGGGTTTTGGGGGTTTTTTGATATATTTAACACATTAGTGCCTTTAAGAGCGAGAATAGAAAGAAAGAAACGAAACAAAACAGATTCTGTCTAGAAGCTCACTTATACCTGAAAATACAAGAATGCTGAAGATATTGTAAAGTCAGAAAAAAAACCCCCTAAACCAGTAGCAGCAGTTTCAGTTTAGGACTGGCAAAAAAAAAAAGGTGTGCTCTGCTGCAGCAGCCTCACTCCTTCAGAAACAAAGAGCAAGCTGGAAAAAGGCTCAATATATAAAAATCAATACCCTAGGGAGGTGGCATGCTGCCCCCTGCCTCCCCCAGGCTCCACCACAAGCATGCAGGGATTTTATTTATACTTCTTAACTTTATTTAGACTTCTAGTTTTATTTATACTAGTACATTAGTGGTTCAAGACTGAAAAAGCATGAGTTCTGTACACTGGCAATTAAGAGTCAAGCCTGCAGTCCCCTGGCCATCACTGACCAGAGCTCTGGGGCCTCTGCCAGCTTTTTCACACGACTGGAACGCATTGTTTGCTCCCACCTGCTCCTCACCTCGAGACACAAACTCCCTGCATTTAAAGTATAATTGTTCACATTAACAGGACTCGAGATCTCAAGCTGCAAAAGCTCTATCTAAATAACCTTCAGAGAGCTGTCCTTCCTCAGTTTTAATTATATCTGCCTGACATCTCTTTCCTCTTCATCATAGTCCATCTGTTCTTGCTCTTATCTTACTGTACTCATTACACTCTGTAAAGGACAGTATCTAATTGTTCTCGTTAAGAATTTATTGAAAAAATTAAAAAGCATGAAAGAAAACCAAAATATACAGGCAGGTACAGCCGGAAACCACAAAGACAGTGCTTCCTCACCTTCCCCTAACAAACTGTGACCCTTCCTACTCCCGTCAGCTAACTTCTTCCCATGCAGATAGAGGGAAGAATCAGTCTCCAAGAAAGAAAGAATTTGAAACTAGCCCTCCTCCAAGCAGGGTGCTGGACTAGACTTCCAGAGATCCCTTCCAGCCGAAATAATTCTGTGACTCTACTTATGAATAAGCATCTGACTGCATCCAAAGCTTTTTAAGAGTTTGTTTCAAGAATATTTGCCAGAGGAAAACACAGAATTGGGGAGTAAAACCAAAAAGACCACAATAAATTTCAAGACAGACATATTAAGTTTTCTGAACACTGAATAACTTTCTAATAGTAGTACTGTTTGATAGCACTTTTAAATCAGTGGGGTTTAATTAAAGCTGGTGTTAAGAGGTAAGCTGACTTGGCAGGCAAGCATTCTCCTCAGCAGCAAAACAAGAATTATGGTTGTGATCAATTAAAAAAGCTCTTCTTTTCTGCACTAGCACTTCCTTTTAAAGTAGGTTTTTACACATCTAGAATGATACAGATTTGCTCCAAGTAATGGCTCTTCCCAGCCAAGAGCAGCACTCACGTCCTCAGCTCGAGCTGCAGACACACTCAGACACACCCTGCATTGCTGAAAGTCTGTCTGTAACAAAGCTATTGCAACATGTCAGCATCACGTACTATTAAACAATCAAAGTTACTAATGTTGGATGGATGCCTTCAAAGAGGTCAAACCCAGAGAAAGTCCCACAAGGCTTGAGGGCTTGAAACAACATAATTTTCCATGCTGAAGATGAAATGAAGCCAAATAGTAACACATTTAATTGCTCAGCCCTGTCTCTTCCAAAGCTGGTCATCTTTTCCACAGTGAGGACATCTCAGATTTAAGCAAGCCATCTGTCCACTGTCCACTTTTCCCACTGTCTCATTTTGACTGACTGTATATCCACTTAGCCTCTTCTCCAAAGACCCATGCTGTATACAAGCTGGACACATAAGAGGCTTCCCCTTGCAACCACAGAAAGAACTTTGACAAACAAACATACTGAGTAGAATCACTTCAGCGCTTGGAGAAACTACAGAATAAACTAGGTACTTGAACTCCATAGATCTTTCCCTTCTCTGTCACAAGTTATTGCAACATACTGTTTTAAAAATCCCCAGCTAGGCCAGAATGTGGGACAGGAACAATCCCCTTAAATGGCAATGCATGTTCCTAACCTACAAGGATTCCGTTAACACTGACAACTGTTATTAAAAGGTTTTTGCCATCATCACTAATGGTTGACTATAAAACAGATTAGACAACTGTCAGGAATGACCAAGGTGAGGTTTATCCCAATAAGGCAGGGAAGATGGACGGACTCAGTGACCTATTATGAACCTTTCTGGGATTTTGTCAGGCATATTTTTTATGAAGTCAAATAATTGGGACTTAATTCCAGATTATGGGTCTTAAAGGCAGCATGGAGCTGAGCTGGTACACCCTTTCAGCCCAGTTCTGTAGAGAGACTCTAGCAGCCTCAGCTTCACCAGCACAGCCCTGCACCTGGGGAAAAAAATCCAGCCTCTTGACAGAGCCAATAGTTCATCATGCTGGCAGAGCTACCCTGCTTCCACTTCCAAAGGCTTCCATATCAACCCTCCCCTTTATAATACATGTGCACCATGCAATTTTTTAAAATAAATAAGTAAATAACCTAAATAATTTACATTACTGTTGCTATTCTTAAATGATTTTAAGGGTGTACATAGATGCAAGAAAACATTCTTATAGGAACAGCATTGTTTCTCACGTCATATATGATGCAATTATGATCACAATAGTTTTACAGAAAACCTAGACATAAACATAAACTTTAGCTGACCTACTTTCTTCAGCACAAAAAAGTAGTTCTGATCAACAATTCTAAATATGCACAACCAGTTGCACTGAATGCATGATTTACATAATACCACCTACCTGCAGCTGCAACGCACAAAACCATCAAAGCAAACACTGAAGTCACACAACTTGACGACATTTTTGTAAAAGCTGTATCTTCTCAAATCAACTTCCTTTGTAGCTCTTCATGTAGATTTACTTTCTTTGAAATTTGTGGTGTGCTTTGAAATCAGATCTTCTGGATTTTTAATTGCCTACAGAAAGAAGTAAAAATAAATATTAATACAAATACAACTTACAGAAATGCTACTAGATACTTAAAATTATCTCTCTTGTAAGAAGGGAAACAGATCTCTTTCTTAAAGAACTACTAGAGGAGTACATTTTATATTGCCAGATAGCCAAGGTACCAACAGCCTAGTACTCTTCCCCCTGTATTTCAGTACTTCTTTGCAGATGTTGCTCCCTTATATTACACATTGTGCAAGTTAGGATACGCTTGGAAGTGAGGCCCCAGAGCCCTTTCTGTCAGCTAATACTGAAGTCCCACTGAAGCCTGCCAATGGTACTCACACCCTCAGACATGTTTATTTTAAGTAATCAGACTTTCTCTAGGGCATATAAACATTTGTTTGCTTAGTTATCTGCTGCTACCTTTATTACAGCATGGAGAAATGTTTCACATGTGCTCTAGCTGGTTTACGGGTAACTCGATAAATTTAACTCATCATTTCTTAGTATGACAAACTCTGAAAACTTTTCAATGCCACTTGACACTAAATATAAACATAAAACTGTCCAGAATCTTTAAGAGATTTCACGACATGGTATAGCAAGTCAGTTAAACAACTCAAGTGTGCTATACTAATAAATGACAATATAGCTGACACCTACAAGCCTTAAAAACACAGAGAATTCTGACCCCAGAATGCATGCCACAGATTTTGGAGGGGAAACGCTTAACCAGATCTACAATATCCTCTTCCACCTTATTTTTTAATCTATTCTCAGTCATCTAGATGTCTAGAATAAGATTTCTGTACCAAGGAGGTAAAGAACCAGAACACTGGTATTGTGGTCAGTCAAATAAAAAATCGTATCTACAGCTCACTACCAGCCTTTGGGAGTAGATGACAGACGGTGCCTTGGCAACCAGCAACACTCACCATAAAGCAATGCAAGCAATTACAAACCCCCATCACGGGACTAAGCGATAGCAAAACGCTGAGTCAGGAGCAAAAAATCTAAACTTTGGCAACATGAATACCATTTAAAAGGTTCTTCCTGACATTAAAATGGAATGAAGTACACGGACAAAAGGCCAGATTCTGTTATACAGTGCGTGCCATGCTGTGCACCAGCAGAAGTCCGCTCAATAAAAAACCTGCACCCAGACCAGCACTCCTCAGTCTAGGAGGAAACTCGAGAAACTCCTCAGCAGCATTTCTGCACGGGTTATTTGGCAGGGACGGCACTGCCCTGTGTGCAGTGAGCTGCATCTACACACCTGAAAGGGCTGTCGGGGCCCAAGGCCAGAACTCCAGCCTCCAACAGATCCTTCACTCGGCCCCCAGCTCCTGGAACCTCCAACTGGTCTCGGCAGTGCCCCAGATCCCACCTGGGAGGTGGGAGGAAAGCCCAGGAGCAGCTCTGCAGGCTGCTAGGAGCACCCAGACACAAACTTCAGCAGGACAGCAGTGTATGGGGCGAGCATGGAGCTGACTGTCTGGCACAACACGGGGTTCATGCAGTTCACTTTCAAGCTCAGTGTCCCACGTAAGATACATGTTTGGTAAAATGGCAAGACATGGCAAATACCGGGCACAATTTGGGAAGTCAAATATAAACTGGAATAATCTGCTGCTATTTCTCTACATGAAAAGAAACCTAACTCTACCCAGTGATAGTATTTGGTTGCTAATTCAATTTTTAAATGCTGCCATGAAGCAAAATGATCAAACAGAGCAAATAATGAGGTTTCTCGCCAGCGTTCTCTATAAAAGACCCTCATAATGTTCTGCAAGATGTCATATGTGCAAACAGGCAATGAAGAAGCATTCTGAAACTCAAGTTACTGATGTACAACCATTTCACCAGCAATGAACACAAGAGAAAGCAGAAAAAGAGCAACTACAGCAAATATGCTAATATACCACATAAGAAAACACAAGACATGCCTTAGACCACTCTCCCATCGGCACAAACCTCTCATTCTTCAGTGACATTTTTATAAGGCACCAAGTTGTGCAGAAATAGGGAGCACAGGGAAAGAACTGGAGAGAAAGAAATGCTGTTTAGAATCCCATTCTGCCCTGAGCATCTAAGTATGTTAAAACACCAAGTTTCAACTCAACTTTGATGAAAGACTTTTTGAAAAAGATGATTTAAAAGGCAGAGAGAACACATACACATTTCCATCTGTAGGAGTGATTTGATTCCTACCACAACCCACTGACCAATAACATTTCCAAGGTATAACTCAGAGCTGCCAGTATATGATTAAAAAGCCCTAAACTTCTACCTGGATTCTGCCAGTTAATGAAGGGTGAATAATGAAGACTTAAATGAAAATTTGGAAGAGTTTTCTGAAGAGTGAGCTCACTTGCTTGAAGACATGCACTCACAAACTTAAAAAGGAGGGCAAATACCAACAACATGAAAAGGTAACAAACTGACAGTGAGTTTCATGAATTTAGGACGAATGATACCCAAACTGTCAGCTCCACAGCTGCAGTTTAAGTCAAAAGACAGACAAAACTGCTACTAATAACTCATTTAAGACTAAACCTACTAAGCAGACAATTTGTCAATATTTTGCAAAATCTGATCATGTGTGACAGGAGTCAGCTACAAAGCTGCTATTAAGTGACCATCTGACAGTACCAAAAACCACCAGCACAAAAAAAAAAAAAAAAAAAAAAAAAAAAAAAAAAGAGAAAATTAAGCTGTGGTGCAAAATCTGCCAGATTTTGCTTCAGTGTGATACCTGCTGTCACTAGAAAAAACGTGAAACCCACAAAGTAGGAAAAGGCAGTCCACAAAATAGGAAGCCATTTCCTTAGAAATAAGAGAAGAAAGCTGTGCAAAGGGCTAAGGAACCTAAACTATCCACCCAAGAAGTAAACACAACTGCTTGTCAACTTGACATTCAAAACAAATTTCCAAGAGAATCATCTTTTCCTTTGGGGTATATCTGGGTGGCTATTTTTGCAAATGAGGTCACGAAAGGGCATATTAAAAGTATCACCAAAAAATCCTGAAAAATCCTGTGGAAGAGAAAGAGAAAGAGAAGACACGAGAGCTTTGGGTTTATTAAATACATTTTCATGCCAATGCTTTGTACTATAGCAAGCTGCAAGGAAGGCTGGCAAAAGAGGCCATTTGCAGTCAAAACCATTAGAGACTATGGGGTCATTTTCACTGAAATCTGCTGTTGTAAAGGCCACTAGTCCTGGTAAAAGTGAGGGTTTAAAAAGCACCAAGACCCTGTTTTATTGAGAAATATATATTTGCAGACCCAATCAGGAATATGTGCTGCTGCGAACATCAGGAAGAACCTGACTACTACTAGATTTTATTAGGTTTGAAAGACGACTGGGGAAACGGAAGAGGGGGAAACACATTTTGAAGTACATAAGGACAAGGAGAAGAGAAAGCATGAGGTTTTAATTTGGTTTCAACTAGGAGCCTCTGAAGCCCATGAGAATTTTGATGCATAAAGCTTAGCTAGAACCCAGTGAAAAGCATGGTGCTTTTGAAAGATACTGAAGTGCCCTGACTGGAAGGACAGATCTCATTGCTATGCTAAGCTAAGGACAACAAATGCTCCTTAACTCAGTGGTATTTAAAGCAATCTACATTTGTTAGAGCCAAGAGCAGACAAAACCCAAATCACTTGAGTGCACTACTGCTTTCTCTCTGCATTTCACTGACAGAAATAGTTTTCTTTGTAAAAATCTGCTACTCATCTTCCTCAGAATTTCAGTCTCTGGATTTTTTAAAGCTATCCTTTGAACCAAAAAGTCACCTTTAATGCTACAACAAGATGGAAGAATTCACAGTTTAGAAGCATGTTGCTTACTCTTAAAAAAACACCTTTCTCTAAGGATTTTCCAGTCCTTACTGACAGGCACTGTCAGACCATAAAGCTCTGTGGTCTATGGATGGCTTATTACTAAGCAATCACATTCTTCGCTGTTCTGCCACTAGCAGAAACGTATCCACCCCCACACCACCCTAGTGCTCTCCAGAAAGGGGATGGGACTCTGCTCTGAAGCGCTTGAAGAACTATAAATGAAAATGAACAAGTGTACACCCAGGGATTAGGCTCAGGCTTCAGGACATTTGAGCACCTTTCCACTCAGCCCAATTCTGTACTTCTACCCAAGTACCTATTATGTAGCAGTCTTCTTGAACTCAGCAGTCTCCTTAGCTTCAACTTTCACACACTTCTCTTGGTATATTTATTTTTGCTTACTTTTTCAAAGCTTCTCTGCCCAGTCCAACCTGCAGGTGGCCAGAGCCACAGATTCTGGAGTGTTTCTGTTTCCTATTAAAGGCTTCTCTAGCATAAGAATGTGCCACATTTCTTGCTGAATTGGGATCTTATTGTTTTATTTACCCCCTTTATTTCTGTTCCCTTAAGCCCCTTCCCCAACAGCCACCATCTGTTTCACTAATCAGCACCTACCTTTCCCATACAAGTTCTTCCCCTGCCTTAGCTCCATCTTTCTTGTTGTCTAAACTTTTCCTTGACTGCCTGAAGAATAACTTCCACTTCCTCTCCTCCTTATCAACATGGACTCTGGTAATTCCCTCCTCTTTCCATGCATGGTGCCAGAGGTTGCACAGCTCTCTGCAGCACTGCTAACAAACACTTCTCTAGCAAAGCAAGCCAAAAATCCTCCTCCTCTAAGTCACATCACAAGTCCCAACAAAGTGAATGGGGATACTTGAGCGAAGCCAGCAGGATCTGTCCCTTTGTGTTGTTTTGCCATAGCAACGTGAACCCAAGTTTCTAGGCCATCCAAGGCCGCCTTCACAGCCAAAGCTTTTTCACTTTTTGTTTGCTTGGTTTACGCATGGCAACCATTTCACTTATTTAACCAGTTTTTCTCCCATTTGTCCAAGTTGCTTCCGTATGTGAATGGAAAGAATATATGCATGCCATGTGTAAGTAAAAAAAGCCATCATTTGTAATCAAATACACCCAATCTCAAGTAAAAAAAAAAGAAACACAAATAGTTTACTATATGAGCAGTTCTATAAATTTAGGAGTAGCAAAAGAGTTTATTTAGAACCCTATTCCTATTAAAAATGCATTTCTGAAGACTTCTTTTCTATTAGCTGACATGTATCATGTCAATTCTGCATGATTTACACACATATAGGTTAGAAAGCTGATTAATAGGATTAGCAAATGTTCATGTAGAATTGAAAATTTGTAAGTATTTTTAAATGTCTATGTCCAAGGCATATACACAAAGTCCCACCATTCAGAACTCAAAATAGTAACTTATTCATAAACTATAAAGGGACAGTTTCTGTTTTAGAAACAACAAAGTGGTTTCATTTTCAGGGAATATATGAATAGTAATAAAACTAAAAATCCTGACATATCAAAAGCCCAGGGAAAAAGTAACCCTGATGTCCTGCAGTTCACATGCTGCTGTGCTTGTAATGGGACATTTCAATAAGTCACAGTTAAAGGCTATGGGAACTGGACGAGTGCCAAAGGAAGATGTTTCATGCCATTTAGTAATTGTGCCCCTCTATTCCATGTGATTTTTGTTTCAGCATTTTGTTTATTTATTTTCTTGTTAATGTATTACAATGTAGCCTGCCAAATTACAGGAACAAAAATATACACAAATAAGTCCAATAAAAATGTGAAACCATTCTACCTATTTAGTAATAGTATAGTGAGGTGGATTTTGTTACCTGGTACATATTTTGCCCACAGCTGGAAGGAAGCTCCAGTTTGGATGAGGGTGTCTATTCTCAATATCATTTCATAACCAACTTCCCCTTCAGCTTCACAACTTTCTTTTTTTTAATCACCTGATTTTATTGCTGTGAGTTTAGATGACACCAGACACTGGAAGTTTCAGCTGAAGAATCATTGCATGATATAGCAGAAAATTAAGAGACAGTTTACAGAAACAGGACAAAAATCATTCTGTCATATGTTCCCAGGACTTCCCTTCCCCCAAACACAGAGAGGTATGCAGCTAAATCTTCCTAGGCTGAGGGGCAAGGTTTTGCTTACCAAGTGTAAACAAGAGAATAGTCTCCTACAGGATCAGGATGTAGGAGGGTTTCAATCGGTGGAAGGGAAGGAAGTGCATTCGGGCATCTTTTAGTGGAAGGAGTACATAAGACTTCCACAAGGAGTAGACTGGAACAGATTGCTTTTTGACAACAGCAGAAATTCCTAGAGGTTACTGAACCTCTACAGGAGGAAGCATAGATGGCACTGCAGACAGAGTTTAACAAGATGAACACCCTACATGTAATCTGAATACCAAACCACATTTTTTTTACTTTATTATAGAGCCCTCAGGCCCTTCCTACATCAGGACATTGCTAAAGGGAGTAGAGAAAAGAAGATGCTGGGATGCTGTACAGCTCTTACACTGTAACAGCTCAAGCAGTCTGCAATCTAGTACCAGCTGCAGCCATGGATTTTCTGTGCAAGTCACAGATATTCTACTCTTTCACAGGCAAAAAAAATCATAACAGGACATCACCTTGGCCACAGCAGCACCCCCCAGAAAGACAATACTACTTCAGGCATTCTGCTTCCAACTTCTAGTCAGAAGATGAACAAAAAATCCCACTGATCTTACCACGGAATACCAGCAGTACAATTATATGCCATCTTCCTGATACACACTCAGGAAGCAGTAGGAAGAAAAAAAGCAGAGATTACAAGAAATATACATACATAAAAATATGGTAACCCAAGAAATCTCAAATGTACATTTAAATAAAACTCAAGTTCCCAATTAACCAGTAATATCTCACCACAAGTAACAGGAACCAAGCTCATGTTTTTTAAATGGGACTTACTGCCTCTTAAAAGTTTACCCCAAAACAAAAACAAAAGCACTAGAAATAGGAACCTTCAGGCTGAGCAAGATCACCATAAATTGCGTGAAAAAACATCTCTGCAATCTTTCCTTCTCATAGTTAAATTTCCTTGGACTAATTACTTTTTTTTATTGTTTCTAATTGGAAACAGAATAGGTTTCCAATTGGAAACAGAATAGGTTTCCTGGCACTAGACTATCTTACTCTTCACAAACACAGTAGCAGCCAACAACTTCACACAAATTTAATTTATCTTAAGTTTTATTTGGCTGAGTTTCTAATTGCACACCTAAACTAAACAGATAACAGTTCTAATGTACCTATCAAGACAGATATAACCTTAGGGAAGGCATCTCTGTGGAACTGAAGCCACAGCAGGATGGAAAGTTACCAACAATTCAGCAAGGCTTCTTCCACTCAGGGTAAAAAGATTTCAGCAAATTGCTGTTAATGAATGCTTGGTGCTGTTATTTTTTTTCAAGACTGAACTGCAAAACCTTAGGACTGCATCTAGAAATAGTCTACCTAGAACCTTCCTAACAGGAAAAAAAACTAAATCAGTCATTAATGGATTTAAAATCTTGAAATGACCTCTACACACTTAGACAAGTAGTTTTGAAACCATGACCTATAAATACCTGAAACTGTCTGGGTTAATTGTGAGAAACCCACAAAGAGTAATAACAAAAAGCAGAACTATAGCATTAAATACAAATTCACTGTATAAGGATGCAACCCTCTTTGAGAAGGGAAAAACAAACAAACAAAAAAGGTAGTCAGCAAATAAGTGAACAGGATTGAAAATCAGTGCTTCCCATTACAGGGGAATTGGATAAGGTGATACAAACCAGCCCTTCCTCACTGCCATGGGCCATTAGATACTACAATATGTAAATTAACAGGTTGAAATATTAACTGCTAGGTATTTTAAAGTTAACTGCATGCATTCTCAAACCCACATTTTCGAAAAAGAGCCAAACAAAACAGAACAACAAAAGAAGCATGTCTTTTGGTCTCTAGAACAAGGCAAACTCTAATATGCAGGCAGATTAATAGATTATTTCTTCAGGTTGCTAAACAAGAATGTAAGATAAATACATTTACCAAAAGTTAACTCTTAGCCACTAAACTTTCAGCTGCGCATCTTACGGATAGGAAATTTCTCCCACACAAACAGGGAAGTCCTTAAAGTAACACACAGCTAAAAGAATGAGTCAAAAGGAGTTTCCCTTTGTGTAGGAGTATGTACCCTTCCCCTGTCTGTCAAATAACTGGTGTAATTCCATTTGTTGAGCAGAAAAACACATTCAGGTTGGAGCAAAACTTTTTCATAAAAATTTTTATTTATAAGCGCTTCACTGGAGATTTGTTTCAGTCAAGGTATGAATCATTAGCATGTTCCACTCAGAACGGAGATACACTCCCATAAAATCTTTACCATTCAGAATTTCCTTCAATCATCTTACATGTATAAATGTAAGATGATTAAAGGAAATTAATTACATTAAATGTATAAATGACAACTGTAAAACTCTTTGGGCACAGGTATGGGGAGAGAGAATACCACAACAAATTCCTACAGTCATATAAATAATTCGCACATCTTATCTGCCAGAAGAAAATTGCTCATCATGGAGTGAACCAAATTACCAGACCTACAAGTATTCAGAAACACTGGCAATTTTAAATGCTGGAGGGAGGAATTAATCTATCACAGAACACAAGCTGTACACACTGGAGGAGTGACCTGGTTCATTTAAGCAGTAGCTTTACTACAAGAAAAGGCCCATCTTTTCAAATACCGCAACAGCTGCTTTGTAAAGTAGAACAAAATTTTGTTTCGCTCAAATCATTGTCGAAAACAACGTATCACATGTGTGATAAAATACTACCACAGTTCTCATTCACACAGCGTCAAATGCAGCTACAGTCTAACAACTTACTTGTTAAACGTAAGACAAAAGAGGACATATCAGTCCTCAGTCCACCTCCAGCTTCTTGGCAAAGAAATACATGAATTCAGCAGATTCATACTACACAGTAAGCTCACTGGATACTTTGGGATTTTTTTATTGTCCCTGACTCACACAATACAACTCACCCATTTCCAACAGAAAATGCCTATGCTTACAAAGGAGAATCAGAGAATAAGTGAATTGCCATTATTCTTTAGAATCACCAACAGCACCTTGTGTGTCACAGCCCCTGTTGCCTTCTGTGCAGAAAAACAACCTCTACACACTAGCGCTATAATTAACCTGTTTCGGACTCAAGACCTCTAGGTAAGCTGTTCTCCTGCAATCTAAACACGTCTCTTGCAAGGTCGCAACTGAAATTATCTGAAAGAGAGGCTCTTTCCAGCTGACTCTCAAAATCTTACAACATCTTACAAGAAAGAAGAAAAGAAAAAAATCTGAATTTGGCCAACTGCTGTACTGAAATTAGACAGACTATTGCAGAGAAATGCTAAATAGAATGCAATTAAATTTGTCAATAATAAGCAGGTGTAGCTGATTTTAAAGTACTATTCGCAGGATGAAGATGAAATCATTATTTCACATTTTCCTCAAAAACACCATTCATTTCATTATTGATACATCAGAAACTAGCATACTTTCCAAGATATAATTATTTGTAAGCAGTAAAAATCAACAGTTATTACACTTAAAATGCAATATATGAATATATGTTCTCTGCTGAACTTGACAAATATGGCTACTTAGATAATCAAGGTCATAAAGTAAGTTCTCCTTTAAAAAAAAATCTATTTCATGATACACGAAATAAAAAAGATGGACTATAAATTAAGTGGCAACTTTAAAGTCCCTCTTTCTGTGATTTTCAGAGATGTGTAAATCTCTTTCATTTTGGCTACCACAGAGTTAATTGTTGCTGTAATAGCAGAAGAAGTGCTGCTCTATTGGATGGCTGCCAGCACATAAAAATGCGAATCCACAGTTATGGATACAGCAATTCCAATTGCACTACTTTTTGCTAGTACATTTTATGGCAAAACATGCTTCTATTCATGAAGTGGCTAGAAACTAGCATACCACTGTTAATCACCACAAATATTACTGCTATAGAAGTAATGCCTATTTATAATACACAAATATTTTGTGGAACTAGATCAAAAGCAATGTGATTGCAAAGATATTTGCAGTCTGTATCCCAGAGAGTATTTTCTGAGATTCACATAAATGGCCCAAGACTTGGTAATTCATGTCTTAAACATTAACAGAATACTTTTGGAGGTTTCAAAGAAAAGAATTGTAAGACAAATTAGGCAAAGATTTACTGCTATTTTCAAATCACATTAAAGCAGAAATTTCACTTTGGCTTTACAAATTGCACACTTCAACATCTCAGAGAACCACCTGGAGAGAAAGTTTTGGGATTCCATGAAAGCAATGGAAGAGGAAGATTGCATATGGAATTTAACATACACCTTTTTGTATCTTCAGTAGCAGGCAACATCATGTAATGCTCTTAGAGAGCAACACATGGTCATTGAAATATGCATATACTTTATATACATTTCTAATATTTTATACCTCACTATGCAGTCAGTGCCATTCCAGAACCAGAGCCTACATATCTTGCTTTAAACCTGACCTGGGACTATCAATTTCAGTTGAACTCTATTGCGCCTCTACTTGCTCTAACACCTAGTGCTAATGGAATATACAATTGTTGTCGCTCACAAGCAGCACACTGGCCACTCTGTAGCAAATGCTACTTGGTGTGTTTTTATCCCAACATCAGTGAAAGGAGGCTTATCCCCAAGTAGAAGCAGCAAGATTTCCTTGCATTTACTAGGGGTAAAAGCCTGTCCCCCAGCTCTTACTGGGGAATAGCTGACACGCTGCAAAATCCCATTCTGCACTTCACATTCAGCCATCTGTACATCCATACCCCCAGTATCTGCCATTTGGCTGCACCAGACTTTACAGACCAGAAAGCAGTATGGATTGGTGCAAGCCATCCACATAACCTTTGGCAACAGCCTTCATATTCAGTATTCCTGGTACAAGACTGATTCATTACACCAATACGAATCAAAAAGGAAAACCATTATTGCTCTGTGCTGGGACCATCAGTTGACCTCTACAGTAATAAGCTAGCAATGACTTCTTAAAACCTAAAAGAATATCTAAAAATATTTTCTCTTATGGAAATCCTAAATACTATAAATAGTTTCTTGTGAGAATACAACTGCTTTGAAAGTCAAATTGAGCTCTCAAGATGTCTATATACAATCATAAATGTGATATAGTAAGAGCTCCACTGTGAAAATATTTTGTCTAGTTCATTATCTGAAACTTTGCAGGATTACTCAAAATATCATTTTTTGGGTTTAATTCACTTCAAACATCTTCAAAGAGAAATTTCACTCAAATAAACCTCTAATGTTTTTGCAAGTCAGTAATGGCTAATATGACAAAAATTCCATTCAGAAGAATGGGAGACATGCCTGCTAGAGGAAATTTATGAACAAGAACTTTAAAATAATGTGCTTATTTCAATGTAGGTGAGTGTTCCAAGTAAATTAACATTCACCTTCTAAAGAAATTTATCTATATACTATCAAAAGTATAGGCCCAAACTTTTAATAAATTACAACTGTGGTAGGAGGAGAGACTTTATAGACAGAAAGTTTTGTGTTCCCCCTGCTGGTTTAGCAATTGACTTCCAAACACTGTTCCTGAGGTAGGCATCAAGAGGCTGGGGCATGAAAATATGTTTCACATGCCACAAAGAAAAACTGAAGGTTACTTTTTAAACGAATTCACATCCTTGGTGGATATCACTTATGCACTTTGACTAGATGAGGCTGCGGACACACAAAACATTCATCAAAATCAACAACGAAACAAGATCTCCCCAGGGACAGAAAGCATGTCAAGAGAGAAAAATTCGAAGTGTCACTTTAAACTTAAAAAGGTTGGACTGCAGCAAACAATTGGGGGAAGCAGGTTTCAGAGTAAAGGACTCTTCACTGAAGGAAGCCAATGACCTGCCCCCTCTCCAACACACGTCCCTCCCTTCCTCCCCCAGCCGAGCACCAGCTGCAGCAGTGGCCCAGGTCTGCACCCGAAGAGCAGCTCCTCCTCAGCTGGAACGCAAGCCCTGTAAGCTTCCATGGGTTAAACTGGAGCTCTTCAAAAGAATAAGCATCTCCCATAAACATTTTACTAACACTCCTGTTGGGAATACTTTGACAGGACACCTGTGCAGTGCTAATTAAAACCCAGCTACCAACTCACGCTGTGCCTGGCATTCATGGAAAAAAGCATGGACTGTAAGGGAAATAAAGTAGTCTTCGTGAGTAGCAATAAACAGATTTTGTCTGGGGAAGACATTTCATTTACACATGGAAAGTCTTCCACATATGAGATTACAACAGTATCAGTACTCTGGGTCACCGTGAGACAAACCTAATTGATGCCACAGTTAGTGAGCAGATGGCTCCCTCGCTTTGGGCTTCTCCCCAGTGGGGGTCTAACATCAGCCTGTTTGACATCACCAAACAAAAAGTAGATAAAAACTTAGATTGGTATAAATACAGACCTAACCAGTAAAACTTTCTTAGAACAAAATCATGGCACTTTCATGTCAAATGTCCCTCTAATAAGTTACAAACACTATCTGAAAGTCTCTGTAAAAAATGAACTGTGCTGATGATCATACATTTGAGAAGAAAATAATAAATGATAGCAAATCAATTTTAACAGATACAGCTTAATAGAACCGAGACAAGTAGATTTACATCTGGTTACATCCACAGCAAGTGGAAAAGCCATAACTGCACATGCACATTATGCCTGAAGGAAGTCCTTTTTTTGAAAGGGACAAGAAATATCACCTCCTGTGCTGTTTGACTTTGGAATTACAAGTGCACCTGAAACTGGAGAAAGCTCATATTTAAAAAGTTACCTAATTTACACCTAACTTTGAAGGCATATTCTTGTTATTACTAGGAGAGCTGTACTCAGAAGCCTGCAGTGACTTGACTCCAGTGCATCCTCTGCAAAATACGCAGCAGTAACTCCCACATGTCAACAACTCCTCACTGAACCAGTACTGAAGGGACATTATAGTGGCCTTTATATTGTTCTCACTTACACTAAACTCACACTCCGCTCGTACACCGTGGAATGCTCACCTGGCCTCATGAAGGGTACGAAGACACGCGCACACAGCAGTGCGAGCATCTGCCAAGGGCTTCGCTCGGTGCCCGTAACTCGCGCAGCACGCCCCAATCAGCCGGACACCGGGACTGTCGCTGGGACACCTGTAGCTCCCCCTCGCCAGATGCCCACCTCTCGGCTCTCCCTCAACTCCCACCGGGAGCCCGCAGCTCGCACGGTCCCAGGGGACGAGCACCCGCACCCGCGCCCCTCACGGCACCCGCGGGGACACTGACCGCCCGGCAGCTCCCGCACCCGCGGGGACACTGACCGCCCCGGCAGCTCCCGCACCCGCG
>VZTG01003873.1:432986-504641 GCA_013397845.1 Melanocharis versteri
CGCCCCGCCCCGTCCCACACCTGAGCGCCGCCCGCCCCGCCGGGAGCCGTGAGGGGGTCCCGCCGTCGCACACGGCCCCGCTGTTCTGACAGCCGGCGGCTCGAAAAGCCCGCGCACCCCGGGCGAGGGGCACAGCGGCGATAACCCCGCTGACGGCAGCCGGGGCCGGCAACGGCCTTTAAGTTACCGGCCTCGAAACCGCGTGAGGCCGCCGGGCACGGCGTCCGTAACGGCGCCTGGGCTGCGCTCGGTATCGGGCCCGGTGTGAGCGGCGGTGTGACGGTGCCCTGCCCTGTGCACCGAGGTACGTCCTGCAGCCCCCGAGCGGGCCCAGCTCCCTCGGGCGCCTGGCGCAGAGCGAGGCCCCGGCCGCCCCCGCAGTGCTGCCGCCCCAGCCGAGGGCAGCCAAAAGCCCACATCAGAACGAGTTTTGGCCAGCAGAGCTGACATGGTTTACAGCAGAGCCAACTAATCCAGATCACTCGAGGTTCATTATGTTAGAAATTAACGGAAAGTGCTGATCAGTGCACAAGGCACGTTTAAGGTTGTCAGACGCCCCAACTTAAAGACTATCGAGTTGTGGAGCAAACTGTCATTAAGGGAGCTACACCACAGATGAGGCCTTTCCACCTGTAGCCCAGTTCAATCATAACTTTATCCTTCAGCAGGATGAACGGAGTTAGTTTCTAACACAGTCCTACAAGACTGCAAGGTCAGGTGTGTGCTGCTCTCGGAACCTCCATGTCCTCTAAAGGTCATGGTAACGAGAGTAGTACTAGAACTTGGCAAACATTAATACAGCAAAACTCCCATCACAAAACTGAGCCTTACTCCTATTATTATCCAAATAAGCAATTGTTCTTGTATAGGCATGAGACCATGTGGAGATACAGAGAAGTAGAGAGGAGTTTCAGGATGTTTCAGCAAAATATTACTAGTTCAATTGGCTTTTTTACTGAGGGGATTAGGGGTGAATTGATTTTTTCATAATGCGGTTTGACTTCAGGCCCTTTGCCCTGAGTCACAAATGCCAAGTTCTTACATCTACCCAAGAGGCGTGTTATGAGAGTTCAGACACAATTTTAGCCACTCTTGAAATGCCGATTTGCAACCTAGAATAATCCATTGCCATTTACCTTTGACCTGTACATGTTTGGACAAGCCTTACTTACAGATCTGCTGCATGTACCCCACATCAGCCAATGGCTGGCACCCCCAAAGACTAGTTCTCAAAACTTGTACATTATCTGTATATGAGAGCTCTAGCAAGGAAATCAAAGTAAATCAAATAACAAGCATTTAGTCTACATTAAATATTTCAGCAAACAGGCTTACAAAACCTGGAGAAAAACCTGCAGAAACAAGTAAAATACAAGTTCAGGCTGCTTGTTGGCAGCCCAAGCTCACTTACAGCACTTTTTATTTATTTTTAGCATTTGAAAAGTTGCGCATGTTGGAGCATGACATACCTCCTCTCTTACCACTCTCATATGTAGGATGCAAAATCTTTGCAAGAGGGATGTGGAGGTGGGGGAAGTCCCTTCAACAAAGAAAACTAATACTCTACAGCAACATATGTATTTCAAGGCATATTGTGTGTCTGCTATATTTCTGCTAACTAAAATTCCAGACTGCTGATTAAAAATGGGATTGAAACTTAAGCAAACACAGTATTTTTATTTTAATTACTCATTTAGGTCCCAATCCTGTAAAGATTAAATCAAACAGATTAGGTTCACTCAAATAAGCAGCCATGAGAGCTGTTCAAGTATGTGACATCAAATGTGTATGCACAAGTCTTTGTAAAATCAGATTCTTTGTCTATAGGTCTAACCCTAGCCAAATTATTTTCCCCATATTCAATGATGTTGGTAAGAACTGATTCTTGTCAATGGAGCCAATTCTATTCAGTACTCAGCATCCTTGACCAAAGTCTAGGATTTACACCACTTGTCCTGGTGTCTGAAAAAGTTCAAAATAAGACACAAAGAACACTGAATTTCAGTTATGAACTAATATGTAACTCAGCTGATGTACATGAAGTTCAAAGACTGAAGCCATGACAAATTGCCATATTAAAGTACAATTAGGCACATGGGTTGGCTCACCTAGGAACATAATGATATGCAGTTGGCTTTGGCTCTTTTTCTTTTTTCTTTTTTTTTACATTTCATGGCAGAATAAACAAAAAAACCCTCATTTCCTCTTAAAACTATGGAAAATTCCTGTAATCTTAACTGTAGTGTTCAATCTTTGCAGCTGAGGAACACAGTTATATACATAATTTACATTTTTACTTACTTTTAAAGTATTCGCTGATCTAGTGATTAACTTCAGTCCAGGATTATTTCACTTAGCAGGCATTGGCCCAATCCAGCAATGTAATGTATTATCCTCACTAAGATGTATGAAAGCTGTGACAGTTCACTTTTGCAGGAGGTTTAGAGGTTTTCATGGTACTACAGAATTAAGCCTAAGTAAATGTAAAATCTTAAAAAATATGCGCTGTTAAAACTATTAACATCACTTCACAGTTTTAATTTCTTTTTTTCCTCCTTTCCCAGAAAATTCAGTTGGGATACTCCTGTGGATAACAACTACCCATTTACTACTCTCAAAAAGTTCTAGACTAGCTTCAGTTATTAATTTCATGCTATGGTCATAAAGCCCTAACGTGCACTGAGGAGCCAGCTGAGTTCAGGTCACCCATGCCAGGAGCAGTATCCATCTGTTAAAATGGCATCCAACCTGAACTAACTAGTCCTTCCCAGGGAGGGACAGGGCTTATTCATTTGGATACCATTCTATATTCATAGAATCACACAATAGTTTGGGTTGGAAAGGAGAGTTAGGATTCATTTGTTCTCAAAACTTTAGCACTAAACCCATCATTGCCTGGGTAATTTCCACAGTTTTAAGTAATGCAGAATCTTCTCTGGCTTCTATAGTGATGTTAGACTGGGGCCTTGGGACTAAACGTGGAGCTGGGGACTGTGTGCTGTCATTGATGGGGCACTGAATATACTGCCTGCTAATTAACAGATTCTTATGATGAGCCCACTGCCATGAGTCCAAGTGCACTTTAAATAGTTGCTGCAGTATGTAGGCATCTGATGATCACTTACCTGTTTATAGCACTATTTAAACGTGCTTCATCCACAAAAGGAAATGAAGGGTAGAACAGCTCTACAAAATGTTTATTCCCAAATTGACTTGGAGATTCTAATTGAAAACACAGACTTCTATAAACTAGCAACTTGGTATGAAAATGTTTTCTTGTCATAAAGTATTTTAAGATCCCAGAAATGATTTTCAGACATTAGTAAGGACTAATTCTCACAAAATTCTCTTACTTCATACAGTGTCTAGAATCCTTTCAAAGCTGAAAGATTGTCTGAACCAATAAAGCATTAGAAAAGAAAAAGAAAGCTAGGAAGGACCACACTGTCCTAAGAACTGTTCCTGTTTGCTTTTAAATTTATGGATCATGTTCCACATTAAGCCAATACAGGTTCTGTAACACTGGATCCAGAAAACAGGCCAGCAGCCATACTCTTGAAATGCTAATGAACTGCTGGTAGTTTTGAAAGTCCAGAAAAGAGTAAGCATGCTAATTCACTAAATTTCAAAAACAAAATGGATGAATAGGCATCCTGAAGGGATATCTTGTACGTAAGATGGGTTTGGAACTGAGATCAAGCACAGGGAATATGTTCAGATGAGCACAGTCATTGCCCAGCACATCCATTCTGTCCCTCTCTGAGGTAAAGTAGTTATTTAAAACTAGCTTTGTGTTTTAAGCTGATTTATTGTGCTGCTGAAAGCAAGGAAAAGAAAGGTCTAAAAGCATTAACCATAGGTTGCTGACTAGATATTGGTTGTTATGCTGCAGTAATGCCATTGTTTTAGTCATATGACTCTACCCAACAACCTTTAATATGAAGGTTCAGTTAATGTAATTAAGCCATTAAAAGCTTCTTAGGAAATAACTCATTAATACAAACTAATGAGGTAAAATTCTACATTCCTTACTAAATGATCCTGCATTCCTCGAACACCTAAAACTTTTGCTAAAGGTAAGTAAATGTTAGTGTTGAACTGTTAGGCTTGTCTACACTTGAAAGTTACTTTGGATTAAGGCAGGGAGTGAATTTCAAGTGCAGCAGCAAATCTGGAATAATTCCAAATATGGGCAAATCATGTATAGTGCAATCCTGGAAGATACCATGGGTTTTAAACTCAAACCTGAGGCTACATATCCAATTCAAACAACTCATTCTTATAGATTTCAGATTTTAAAAAGGAAGGAAAAAGACCAAAACTCCCCAGCATGACAAACCATCTCCTCTGTGCCTCCTGTTCTCCCCTGCCAGCCTTACACAAGCTCCTCTATACCCAGCACTCTTCTTGACTCTAATATGCCCCTTACCCTCCTTCCAACATTTTTCTGATAAGATGTTTATAGGCCCTCAACCTTCCAAATGCAAACATAACAGACCAGAAGAGGGAGTAAAGAAAGAGATTATATGAGAGAAGGAAAAAATCAACAGAAGATCAAACAAGAAAAATGTGAAACTAGCATACCTTCACTGCTCAATCACTTTCTTCTGGCTGGATCCCATTCCTCATATTGCATGTTGTCTGTTTAGAGCTCAATCCAAAATCTAATCAAATAGGCAAAAGTCAGTAGATTACGTTAAACTGTTCAGTTCCAGACAATTCTCTTTATGTTCAATCATAACACACCTAGAACTTAGTCACATAAAAATCATTTAGTAACATATACGTTCAGATCCAACATATTAAATAACTGATATTCACCCTGTTATACCTAATATATGGAACTATACGTATGGCTAAAACTGCATGTGTGGTTTGCAGGATTGGGTCCCAAACTCCTGTATTCTGTTTTGAAGTTCATATTGCATGCTTGTGGTTTCAAAACCGTATTATGGGTGAAATTCTTTGTAGCCAAAATGAAAGTATCACAGGCTAAAATCTTTTCATGTCTAAAATTTCTTATTTACTTTATTATTTTTTATCTACATAATTCCACAGGGTGCCAAATGTTTTACTGAAAAACAGGAAGACAAAAGTGCTGCATAGAGAGCTAACAACTTCAATTAGCAAAGGTAAGTGAATGAAAGGGATGTGAGACAGTGTAATTGTGCACTTGAAGTTTGACACACTGTATTAATTATTTGTCTTGGACATTTTCTTCCAGCCCTTTTGATCTTTAGTTGATCTGTTGTTCTCTTTTTCTTCTTTTCCCAATCTGATTTAATTGCAAGGACATGATAAAATGGGTCATGATAAAGAAATAGAAGGAGATTTAAGTACAGTCTGCCTCACAGATGAAGCAGAGTCAAAAATCAAGCTGCTAGGTAGATAGTCATTATCTTTCATGAAGTAAATTTTATCCAGCGCAGTAAAAATGCCTGAAATAAGACGGGTTTAATTATATTTCTGTCACATGATGAATAGGTTGGCTAGATGTTCAGAATCTAGCCATACATACCAATGAAATTTCATGTCAAGTAAACAATCAAACCTAAAAAAAAACATAAAAAACCCCACCAAACCAAAAAACCAAATGTTGCAAGTCCTTATTTTATTAAATAAATCTACTGTTTTATTATCAGTCTGCAAAGTGGTTTGAGGATGAGGAGGTCATGAGATGTTTATAAGGTAGTGTGGTATTTTTGAAGCCCAATACAGGTAATCACATTTTAAAGCAAACCCATAAAGTGAGCCTCTCTTCAGTATACAGTGTGTTTCCAAACATGCTCCCCACAAGAAAAAGTCACCCATTTAAACCTATTAGCTATATGAACTTAAATACCAACCTGTGGCAAAATTTTGGGATTTGCGAATTACCAAGTAATGCATTGCTCATGCTCCAAATTATTTATTGTTTAAACTCCAAAAGTTTGAGGAAGGAACTCTGCTCTGCTGCTCTGTGCTTGGATTTAGCACTGCTCCTGGAGAACACACCTTTATTTTTCTTTTGCAATGGAAATTACCAATACTGCTGTAAAACAAATTTGTAAAAGGGCTTAATTTTATACTTTCCTATGGGACTTACAGTTTAGATCCAGCTGGAATTATGAATCAACATAAAAGTTTTTCCTTCACATATACAGTGCAGCATTAACTCTTTCAGAGAAAATATTCTTTTGTCTTTGTGTATATGAGAATTAGAGTCTTTTTGCAAGTATTGGATCTGATTTTTATCCCTCCAAGTGATCTACAATACATGACATTCCTTATTTTGCTTTAGACCACTACTGATTAATGCCTTATGTTAGATATTTGTTTGTTTTTCCCACGTGTTATTTCATCGTCCTTGGAATTACAATAACGCGTGCCAGGGAATGTGACCTATCAGTCTTATCTGTCCTTCATTGAGTCTGGATGGGGATGTAAGGCAAGTGCATATATATCATATGTGAAGGGTTTACACTTTAATCTGACACATAATTTGCTGCTGGAAGGCTTTCATGTCATACATTCATTCATAAAGTACCAATTATTTAGTGTAAATGCATGTGGATTGCTATCAAAATCCAGTCTTTGTTGCCACTTATGCATTAAAAAAGCCAAATACAAGTTTCTTTTTTCTTCAAATATGCAGAAAAGATCAGGAGAGGTCTTGAGTAATGAGATGGAAGAGGAAAAAACAACTCAACCTTCCATCTGCTCCTTTACCAAACCTTGAGGGAAAAGATTGGTCTTTCCACTTCTTGGGTCTCTTGACTGCACTAGTGAAAATTGGGCTTGTGGAGAAAGATGATCTTTCAACATAAAAATCAGTGCAAATAACTTGAAAGCAGCTGACCAACACCACTAATCACAGCACATACCTGAAGACAAAAAAAGTGAAATACCTAGTTCATAAGCAGCCCAGAGTATATTCAGCTAGCTGTATTTTCATTAATAATTCTCTCTACGGGCCCAGACACAAGCCCTAGTAATTTTCACAGCTGCTTCTTGTAAGCCACCACCATTCCCTCCCTTGCACAACTTAATAAGAATTTTACGTATTTCTGGATTATTACTTCCACAGAACTGGCAATGTCAAATATGAAGGCGATAATGAGCTGAAGGACATCAGCAAACTAAGAACGTCAGAGCCAGTGCCCCCAGTGTTATCAGGTGGAAACTGCTTAAAAGCAGGGACAGTCCAGGCCCTGCTATGTCACAGGGCCAAGAACCTTTTGCACAAACCAGGTTGCTTACACTTGCTACATGTGACCTGCGCATCTGTTGAACCATCTGTGTTTAGCAGACAGGCAACAAAATTGCACACTCAGTGCTTTTGAAAACCAGGAGCAAAAAGAAACAATCAAAGGCAGCTTATGCCTTTAGCAGAGATTATAACTACATGTATCCAGTAAATTTGGTACTCAGGCCTTTAAAATTTGCTGTTGCCTGAAGGATTAATTTTATCTTAAGGACTGGGAGTTTCATTTGCACTTCTTTTTTTTTTTTTTTAAGGTCTTTACAGGCTGGCATGGTAGGTGGACACCATAGCAATATAGATCTGCAGGAGGTTTCAAATCTTCTTTTACTGAAAACCTTATGTTTTTATGAACTAGCCAAAAGGTACCTAAGAGTTTTCAGCTTCTATAGGGTGGAAAAGACCAAAAGTCTGAAGAAAGAAACACTATATACTTGCATTTTCTTTTTGATACTTCATTTGTTTAATTCAATTGCTCTTGGGGAGAGGGGGGAGGAGGAAGGGGGAAGAGCAGGAAGAAAAAATCAAAAAAAATCTACAAACCATTTCTATACAATGTGCTCTTTTTAGAACATGGAAAGAAAAATTTGCCTGCCCTAGAAAATATACTGATCTACACAAGTACACAGAGAGAGATAGAAAAATCTATAAATCAGAGAGCTCTTTGTTATCTCACAGATAAAGAACACATTTTTTCATATTACTTAGATATCTAGATATTTAGATGTCAAAATATTTAGATATCAAGAGGCAACAGAAGCAGAATAGTTAACTGCATTGAAAACTGTTCCTAATGTGCAAACCACAAAACTATCACTATGAGGGTGAGAAAGGCCTCATGCTAAAGAACGTTGGCTGGCCTCCATTTGTCTCATCCTGTTTCTCCCATGAAATAGACCAACCACTTTGTTAATGAACAGTAATTAATTCCAGAAGGAATAGGAGATACAAGAGCAGATTCCCATAATCTTTTTTTTTAAAAAGCAAGACCTGTTAATGAACAGGCTGTGGGTATCTCTCCATTAACAGCTAGCCACGTGCAGTAGGAAGTGGTCTACAGAAGAAAACTACGTGTGTTGAGAGTCTGGTATCTACACTAGACACAGCTTATGGCAAGTTATTTCCAGTTCCAGTGTGGACTGCATGTCCATTAGTTGCTGGAGCATGTTGGGTCCTGGGTCCCAGTTGAGTTTTACTCAGGAGGTAATCCCATTTGTGTACTCTGACACTGTAAACCACCTTGAAAACCAAAGCCCCACATGTGGGAATGACCCCGAGGTTCATTTCCAAAGCCTGCTCCTAGTCCAACCTAAAATGCTGAAGGAGGCACATCCCAAATACCTCAAAGGACACAATTTTACTCTAATTTCTCTTCAGGGACACACATGGGCAAGAGAAGCTGACAGCTAAGATTCTGCAGAGCACTGACAGCACTAGCACTTGCTACCTGCCAAATACATGCATCTGATACTATTCTAAGATGTTCACATTCAAAGGGAATGCAAGTTCACAAAACCTTTTTAGGACTTTGCTTCTCAATGTTGAAATCCATGCCAATGCAGAGAAATAGCTTTCATGTAATGCTCTGCCCTTCTTCATTCCTATTTTGACTCCGTGTTGTTTCCAGGATTTGTACTGACCCTTTGCTAGGGAGAATTTCACTGACTGTCCATGAAGGGATTGTAGAATCCTTCTCCCCAGTCCTCTTTCTCCTCTCAAACAAAACACAAATGACTCTTCCATGGGACTTGGAACCTTACATATCCATATGTGTATGTGTGAGACAAATACACCAGAGGAGATACTGTCTTGTGCTGACCTTTATTTCGTAAATGGTTTTACTTCTTCAAGGTAACAATATTCAACCACAGTTCTATTTCATTGTATGAGATGGAGTTCAGATCCCTGAGGAGAAAACCACTGAATTCCTTGGTTCAAAAGGTTCAGTGTTAGAAATGTAAAAGGAACCAAATTCTCTTAAGTGCAGAAGGGATTACGAAGGTAATTTCTTAACAGCTGCATAATAAATCCCACATACATTAATGATAAAACAGCCTCATTTACCATAGGTTGAGAAAACTTTTTTTTTACCAAAACAAAGAGTGGTTTTTTAGATGCAACATATTTCTTTTACCTTTTATGTTAAAAAGTGCAATGGCAACAAACTAAACCATTCATCCAGCAGAAAGCCAGTTAGCATCTGTTAGGTCAAGTTAGCAAAAAATAGATAAAACATCTGACTGGGTGGCTGTGTTTTCTAATTACAAAACATGCAGTTAATGTTTGAGAGTAAATCCTATCCTAAATAGTAATCCTAAGGCCCATGTTGACTTCGTGTATTTGTTGAATTTCTGTGGGTAAAAAAAGAGTCCAAACTAACCTATTCAGCAGTTTAGTTGAATTTTCTTGTTCTCTGTGTAATTTTTGAAATGCAGGCTTGTTGTACTACTCAAAACTTAGACTTTGGTAACTATTAGCATTTTATTAACAACGCTAAATGTACATTTTTTACTGTAACCATATACATCTCTCAGAGGGGCATAATCTGGGGACCATTCATAGCTCATATTTGTTTTCCCCATGCAGCCCCACATGTGGTGAACAGCTGTAGAAGTTGTAAAATTGTCTCTACACATTGCACATGCTGTTGAATACAATATACATACACATTATGTATGACGCAAGTCCTGAAGCAAAATAATGTACTGAGTATTTCTATTTACTTATTTTGTAAATATTTGTCTTTATTTAAATAAAGACAAACATTTCCTTTTAAATTCTTTCAACAAAATAATAGCACTTAGTTATTCAGAATTGCAGGTTTACCAGTTCTTACCACAAGCAAGCCTTTTAACCATGTCTGCTGTGGCAAAGAATCAAATGCTGTCAAAAGTGAAACTGCAAAGCAACTGTTACTATGGTATTGTGACCAGCTCCACTGCAATAAAATACAGAAATGAAAATGTAAATTGTTACTTACATATACATTTTGCTCCAGGGTACTATAAGCAAAAATGAAAACAGCTGACAGTGAGTCACCCTTCTAGATAATAAATATTGCTAATATGAATCTGATGTGTTGAAGGGTGGGATGAAGCTCCAGAGACTAACACTCCCCTCGTTAATATTCTATACCAAATTGAAAGAAAGGTGGGGTGGTTTCCCCATCTCTAGTGAGGGCTTAGTTTTCTGAACACAGCTAAATCAATCCCCACAGAGCTATCTTATCTGCAAGGCTCATGAAAAATATCTGACAAGTAAATGGTTAGCATTTGGAATGGACCACACTGAGTGAAGTAACAGTTATTTCATAAGAGATTTCCCATGGTATATATTCCCAAACCCAACTACGAGGCCTTCACTCCCACACCCACCTAGTATGATAATATTTGAATCCTGTGCTATACTATTAATACACTCAGGGCCATTTTAAGCAGAAAAGTACATATAGCCAAGCACACTAAAAGGATAGCTTATTTCTTGGTTATTATTAAAAAAAAGGAAAGCAGATCTGTTTAAATGAGGAACACTTCCCTCTGCTCCCATTTTCCATCTGCCAACAAATACAGATACTGCACGTGGGACATATCACATACGAGAAAGGAAAGTGTTATACAAGCCCACTGTTAAATTAGCTATGTTAATGTGAGCAATCTTTTTTTTTTAGTTTGCCCCTTTTTCTGCTTTCTCACAGTCCTTGGAACTTGTTCAAAAGAATAAGCATTATTCTGAAAATTATTATTATTATTTCAAAATTATTTACAATTTTTTATTATCTTTTGATCAACTACATACTGTAGAAATGTGCTATCACTTTGATTTTAAAGTTAGCATGTACGAAAAGAGAAGCAATTGCCCATACAAATTGTCTGCAAGTCTTCAACATTTTTTTACTACGTGTTTTCTGCACACACTATATCTGGTCAGCGTAAACTTAAATATTTTTCTTGTCAATTTATTTTAAAAAAGCAAATATTAATTTAATCTTATTTGTGGATCTGAAAAAAGAGTTTACATCAGCTTGACGGCTAATTTGAGAAATTTTACAAAACATTTTCATTATAATATCTAATTACAGTGCTCTCTCTTTTTCTTGTTTAAAAAAAACCCCAAAGACCAACAAACCCAACTTATACAAAGTGGTTTTACTTCACTACTTTTAGTATTACCTTATGTTTGTTCTTCATGCCAGAACAGCACATGGATTATTGTGGTGCTCTGATTTAGGGGATCATTTTACTCATCTGTGCCAGTGAAGTTCTTAGGGAACTTTATTCATAATGCATATCTACATGAAGCCCCAGTTCAACCATTAGTGATATATGTACTAATCAATTAATAAGTTGTTCCCCTCAGAGTTAATGAAATTGCTCAAGTGTGTAAGTTTTGTTGCCAAGAACCATGATGAGATCATCTGCCTGGAGAGATGCAAGTTGGAACCCCTCACTATTTCAGTTTGCATGAATTCAGATCTCCTAGTGGTACTGGCAAACAAATACTAGCCAAAGACCAAGACTCAAACAAAGATGAGACTCAGGCCAGAATAAGCAAAGAAAAAAATATATACTGTGTTGTATGGTTCTGCCTTTTCTTCCTTGTGGGATACTGCATAACTCAGCCAAGGTTCTGATAGCTCTGCTTATTGGGAAAACTCACACATTGACATGAGTGCTTGAATCAGGCCACTTCAGATTAAAGAGCCGGTGACTTCTAGCATTTAGGCAAAGGTTCACCAGACAATATGCTTTACCAAAAGTGAGATTTTTTATTTCTGTTATCACAGTAATTGTCATGTAGCTAAGCCATTGTTGATACATAGAAGCAAGACTGGACTTCTACCACAAGGATTATCAATGTACCTACTATAAGAGATATCAGAACCAGTTTCTTCAAACATACAGAGAATGGCTTTTTTCCCAGCACTGATCTGGGAGAAGAGGAGGAGGGGGAGTTCGAGAGATCTTTCAACCAGGAATGTAACTTCCAATAATCACTTACAGATGGCAGAGTAATGTTCTAGGATCTTCCTATTTGTCCAAAGCTATTATTTGTAACATATGCAGAATGAAAGCCCCTTGCATAAGACTGTAAATAAGCTTCTCGACTGAACTAGTTGTGGCTCAGCCAACTTCAGCCGTTGGGACAGGGAGGTGCAAAGAGAGTAAAAGAGGCCTAATTAAATAGTATCACGCTCAGGTTTTCTTATAATTTTGCCATTACTTTAGAGATGGGATGTCTTTAGGATTTAGATTCCAAATCACCACAAAACTACTGGAAATGCCAGTGATAAAGCAAGTAAAACCCCACCCAGCATTATAGGAGAGAGATTTGAATTCAGACATGGAACAGTAATGAGAAAAAATGAGAGTTTTCACTTAGAATGTATGAAATTTGCTGCTAAAAAGAGAATGAAAAAGCATCCAAGTTGAGTAGCTCATATATATTAAGGAGAGTTTATGTTTAAGTGTATCCAGTTTTCACAGTAAAGTGTAACATATAATTAATCATATTTCAGCAGTAAATGTTAGAATGCTGAATACTTCATTTATTGGAAAGCACTCCCAAGGTTTCAATTTCAGATAGTCTCATTCAAAGTAGCTGTTTCATAGAAGTTATTTGTATAAATTAAAATAACAGTTATCTTCATGCTGGTTCTTAATTACCAGATAAAGCCCTTAACAGTGTGTCTTTCATGTAAACCAGGGGCACACTGGAGCTGACGTATTTCCTTTACACATGAAAATAAATTGTTTACAGTGTCTGTCATCACATGTACTTCAGAATCAGAGACAATTTGACTGCGTCAATTAGAGTTTCATTAGGACACCAATCAGCATTTTTTCCAGCAAAAAGACACCAAAGTGTGTGCGGAAGCATCAGCTGTTTCTGGCACTCAGGTTTGCTGACGGGAGCAAACCAAGAAAGAAAAGCACACCTGGAGTCTCCTAGACCCCTGTGCTGGAGATCAGTGGAAGATGGCCCAGTACTTCGTTTCCCCAGCCCCATGCAGCCAGAGGGGGGCCTGGCAGTGCCCTGCCCCTGCAGAGGGACACAGGATTCCTGGCAGGAGCAGCGGGAGCTCCAGCTCCTCACCAGCAGCACTGGGCTACCTGACCGACTCGAGCCACACTGATGGCCCCAACACTGAAGTAGCAGCTTCTAACCCTTGGTGCTTCTACAGGCTAGTGCAATGTAGGAGGTTGAGCTGGACTTTTCTTACACCCTACGACCTAGGAAACACACACAGATTTCCCCCTAAATAGGAGTCAGGGCACCGCAAGGACCTCATTCTACATCATGGGGAATTACTGCTGTCGGTGTGCATTGCTGTGCTGCATCAGGCCCATGGTTCAACTGGTGCAGAGCTTTGCCCTTGGCCACAGCTGCTTCATAAAACTTCAAGGTGTTTTGCAAGAGGTAGTTAGGTCACACCTGCCTCAGGTAAAGATTCTTCTAGACCCCATAAGTCAGTAGCATAAGTGTTTATCTCTTCTCTGACATAATTCTTTACTTAACAGTATGTCAAATCTGAGTAAGGTTGGGTTTTAGTTTTGTTTTATTGGGTTTTACTCATGGCCAACTCTTTTCCTAAATCCCAGTAAACTCTAGATATCAAACCATATGCTGAAATAATGATTTCCCCAGGGACAATGTGCATTGCATGAAGAAACTTTCTTTCAGTTTTGCAGGCAAAACATTTCAGTTTCATGACTATCTTATTCACTGTGTTTTGTAAGATAAAGTGAATAGCCATTCCTTCTCTAACTTAGCAACATTTGCTATTACTTTTTAAAACCAGATGAGTTATGGCACATCTTATTTATCTAAGGCATATAATGATCTTATTTGAAATTTTTCACCTGTCTCAATTTGAAAGCTTTTCTGCATCTTTATAATTTCTTTTGACCAAATTAATCTTGATGTAGCCTGCTGGAATTTGGGGCGAGAAAGACATTGCAGCAGCAGGAGTCTCAGGAACATCTCTGACAGATACTCTGTCTTTTATGTTCCTGTTACATTCACAGTGCACAATGATGAGATGCAGGGAAAGCCCCTTGCGTGAGTGCACACAGGGAATTGAGGATGCCTTGCGAGCAGCAGCACTGGGCTTTCTGTATTCATAGATGTCAAATAGACAAACAACATCTCTATAATTTTACTTAGAGGCAAAATATTTTGCCCAGCAATAACAGAAGACAGTTTCTCTCTGTATTAACAAGAAGTAGCAATGCAGAAAAGTGAAATGTTTCCAGCACTGAGGTTAATCATTTTAGGACATGTCCAGTAGCCCTTGTTGGAAACCTTGTACAAATGAGGACTGGCATTTGCCAAAATTTTTCATCAGGAAGGAACACTGAAAGAAATGAAAGCTACTTCAAATTAACGAAAAAGTAAACGGCACATTAAAAATTTTACAGAATATGTTTTGAAAAGAATTTCGGCAACATAATTCAATTTAGGTTTCCCAAGAGCCTCACAAAAAAAGGAAGTATTGAATAGGCCTTTATTAATATTTCATGAACTATAAGAATTTTTTATGTTCCTGCATAATTTTGCAGAAAGCTACAGCTAACTGAGCACCACCTGAGAAATTTACATGTTCTGTGTAAAATCATACAGACAAGACAGGACTGCTTCAGGTGGTAAATGGTACTTTCATCCTCAGATCCTCACTACAGGACAATAATACCTGAACACAAGCAGATTTTGCACAGAGAAACCAGTCTGAGATTCCTCTTAGTGTTTCATTTGTTTGGTAGCACAGCCAACGAGCAGGTGCATATTCTGCAGGAATAAGCTGTCACAACCTCGTCTTTGCAAGCTGCTGCAGCTGTAATGAAGTTCAATCCCAGCTCTGTTCATCGCATCCATCAATACTTCACACTTCTCAAAATTAATGCATGTAGTATAAAGTGTTCACATAATATTTTAAGTATCCTGTAAGATTCCACTTCAGCTCCTCAATCTAGCTATTCAACTACCTATAAATAAATTTGTTCAAAAGTATTACTGTAGTTTACAATTATGCTGCTTTAAAATTAATGAGATGCAATATGGAACAGTAAATCAGATTTTTCACTTGTTCATATTTTCCTAGATCATAATTTTTAATAAAGTGAAAGAGAGGACAAGATAAAAACCTCAATTACTGTTAGCAGTAAAAATACTTCGATTTAAAAAAATCTGTAATCACATAACCATTATACATATGGACCTGTACATGTATTTTTTTTTTCATTCTAAGCAGCGAAATGTCTCAGTTATGTTAGGATTATGCAAACAGAAAGGAAGAGTATCTGCCATACTACAGAAGTAACTGCTGTCTCTGTTCTGTGGCAGCCATAGAAAAATCTCTATGAAAATGCAAACAAACAAAAAAATTCTACCTCCTTTCCAACAACTTTCCAACAATTATGTTACAACTGCAATTCAACAAAATATGTTTTCAAAGGGCAGTAATTAATTTATTATTCTCCTATAAACCTGTTTGCACTGCCAGCCTGAGATTTTAACTTGATAGAAACTGATACTTTCACTTCTGATTAACTTTTCATTTTAGATATAATTCTAAAATAAGTTTTATATTACTAAACTGGCCTTCATTTCCATTTCAGTAGTCCTACTATAAGAAGAAACAGAACAGCAGGACCTGAAATAATGTAAGGTATCTGGTTAATTAAAAACGTTTCATAAAGCAAGTTTTACCATGTTAAATCTACCTGGGAGTTATTTCGGCTTTAGTGAAGAGAAAGATATAGTTCATAATTATTCATTTTTAATTCTTGACTAGTGAAGTCAAGAGCTGTGGTGCCTCATGAGAGCTGTAAGAAATCCTAGGTTTGATCCAGCTCTTATTAACTTTAACAAAAGCTCCAGTTTTCCCTTGATATCTCCACTGTACTACAGGCAAACAATCCTTTTCATTTCTTTTCTTCTACCCTTTCACAGATAATATATTTGTTTGTAATGAAGTAAAAAACTATTTTCTGCTTAATATAGGAATATATTTTCAGTTATTTTTTGAGATTATTAATTTTAATGATTAAGTTGATTAATTGGATTAATCAAATACTCGAATAAATACAGAGCACTTACACCTTCCACAGAATTACAGGGGTTAAATCTATTTTAGGACTAAACTCTTATACCATTCTTTTACAATACAGCTGTAATTTCATCTGGCACTAACACAGCATAAGAACCTACAGAAACAGCTGAAAATATACAAAGTACCTGGATGCATTTTTTCCTCCAATATGGACATTGTACACATTGTATTCACAATAATATGTACACAAAGTGCAGTGGGATTTGTCCCCTGCTGAATAGGGAATGCTGAAAGGTCACACTGGTAATGAGTCGAGTAGTATCTCTGCATTTAGAGCATTCCAGTGCTGGATGGATACCACAGTGGATTTATGTTTGTAAGAATCACCTGGAAAAGGTAAAGGAAGAAATGAAAGGAAGTTGCACAGTTTTTGTTACTCAGAGGCAGAAAAGCTGTCCAGAACAATTTGCTCTTAATGGCTGTTTTAGCTCAAAAGAGGCCCTGAAGTGAAGAATAAACAAACTGTCACAGGAACAGAGAGTAAGTCTCTTAAGATCAGGGTTAAGGTTCATTGGTACAATTGCTCTGGGCAAAATATTACCGCATCTTGGATTAATCTTGGCATGTAGATAAATATAAAGGTACAGCACTAATGTACATATAATGCCTTTTCTGTAACCCCTGCACATGCAATACAGCCAATGCATAATGCAAAATACAGCATCTTGCGATAATGAAATGGGAATTCTAAATATGTTGAAACAGAGGTTTAGAAATTCAGAAAGCTAGATAATAATAAACAAAAGTTAGATAAACAGGCTCTGCTGTCCATCTTACACAAGTCGTATTACCCTTGTTTAAGCTAAAACAGACTCCAGCCAGCCATTTATCTCAAAAATCCAGTTTTCCCATCTACAACTTGCCCTCAGCTTTTTCTCCCCCCAAAAAGCCTCAACATTTTTTTTGTTTTAAAAGATTATTTTAACATACTTTGACCCTCCCATGAAGAAAACCAAATATGCACAGTGGAGTTTCATGCTGGAGGGGTAAATCCTCCACATAATTATTTAAGTATTATATTATTGAAAAATCTCTCAGTTTTGCATCAGTAAAAAGAAAGGTTGTGCCAAAATCCCCTTCTTTTCTGTCTCATTATTTGTTCTCACTGAGTCCTGAATCTAGGCACCTCTCACTCCCACAAACATGCCTCTCCATACACTCCCCTGCCCATTCCAGCCAAAGGCATTTCAGCCCTTGATGCTGGGTCAGAAGCACTCAGGATGCATTCTCAACCTGAGCAGTCTGTTCTCCTTCACCACCTTCAAAGTTCAAAGCCCCTATAGGAATTGTTCAGCTTCAGGCAGTGGCCAAGAACATGCAGAAGTTGGGACAGTCCTAGCTGCAAGAGTGGGACGCAGCAAGCACCTCTCTTTCATCTCCTCCCATGTGAGGCTCCTCATTCCCTTTCTACAGACTGTAGATTATCACAGCACTTCAACCCGTGGAAAAGTCACATATCACCGCACTGATACAGTGATAAACATTTCCCACAAGGACTGGTAATATTGCAAGAACAGAGCTGCAAATCCACACTGTTTATCCTTCCTCATTTATTTGCAGAGCATAGCTAAGAAGATGAAGGAAGAGAAGCCATTCTGATAGTAAGCATCTGCATCCCAGTGCAGCATTGCGTTATCCTTCCTCCTCCCTAATAAATAATGCTGGTCAGCATTACCTATTAGAGCAAGAGCACTGACAGGCTATCAGATTTCTGGACTGGGCAAACTCCCGAGGACTGGGCTGGTCACTTACTAAGCCTCTCCATTTGCTGATACACTGCTCCCTTCACAGGCTCCTTGGCACAGAGAGCTGGAATATTCCCACTGGCCTCAAATATTAGTTCTTTTTTCCATTATGGTATTTTAGCAACTGTTGTACTCTCCAGGACTTCTCTGGCGTGAAACAAAGTTAGAACCAGCACTGGTAATAGAGGAAGGCCAAGTTCTAGCATTATTAAACTGTCCTTAACATAATGTGCCTGTGGACACTACTAGCAAGAGCTGCTGCTGACACGCACAGAGCGGCGAGTGTTTAGCAGTGGAGAAAAGTCAAGCAGGCCTTGGATGAGTTTTCCATAGAAGTGGATGCGGAATGCACAGGCAGAAATAGCAGGGCAAGTTCCTTGCAGAAGGATAGAGGCTGAGGAGCAGGACCTCGTGCTTGTGAAATCAGTCACCATTCTGGGGATGAGAGCTTGCACACACAGTTTCATTGTGGCTTTTCTACCAGCTTCGACACCAGTGCCACTGCTCTGAGGCACCAGCACCCATATGCTCAGCTTCAAGCTACTTCACACAAGCAGCTATAAGAACTGCTCAAGTCTGGGAATGCAGACGTCTTCAGACATCCATTACCAATTGGACTGACCTTGATTACTCTTAATTATTAGGGGCTCACATAATTTCACTATAGCTATTTTAAATGTTTTGAGCACATAAAGGTACAGATCTTTTCAAATCACATTTCACTTGAGTTATTTTCTCTGTATGTGAACAAGTACCATTTTAGTAGGCTTGAACTGGTTTGCTTTAATTGAATAGTTAATTATTTGGCTTGTTATTAAAATACATTGCTATATGGGTTCTGCACATGCAGAAGAATGAAGGAATGAATACTAAGCTTTAAAAAACTTGCAAAATGTCACAATCATCTAAAACCTAAAGCCATATTAAGCCTGTAAAACATATGGTCACTTAACACCTGAAAATCTCCCTAAACCTATAAACCCATAAAGTCTGGGACAAATTAACTGATGGTTGTATAGCTAAATCTAATTAAAAATTTATTGGAAGTATTCAAGCCCTTATAGCTCCCCTCAGAAACTCACTTCCTATGCCCCTTGGAAGTAGGTATGCAGGGTATATCTCAATTCCCCACCCATCCTGAGCCAGCCCCAAGAACAATGGGACTTTCTGGTTGCCCATGTCAGCCCCCTAAACAAGCAGGCTCCTGAAAATGCACCATATAAGAAATACCTCTGGGTCTACCGTGCAGGGTGTGTAACTCAGTCTAATTGAGGGCCCTGAGAACACTGGCACCCAAATTGGTTTTTGTCACCAGCATCAACCTTCATGCAGTTCAACAAAATCACCCTCTTGTCAAACATTTACAGCCAGTTCTACTGTCTCTGGCCCTCTGATGTTAAAAAAGTTCCATTTGTTGAGCAATGGCAATAGTGAGAAACCTCCCCCACTCCAAAAAAATAAAAGTTATGATACATGGTAAGGAGCAAGGTCACTAGAAACAAGTTTTTAAACAAACAGGCAGTTAATCTCCTAAAGACACTGGAACTGTGCAACTCAACTTTTCTGAATTTATTGTATTGACATCCACAACTGTGCATTAACTTAGGCCACAGTCTGCAAAAATAAGGAATAATGTTTTCTTGGAACTGATGTATCCATTTTCTCTTTTTAGAGGATCAAGTGAGAGCAGATATGCCGTCTATAAGACACTTATCAGTTCAAAAGCCTAATCTCTGAAAATAATGTATAAATTCTTAACTTCATGAATTTTGAGGAGACACATCATTAATCACTTAACAGACTCCATCGTCCTAGTACAGAGAACTGAACTGCCAAGACAAGTTTTAATTTTAATTTATACATGTATTTTTAAATTTTGATTTGTAATCTACAGAAGATAAATCAGCCTGTGAAAGATACCCGTCGGTAGCAGCAGGTTTGTGTCAGGGAGCAGCAGGAGCTGGCTGTTCCACCAGGCTGAGTAAGCACAAAGCCAGTGGGGACGGTGGCCTCACCAGCAAGGTCCCCATCCCAAAGTCCCCAGGCAAGATGAGAAGAGCAGGTCTGCCAACTGTAACCAGGGTCAGCTGATAGTCCAGTGATTGTCAGAGAAATTGGTGGTGACCAAGCAGGTCCCAGGTCAAGCCAGGAAGCCAGCTGGGGATCAGGACTAGCAAGGATATGGCCAAATGTGGGTACAAGTACCACATAGCTCAGGCAAGGGCACCGACCTGAGCCAAAAGAGACAGATCCTGACGGTGCTCCTCACAGCCCTTTCTCACCCTGCTCTCTTCCCAGTTCCATCCAAGGCTACACAGCTGCACTGTGTCAGGGCTGGCCTTGAATGCAGGAGCAAAACTGTCTGTTCTCCCAGATGTGTACAACAACACGGCTTCAGCCCATCCCAAATAATGTGGCAGGACATGGGGGGATGGTATTTGAACTAACAGAGGGGAGATTTGGTTTAGATGTTAGGAGGAAATTCTTTACTGTGAGGGTGGTGAGGCAGTGGAACAGGCTGGCCAGAGAAACTGTGGATGGCCCAACCCTGGCAGTGTTCAAGGCCAGGTAGAATGGGGCTTTGAGCAACCTGCTCTACTGGGAGTTGTTCCTGCCCATGGCACGGGGATTGGAACTAGATGATCTTTAAGCTCCCTTCCAACCCCAGCCATTGCATGATTCTATGATCCCAAAGCCCCGGTCCCTTGACAGTATTGCACAGTAACTGCAGCATTCACACACCTGTCTGTGTCCTTGTCCTCCATGCCCTATGCCTTCTGCATTTCAAGGAGAAAATGCCAGTGATTTCACCAAATACCTACTCCACAGCATAAACAACTCACCTGCAAGTGTGAGCAGCCAACCCATTTCTAAAGCATGGATTCAAGCAGGCAAGACTCAGAAACACACCCATCAGGGTATGACAGTGGGCTAAGGTCACTGCCTCACAGGGCACAGCAAGCTTTCCTGTACCACAGACCAACTCAGCACAGCTCCGTGGCTGAGGCACTCAGATCTCTGGGGTAGACCTCCACAGTCCTCAGGAGAAATAGCTACAGCAGCATGGAAGATGTGGGAATACATTAATAGCATGCTTCTGTCCCTGAAGCAGAAATTTCTGAAGCTAAGACTGGCTGTCCCATGCATGCTTGCTCACAGGACACAGGAATACCCTGAGGCATGACCATGACCCAAGAACATGAAATCAGTCTTTCTGTCTGCCTGGAGAGCAGAGGCCATAAAGCAAGCGAAGGCAGCGCTACAGTGCCTGTCTGCACCGAGTACAGAGAAGTACAGCTCTTCCTGTCCCAGCAGGTGGTTGTACGTATGGTGCTGTGTTCCTGTAAAGACCAGTGGTCAAAGGTTTGCTTCTCAAATGCTGTTCCAGCAACATATACAAACTACAACCATAAACATCTACAAACTAGTCCTATAGCTCTAAGAAAAGGGAAAAAAAAATCCCAACAGCAAGCATATCCCTCCCTTACATTGTCTCACAGGGATAACCAGTTCACTGGGGCTCAGAATGCTCCAGTAATTCTGTTTCTGGCAGCATAGAGGTTGCCACAAATTACTACCATCCTCTGCAACATGGTGCTTCCTTTTCCCTGGCTTCTTAGCTTAATCTAGAATCATAGTCAACTTGGAATCAGAGTCCAATCTTGAAAAATTTTTCCTTACAGTTTAATAACTGACTACCTGGCTTAATTTTTTTCAATCACAGTGAATTCAGTCGGAATTATCTCTTTACAAATGTCACCAAGTGTGCAAATGTCACACCGATCATATGTTAAATATGTCTGAATAGTGACATCATGCTTTTTGACGTTCTGAGCAAGCAATCTGATATTAACAGTTAAGGCCAAAGTCACAGAACCACTGATTCTAATTATCTTGAAACAAGCAAAATAAACTTTCACCAGTTCTGAGCTGACATCTACTGGCAGAAGACTGCAACTGTAGGGCACTGGACATAATCAGGAAATGTAGAGAAGTATTTTGTTAAGGGTCTCCAATTGGTACCTACTGAATGATCTGGGATTTGAAAGGATAAGAGCTCATAAAAGCATAAATTTATGCAATTCTGCTGCAAGGGTATAATCTCTCACAGAGAAATCAGGCACATAGCTAGGGGATGTAACTACTCAGTCATCACTCCAAATTTTGCATTTCAAGCATAACTTTTGAGTCAATTTTATTCATGGAAACGACTGTGCTGAAATTCATTTTAGTCAGATCTGCTTTGGGTTAGCTTATGGGTTAGATCATGAAGGGTATGAACACATAATAGCTTGCAACTGTGTTAAAGCTGTTCAAAAAGTTCTTAGGTTTCAGCTGAGGCACAGTAATTAATAACATCTACATTACCCTAGCCGGCTGTAATATAGAGCCACCTCAGCTTGCACAAAGCCACCACTGAAGGAAATTTAAAAATTCAAGTTATACTCTGAAAAGATTGTTTTCTCAGGGACTCAAATGGCTGTAAGAACATCACTTCAACAAATTCAATTCATTGAGCAGATAGGGCTGTGGATGCATCTTTTCCACCCTTACTTTCTCATACAGCACAAGAAGAGATTGACAGCATGGGGAGCAGCCAAACCTTTTGATACAAATGGAAGGGCCACTCACATTCTCTGGATTCAATCATATGACAGAAGCACAGCCACAACATAACTGTGTAACAGAAATTAGATCCCTAATTTATGGCTAAACACATAGGATTTTATCATGTACTGTTGCTTTAGGAAAACATGAGAGGACTTCCTAGAAAAGAACAGCTTATTTCGTGACATATTTATAAAGGGCATCACATGAAGTAAAATAATAAGGTGAAATTCAGACTTAGCAAACTTTTTGTTTCTGTTCTTTGCACCCTAAGTTCTAATAACCACAAATTTAGCGCTGATATTGAGTATCAACATCCTGGGGAGTACAAAAATATACTGAACAAGCCAGTCATTTTCCCTTGGCAAGCTATTTAAATCTTTGGTTGTGAAAAGCATGCTGAGAATTTCATCTTGCTAATTTTACACACAATGAAAAGAGTTCCCTTGTCCACATCAGAGGAGTTTGAAATTTTTTTCCATTCTCTCTGTAAGATGGCCAGTGGTCAGGAGATGGGACAAAGAACCAACATATACTTGAACTCTTCAGAATAATGCATTAAAGTCCTATATAGAGAAGCCTAGTAACTGAGGGCTTCTTTTCCTGCTCAGTTTACAGAGGAATGGATGTAATGACAGGATACATCCCTTTCAAAGCAAAGCAGCCCCTACATCCACATCCAGGTATGACCTCTGAAAGCACAGAAACAAGCTGGCCATCAAAAATGAAGGCCTGACCAGAGTGAAATTATTTTGAGGAGGTAATTGATAAGGAACTATGGGAAAAGAAAAAACTTAGAAGATCCAGGGAGTAAGCAGATACTTCTTACCAATCCAATGAACAATGAGGCCAGGCAGGAGCAGAGCAGGTGGAGGGACATGTTTGTTTCAGGCACGAAGTTCAAGTGCCAGAAGTGAGAGCAAGGAAGAGAAGGCTGCTTATTCACAGGCTGGTGGAGGCCAGGAGAGCCACAGCAGGGGTACAGGGAGCATCTCACTGGCTGAATGTCAGAAATAATTGACTCAACTGTAATGAAAGAGTTTAGAAATTCATTTTCAGCAAGAGAAATAGGTAGTTGCCAGCTGCATCAGGTGATGATGTAATATGTCCCCAGTCAGGCATCATTCTGCAATACCCCCTTGGTTGGACACTAGCTGAAGGCTGAGTGAATGACGTGCGAGATTTCTCTAGGTGTGAGAACAATCTAATGGGTGAGAAAGCAAGCAGAAATAGCGCAGCTTTCTGCGATGGATGAATTTTTTTCGCTGTCATTTCCTGTACATGCCTGCACAACTTTCATGGGTACTCTGCCATAGAGTGTCAGATGAACAAAGTTATAAATATCTAGGAAAATGATACAGCGAGTTAGACAGCATAAGGAAATGACACTTTGCTATCATGTACCCTGATGAAAACTTAAGGCAATTCTGTTGAAGTTAGTAGGGTTATTCCAAATTTAGGGTGCTATCTAAGAGCCATATTTGGCCTAGGCATAAAGCAATACTCATTAACCTCAATTTCTATGTCTTACTGTGAGGCAAATCTGACTCCTGTAACCACATTTTATTTGTGGGGAGCTTCCGTTCTTATTACTCTGTTTACTCTGTTTTTTTAAGTATTTGTTACTTGCATAGTTAGGGGTCCTGTCACACAGCATTCAGTAGGTGAAGCAGCACTTTAAATGCTCTTACTAATTTTAATATGCTGCAAGTGAATACTTTTGGGAAATACAATTCAACTCTTATAAATTAAAATAAATCAAAGTCTTCAATCACAAGGTTTCAATTTTGTTTGTGTTTCATGTGTTTGTGAGGGCGATGCAGCAGTCTCAAAGTCACCAAGACATCTTGGTGAAAAAATATAAGGGAAATTAAAAAAGCACACAGATTAATTACTTTCATGATAAGAATCCAAGCAGGTTTTGATCCCAAGTTGGGGCGTACATGTGAATAGAACAACAAAATAAATACAAATCTGATTTTGCAGATCTGCCTTGTACTAAAGCACACTGGGGATGAAGCTTTTTAGATGTACTGAGAGAAACAAATGCTGAGTTGATAACCAAAATTCAAAATAAGCTGGCTAAATTCCACGTGTTTGTAGTTTTAATGACAACAAATGAAATTTATTATGAAACAACCTGGTCCTCATTTTTATAATACTGTGAATTCACTAAATAGATTTGGGTTTTAATTTAACTAATGAATCAGTGGGGTGAAGGAAAATATGAATACTGTACCACTCTTAACCAGACATACTATTTATGCACTCTTCTTATACCATAGCCCTGTGTGACCCAGGGTAATTGATAAAACATAAGCATTCCCATCATGTTAAATTTAAGACCTAGAAGTGAAGATAAGAAAATCAAACCAAAATTTATCTAAATATATCCACTCCCCTTCTTGCATCCTCTACTGTGTCTTATTGACTACCAAGATGCCAGGTCTGGCATAAATAACCATCTGGTGTGCTTTAGCCCTTAGCAGCTGTTCCTATTTTATGTTGATAATGTCCCAATGAGAACCATTGATAGGGCAGGTTTTAGTTAGGGTTGCAGGTGTTTGACTGAGTTATTACTAGAGGATAAGAGGAGGGTGTGAATAGATTATAAAGACTCCTCTATCTGCCTTCTAAAGCTCTCTTCTTCTTTCATCTTTTGGGAGGGGAGGAAGTGAGTTGTAGCTTTCCCTAAAATTAAGGTAAAAAAGATGAGTGATCTGCTTTGAGGGTGGAAGTTTAGTTTTGCATTGCCCAAGAGTGGTTGGTGTTGGTTATGGTAATAGCTTTAAGTTGGTGTTTTCTCAACACCTATTATTTTTATGGATTGTCTTTAAAACTAAGGTTTGTTTGATGTATCCCAAGAGAGGTCCTAAAAATACAGAAATGCTGTTTTATGGGTGTCTTTATGGGGACAGTTGTCGTTTTGAAAGAAGAGACTGTGCCACTTGCAGTAAGAAGGCTGTGCTCTGTTCTGTGTAGTCTTAATATATTTACCTAAGGGAGTTTCTAGTATTATTTGTGAATTTTCTGTGTGATTATTGGCAATCCTCTAAACAAAATTTGTTAAAAAGGCTTTGAAGAATGAAATGTTCTTCATGTGTAGAATCTGGTAGACTGTCTGCCTTTGTCCTGTATGTGGTATGTTAATATTTCTCCAAGCTGCTATTCTTCACTGGTATATGATGTATACAGGTTTTATGCTGGTGGCTGTAATAATGAGCTAAAAACAAGAGGAAATAGCAGTCTTTTCAGCAGGCTCTTTAATGCATGCTTTTAGAGAGTGCTCACTGATAGCAAATAATCTCTTCTTACCAAAAAAAAAGGAGAAGAAATTTGATTCTCACAAGATGTGATATCTTGCCAAAAGCCTTGACTGCTCTAGCAATGTAATTGATGTAAGCTATTTGCTTTTTACTCTTAAACTTACCAGGTTAGCTAAAAACTTCAAACCGAGTCTTAAGGAAACACTCAAGGCTTCTCTTTTTAAGACTACTTGACCTTTGGGACCTGATTCAGCAGCTCAAGGACATATGGGGCTGGGAAGAGGTGGTTTAAAAAATATCAAACAACTTAACTGGTTGGAATCTGATCACACTTTCGCTTCAGTATGCAAACATAAGTTTTATTTTAAGATAGGGAAGAGTCTTCTGTGACTGGGGAGATGGAGGGGGACGTAGTAAAGGAGGGATTGACCAAAACACAGACTTTTGTCTGTCTTTAGGAGATGCAGTCTTGGCTCTCTCATTAGCATGGAAGGTAGTTTCCACAGCATAAATTAAGGTTTTAAAAGCTAAGCATCTAGGCCTAAGACACTGTTATGTACACAAAAGTTAAGTCTCTTGGTTTCCTTGGCACTCTTGATGCCTTGTTTGAGCTTTTTTTCTAGACTCTACTGCACTAATTTACAAAATGTTCAAGAAATTAGGCGTTGTATTATGTTCTTATTTAAGTATTAGATGTTATTTATCTGCTTGTTGCTATAAAATTTTTTGCTAAGTTCGAACTGTACTCCTTTGCTCCCTGTCTTCCATTTCTAGCCTCGGAACTTCAGATGGGGAAGGTGAACAACTTGCCCTTGATATCATCTAATGTGGGGGTTTTGGCAAAAAAAAAAGCAGGAAAAATGATAGTGTGTCCTAATAGTTGACAACAATGTATGATGGACTTGGTTGGGTTGTGAGGTACTTAAAACTACCTCAGAACTTGTCTTCTATTGTTTTTCAGTTATAGGAGAGGCAGATCCTGTATGTGTCTGGATTTTTCCCTTCGAAGACAGATACTTTGGTGAAAGGATTAGAATTTAGCTAATGATGTGTGGTGGCACAAATAGGATTTGCTCTTCTTAGCTAAGGTGTACGCTTCAGGAGCTCAGGAGTGGTATGCTTTGAATGCTGAAATAAATGAAAATATAAGATGTGTGATCAGCAATATCTGCTGGGATGCTACAGCTGTTGTAAGAGTGGGCCATATGTACTGTTCTAGCAGTGTGCTGATTAACAGTAGCTATCTACCTTATCAGGAACTTTTTCGCACCTCAAATACGTCATTCTGTTACGAAAAGCAGGCTATCAGATTTTTTTTGGAGAAAGCTAGTATACATTCCTAGACTCCAGGGGTGCAGTACATCCAAATATGCACTTTAAAACAAATGTCTTGCTTAGAACACGAAGGTATGCCTGTAGTTACAGTATTGGCATTCTACAAACAGAAATGAGCATGTAAACAGCATTAAATCTGGATATCTCCACTGAATACTTCTGTTTGTTCCCTTCAGGTTAAATGCATAACGATCTTTGAACAAGTGGATATACAAACTCACTAAAGATGTCTGTTCAAAGCCCGCACCGTTCCATTATTATTAACCCTCCTCCACCAGAATACATAAATAACAAAAGCAGTGGATGTCAAACAAACCAGCTTCAGTACTTACAGAGAGTGGTCATGAGAGCCCTGTGGAGACACAACTTTTCCTGGCCGTTTCACCAACCTGTAGATGCAGCAGCACTGAATCTGCCTGTAAGAACCATTTTGTAATTGGAGTATTAATATGTAAATTATGTGAATTTATGTGAAACAGGTCTTTTTCTAATGCAACAGATTATGGGAGACTATTTTTGCTATTGAACTGCTGTCATTAATCCAAGTCTACAGGAAAAGTGTGTTCTTTCTAGAGAAATGCTGCATTTTTGCTCATTTTTCTGATCTGAAACTAGTAAATCAGTATTTCTAAGGGATAATAATAATGCTTAAACAGGCCTCTTAGAATGTCTGTGTATTGGTGTTCAGACTTGTCTTCTGGTTTAGACATATTTATTAACACTGCATATGATGAGTATTTTCTTTTGCCTTTGAGTATTTTTTTAACATTAGGCAGCCTTAATGTCAAATACTTTATGATGGAAAATCAGATCTGATTGACCCTGAAGTAAATAGGCAAATCTGGAACCATTTTTTTGCAGAGAAGTCATTACACCTATAGTATTTGTCAATTTCAAATAATTTTGCTCTGAAGTTTCTAGAGGAAATAAATGTCCCTGCAAAAACAGGGAAATAAAAGAGAGATATGGTTCTCATCATACCACAGTGGAAGTACATCCTTCCATGAAATAGAAGATATGGTGCATAAATTATTTTTCTGTACTGCATGTTATTTGTGCTATAACTTAATTGTAACAAAGTGCATGACTATAATGTCTTGTAACACATAGTTTTAATTCAGGTATTTTCAGACTCCAGTTTTGGATATTTTTCAGTCAAATGAAAACACAGGTGATTGGCACAATGGTATTTCAAATTACTTGGAAGGTACTGCTCTTGGTAGATAAGTAGAAAGGTGTTAAATAAAACCATTATACCTTCCCTTGTATTATTTTCTTTTTTCCCTCTCCACCAGCTTAAACATTAATATTTATTTCTCACAAATTTTCAAGACTAATTCTACAAACTCACTGGTTCTATTTAGAGCAGACAAAAGCCTTTATTTGTGGCTGTTTCTTGTGACAAACTCATTTGGTCAGTTTGTACAAAAGCACAGTCAAAGTGACTATCTCCCTGTGTCTTTTCCTACCCTTTCTCCTTCTTGGAAGTAGCTGTCAGTTAAGGTTAATATTAAGGGGCATTCTGTCAGAGTTGTGGCAACATTTGCATCTGGCTTCAGGCCAGTTCTGCCTCTCTGGATTTCTAAGGCAGCCTCTTGACTTCTCAGAGTATGCATTAGTTCAACCATTGCACAGTAACAAGCAAACGTCTGGCTCCATGGCAAGGACAATACAAGTATTTTCCCCTTTGCGTTTCTCGTCCAAATATTAGAAGGTGCAGAATGGACAACACTTAATTATTAATTGCATTTTTGTGTTGGTAAATTAAATAGCCTGCACTCCTGATGTATTTAGCTTTCTATATCACTTGAACTGGTTGTTAGGATAGCTTTAGAACACTCTAGAAGTAGTAGCTACTTTGTACAATTACAATGTATATGTTACAATATATATGTGAACTTAGTGGGGACATTTCCATTCCAATTTCTTAAATGCACCATCAGGGAAACAGCTTCATGGTCTCACTCACAAGGGTTTAGCTGTGCTACTACAATAATCATGACAGTTCCCACTCCAGCTGCCTTTCAGTCATATTACCACATCTTCAGTAGACCAACCCTAAGAGGAGAGCCAATATAGCCAGGGATAAAGTATTTGGACAGCAATTGTGAAAACTTGGCGGCTTCTTTTTGTTAGTGACCGAGACTTTGTCTCTGTTTAAGTTTGGCTTCTTTTCCTCTGTTCTGTGAACTGGAGTGTTTGTGTAAATGGCTTTGGGATAACAAATGACAAATGCATATACTTTTAATAAGTACTACTGCCAGTAGAGCTCTGGAGCCTATTGAAATAAATATTCTTTGGGGCTTTGAATGGTATATGTTACATGGAAGAACAAGGACAAAATATAAGGTGAAGATTTCCTGAACACCTACATTTTTGGTACCTATGGCTATAGGGGAAGGTTTTCCTTTAAATAAAATACTGCTTCTAATATAATGCAATTCTCATCTCTTGCAATTTAGCTTTCATAACTAAATGTGTAAAAATCTTCATGTCCTAATATTAAGATATGTTTGGTGACTTATTCTTTCAATACCACAGGATTATTACACTATCATAAAAAAACCTATGGACTTAGGCACCATAAAAAAACGTCTGGAACACAATTACTACACAAAAGCTGCAGAATGTATTGAAGACTTTAAAACTATGTTCTGGAACTGCTACATGTACAACAAGGTATGTGAAACACCAGCTCTTACCAGTAACTGGTTCTATTGAATGATACAAACAAGTCTAAAACAAGCACATGGTTATTACAACATACAGTAAGTTAGTCAACATTTTCATGATTTTTTGAAACTATTTTCTCTGAAATGTTGGGGAGGTTTTTTTGCTAGGATTGACTGAGGACACATAAGCGAAGTCTAGCTTGCTGTTACAACAACTGAGTGCATAGTTTTTTCTGCACAAGGACTCCACATCCAGAATCTCTGGGGTTTAGCTGCAGAGCTCATGAACAGCAAGAACTGTATCACTGCTGCACAAGTCCAAGGCTAGCAACTCTAAGCCATGCTCTGTTCCTTCAACAAGTTTAACCTAATGAAGTGTGAGCATCTCCCTGTGCTTGGGTATTTGCTGGCTGTGTCTTAGTATCTTTGAGCTTCAACAGCTTCTTCAGAACACAGGAGTAAATAAGGGAGCTGCACATCTGCCCCCTTTGGCCTTTGCTGTAGAAGTATGCAAAGGTAAAGGAGGATTTTTCAATGGGACGGTGGGAGAAAGAGTATTTCAATGGTGAAGTAATTTGCTTTGAAGTGAATTTTAGGGGCAGGGATGGCAACAATTTCTAGACCACTCTGGTACTGGTGGCTTTTTCCAGTCTGTTGGGACAGGATTCTCTAGCCTGGCTGTTTTATGAGATAGCTCCCATTACTGCAGCCTCTCCTTTACTGAATGGTACTGACCATATTTTGCAGCCAGGTGATGACATTGTGTTTATGGCTGAAGAATTAGAAAAAGTGTTTATGCAGAAAATAGCCCATATGCCACCAGAAGAAAGACTAGTGAGTATCAATAAAGGAAAGAGAAAAGGAAAGAAGACAGAAGGTAAGGCCCGTATTATATGCTGAATTTGTAACATATTAAGCAAGCAAAACTGGAAAAAGGGAATTCTCTTTGTCACAACTCAACCCTGAAACAGTTTGGGTGTTCTCTACTCTTTCCAGAACAATCAGACAAATAACAATACTGCTGTAAGGCTTTAGAAGATTTAAAAATAAATTAGGATTATTTTTTTTTTTTTTAGAAAAGGGAACATACTTCAAATTCGGAGACTGTCAGGCTGCTCAGCATTGTGTTACATAAACTAATAAGTGTGAACATCTGTGGGAACTAAACAGAGTAACAGCTGAAAAAGATGTGAATAATCTAATCAGCCAAACCAAATACAGAAAAACATTGGTCTAAACTGTTCTCAGATCTCAGTGGTGGAGATCTGTAATATTGCTAAGCAAAATATGCAGGTGTTAACTATGCTTAGGAAACATGAACCTTCATGATGCAGTCTGCACCCTTTGCTGCTTGGTCTTTGTGTGTTTGTGGAAAACAACTCGATGCTTTCCTTGGCAAGAATATTTTTACATTGTACAGGGTGTAGCATGATGCCTCTTTAATCTTTGGTCTGAAGTTAATCCACACTTTCTTGAAGCCAAATAATGTGTAACTTGGCACGATATTCTAGCTGAAGCACTAATGGTGCTGAGTACAGGAGGATACCAATGTTGCTGTAAGTAACAAACACTCTTGCTTGCATTTATTTATGCCATTTGTGTATAGAAGAGTGGTTATGTTGACAACTGGTCAATCTGACCATGAAATAAATTAACTGCAACATTTAAGACTTAACTTTTAAAATGTCCTGTATTAAAATAACCAGAAACATGGCAGCCCAACCCTGTGACTTCAAATGAACAAAGCACAAATGAGAAACAAGCTGAAAGCAGTGAGCAGCCTCCAGTGATGACTCAAGAGCAACAGCAGGTTACACTGGCGCCTTTGTCTGCAGCTCAGCTGACGGCTCTAATGCCAGCTGCAGTCTCTATAACGAAAGTAAGTTTCCTCGAATAATTTTCATAAAGAAAGATATTGAAATTGCTCCTTCAGGCACTGATGGCAAAACCTTAGCAGCCATGCTTATTGCCATATCTTTTTGAAACTTTTGTTATAATAGAAGATAGTAAGAGATCTCTACTACATCTTCTAGGTCTCTGCTAAATAACTGGGCCAGTACTAATTCTAGAAACTAAACAGGAATTGGGATCATTGCTTGGCACATCTTTTCTTATAAATGTGGGTTTAAAATGTTCTCAAAGAAACAAAATTCAGTTTAAGGTGATCATTCCTGAAGTGTATTACTATATACACTTCTGCAGGCTTCACCTTGAGGATAAGGGTTTTAGTACTAAAATAAAGATCTAAGTTCTATTTAAAAACTTCTTATGTTTTTGATGTAAATCAAATTCTTCATTCTTCAAAAATTAGCATATTTGCTTAAATGCTGTGTAACTAGCCTGGAAGGTGTATGTAGCTCACAAAAGCAAATTCTTGTTTACTTCAATCTGAATTGTATGTGAACATCTGCAAAACACTCCTGACTTAGTTTTGGTTTTGCTCTTCCAATGAGGAATAGCCACTTTTGCCAGGCTCTCCTATGCTCTATATTTAAACTTAACTCACGTAGAGTCTGAACACTGATGACAAAGCACAAGTTACATGGCTTCCAAACCAAATACTACCCAAGTTAAAGAAAAACAGAGATAAACCGTGTACATAAGGTCCTCATCCAGGCCTAAAATGATTTGCAGTAGTTTTTCCCCTGCCTGTGCTTGTCAACTTGCAGGTAATTTCATAACCTGCCAGCTTCCTGGAATCTTCACAAATGGCTAAAATCTGACCACAGCCTGACCTGCAGTACATCTTCTTTCCTTTACATCTAAGATTGAGCTTGGTGTGCTGATCTTGTAATACCTTGCAGGTTTTTGGTCTAAACTTGTGGATTTGCTGTATTCTGCTCTGCCTTCAATAGCTGTAAAAGTTCTGACACTTTTTTTGGACTACACACACACACAAAAGAATAATCTAAAACTGACCATTCTCTTACTGTTCTGGACACTTGTATATCTTTTTCTTTTCTCAGGCAAAAAAAGGTGTGAAAAGGAAGGCTGACACTACAACTCCTACTACTTCAATAGTCACAGCAAGTGGTGAATCTTCTGCAATGTGTAATGAAAGAAAAGCTGTTAAAGCATGTGGAGGTGAAAATGAATGTATGGTAACAAATAAGCTCCTGAAGAGATCCTTTTCAGATTCTCAACAGCCACCTGGAATTATTAAAAAGAGTCAGCTGTCAGAACAACTAAAACATTGTAATGCAATACTTAAAGAAATGTTTTCAAAGAAACATGCAGCATATGCGTGGCCTTTCTTAAAACCTGTAGATGTGGCATCTTTCTCCACTGGTGTGAACCAAGCCATTTCCAAATGTCCTACAGACCTAGGAACCATTAAAGTAAGTATGTTTCTGGGGAAATTAGATTACTTGTGTAATTACAAGGTTTTAAATGTGCTAGCTAAAAAGGTGTCATGAAAGCTGCTTCTCCTTTGAAAGACATAATGGGCCTAGAAACCAGATACATTTCTGTCTCTCAAACTCAGCCAAGGCCACTGGAGAAAGGGTTCTGAGTCTCGTTGTGACACACAGCCACACATAGTGGCTAATCTACTTAACTGCTGAACAAGCCAATATAAGTAGTGAGGGAATTATGATCTCCATGGAGCCCTTCCAAGCATGCTGCATGTTAAATATCTCTCTCTGTACACACAGTGCTGTTGTTAATGCTCTGTAAAACAAAATGCAATTCTGTCAACTTCTGCTTTTTCCTCAATCTCAATATTCTTGAAGTGCCCTAAAACTTCTACACTGGATGTTTACATGACACGTTTCACCTTTTTAGTGGAACAATTCTAGACGGAGATAGATGGGCAGTGCCCTGTGAACACTGAGTGTATTTGTATGGGGTAAAATATTTAGCCCAGTTAAGCTCCACTTTTTTGGGGAATGTTCAATTTTAATAGTTTACTGAATTATCTTAAAAGCTGATTTGCACAATATAAATGTTATTTCCCAATTTCTAGTCCATTAGTTTGACTCCAGCTATTATGGAATAAGCTTTGTGTAAATACCATGCTTAGAATCAAAAACAGATGCTGAGTTCAGAACCAAATAAAACCACTCTAACATTGTCATCTTGACCAAGTGCTGAAATAGTACTACAAAGTCCTTCCAGCAGTTACAATTAAATCCATTTAAAAGAGGAAAAAAAGTCTCTTACTTTGTTAAAGAGACAATTTTGAAATGAGAAGCAGGTATTTCCATAATGTTTTTTTAATGTTTACTGTCTTGATACAAGCTGAACCTGAATATATATGTTAAAATTCTTGTTCGTTCTTTCTTTCTGCTAGTTCATGGTGATGCTGTCTACTAAATGTGCCTTAATTTTCTTTTCCTCTAGAAGAAAATGGATAACTTTGAATATAGTGATATACAAGAATTTGCTACAGATGTTAGATTAATGTTCATGAGCTGCTACAAACATAATTCTCCAGACCATGAAATAGTTGCTATGGCAAGAAAACTTCAGGTGAGTTATCTTCTAAGTCAGACTTGAAAAAGAATAGTTCATCTCATGACCTGATGTAGAATCTACTAATATTACTGAACTACTGTGTTGCTGTGTAGTTCTACAAGTAGTAGCTGCATAATGCTTTTAGGAATCTAAAAAATATGCTGTTCCCAAACCTAACTCTTCAGGATGTTTTTGAAATGCACTTTGCTAAAATTCCTGATGAACCTGTTGCAAGTGATCATCTGCCACAGCCTGTGAGAGAAATGATAGAAGTTTATTCCAGTGAAAGTAGTAATGATAACTCTTCAGAAGAAAAATCATCTGAAGACTCTGAAGATGAGAGAAAAGTGCACCTTGAAAAGCTTCAGGAGCAAGTAAGCATTAGTACTTAATGTGTGTGACTTAAGATCTCTCTGGCAATGCCACTTACAATGGTCTATTCCAAGGCTTAGCAACAAAAATCAGTTTTTAAAAGAGCCTAGTAGCTTGTATTTTTAATACAGAACTTTATTTCTGTTTGGAAGCACTGCCAAATGTTAAGTGAATAGTGCCTCAACAAATACAAAGTGGTTTTAGAGAGCGATTGTTCCACTACTCTTGCCTGCCACTTCTCCAGAGGACTCTCAAACTTCTTAAAAATAAAATTGTGTTCCTGTGGTATGAGAGCCTCTAGGCACTCCACATGTAGCTTAGTGGCATATTCTTCCAACAGGGTCATTTCTTTCATATGGTCAAAAAGCATTGTTCTTACCCTCAGTCTCTTTTGAGCCAGACAAAAGCAAGTCATTAAATTCTACTTCAGAAAGCTCAGTGTGAGAGAGAAAAGAAGGAATCTCATGCTAATCAGTGAAGCAAAGCCATGCTTCATTTTAGGAGTGGGATGGGTGTTGCTTCTGCTTGAACTTAACTCTTTAACCTGTTGCTGCTGTATCCATAAACTCTGGGGGAAATTAGCATTTATTCTGCTAGGCAAATGAGGGACAGTTTTTGGTCCATGTCAGATTAGCATCATCAATTTATGAATGTAGGCAGAAGGATGAATGCAAGTGTACAAGCCAGCCTTTACAGTAGTGAGGTATTTCAGTGTGTCTGATTTCTAATCTCATCATGTGACCATCTTCCCATTCCTGAGGTTTAAACAAAGTTGTGTAAGCTCTTCTCCTAAATTCTAGTATGTCCCAAGTAGCCATTTCATATTGCAAAATAAGATGCATGAGCCCAGTCCCACTTGCCTAATTCAGCAATGCTGTAGAAATATAACCTAATAAGGTATTTATGTGCATCCCAAATGCATGAAATTAAAGAGAGGCTGCTAGAAACCCCTACAGTGTTTTTTTTTCCTTTTTTTGGGGGGGNTGCTAAAAGGCACATGGTGTTAGAAATGTCTGCATAAAATAAACAGTCCTAAGTCTCCTAGATGCATAGTCTGTGACTAAGATACAATATAGTAAAATGTTTGGAAAATAAACCTCATTTGGAAAGCAAACATCCTATTCATATCCACTCAGCTGCCACAAATTTCCTCTGATGTTTAGGACAGTTTATTGTTCCTCCTACATTGCCCAAGTTTATCAGCATTTTGGTTTTTTTGGTTTTCTTTTTGTTTTTGATAGCTTAAAGCTCTTCACCAGCAGTTGTGGGTTTTGACCAAAGCATGCTTATCTAGACCAGGAAAGAAAAAAGGAAAGGCTAAAAGTGAGAAAAGAAAGAACAAGGAAAAAGCTGAAATAAAAAGCTTGATTCAAAAGAAGAAAAATCTGAAATACATGAAGAAATCTAAGAAAAAGCTGTCTTTAAACACGTAAGTGTGGGGAACTTGTGTGGGTGTCAAATTATTTTAAACTGCTGTTACTGCAGTATACTTTTTTCCTGCAGTCAATCAAAGAAAACCGTGCAGCAGGTCTTGCTGGCACGTAAGTCAGAAGATGAAGATGGTGCCAAACCTATGAATTATGATGAAAAACGACAGTTGAGTTTGGACATAAATAAACTCCCTGGAGATAAGCTTGGGAAAGTAGTCCATATAATACAGTCAAGAGAACCTACACTGAGGAACTCTAACCCTGATGAGATAGAAATAGACTTTGAAACTTTAAATGCTTCAACACTAAGAGAACTAGAGAAATATGTAGCAACCTGTTTGAGGAAGAAACAAAGCAAGCAGGGTATGTAACATAAATGATGTTTTAAAAAGCCCATTAGATTTGCTTTCTGGTTTGCTTTCATGTTAACTTCTGTTTCACATGCAGCTAAAAAACCAACAAAGTCAAAAGAAGAACTTAATTCTGAGAGGAAACAAGAGCTAGAGAAGAGACTACTGGATGTCAATGGTCAACTAAATCCAAAGAAGGAGAGCTTCAAGAGTAATGTGGCTCTTACTTTCACTCATTTGCAGTGGAAATAGCTTAAAGTGTAATTCTTCCTTTGGGCTTTAGTCCTGGGGAGTTTCTCCTCAGAATAGCTGGGGACTTAAGTTTCCCACTGATTGTATCCAGATTCTTTCTATGCTGAGTGAGCTGGAGTCACAGCAGAAAATTTGGTCAGTTACTTGTCCTGTCTAAAGCAGGTTCCTTATTCCTGCCCCTAATACTATTTACAGGTATAGATGGTAACAGTTTCAGAAATGAAGGGACACTGAACAATTCCCTTATGCTACTATATGAAAACATGGTGAGGAGTGTGGAGGGTCACACAGTTTATTTGTTTGCAGTTCATTTTCTGTGGTTTAGAGACACAAGAATAACCAATTCTAGTCATACTTGTTATATGGCAGTGTCGCTAATGCTGTCATGCTAACAAAACTTGTGTATCAGTGACAGGTGTGCTGTGTTATCTTAGACTCAAGGAAGTGTCCTAGGAGAATAATTCCGTTTTTCAGGCAATAATGCATTTCAAGATCAAAGCCAGGAATTCAGTGCATACTTGAGCTGTACACTTACTGATGGTTCTCCTCAGGGGCTGAGAATGGATCAATGCAGCTGATGCTGCTATTATAAGTCAAGCTGTTCCTCATTAAAACAGTGAGTGCTATTATTGCCCTCCACTGGATATCTATTTAGCTCCTATGTAAAATCAGTTAGCTGAAATGATAGAAGCAGCTCTGGAAGACACAGGGACACTTGTATCCAGCATTAGCTCAGTCAAGTCTTCCTGTCTGGTATGTATAATGGCTTGAAAATATCCTACAAAGAAAAGCTTAAAGAAGCAGCAGAAATCAATTATGAAGTATATGTTGTGAGGAGAGGGAAGAAGCTGGCTAGGAAATCTTTACGACTGGTATCTGGCTTGTTTACAAGAGCTTAATCTGGACTTGTGTCCAGGGAAACAGGTATCCACGTAACTTCTCATTTTCAAAGCTTCCACAGACCAAAAACTTTGAAAAAGGTTTGACTGCAAAATTATTATAAGCTGAGTTAAATCAACCTTACAGATGCAAAATAGTCAGATGGTGGGGAGGTGGCAAAAGATGGCAATTTGGGAGTGCACATGGCTAGGGAAAGAAGAGCTGGCTGTAGATAAAGAACTCTGCATGCAAGTCTGGCAGCAGCAGCATGCACAGAAACAGGCTCTTAACCGCAGGAAAGCTTATGGGGGAAAATTGCTTGAATTGTGTCTTAAGACTGTATAGTTTTAATCTACTTCAGAATTGTAAATTGTGTGATTACAGCTTCTCCTTGGATATTTCATTCATTCAACTAGCTTGCTGCTGGTAAATCCCACTCCTCTCTAGAGGGAGGCCTTTGTTTTTGAGTCCACTGCTAAATGGACAGTAGACAAGGAAGTGAAATAAGATGAACTCTTACATGGGAGAACACACCTAACAAGGTTGATCATAGTCTTGTATATGAAGAATGCTCCATTGCAGGTTGCTCTGAATTCTTTCTTTTTCTCTTGCAGTTGAAAACAATGCTGAGTCAAGTACTGGGCCAAGCAGACTGAGTGACAGCAGCAGCTCCTCAGATTCTGGCAGCAGCACTAGCAGTGACTCTAGCTCCTCAGATAGCAGTGACTCTGAATCAGGTTAGAAAGCTTATTTTTGTGTTTGTGTAGGCAAAATATCTCCTCTCTTAGCATCTACTGTTCCACATGCTTACCAAGGATTTTAGTTATCTTTGGTTTGGTTTGCTCCATTTTGAAGGCTCAATTCCAATGCTATTAAATTAAATGAATGCCTTAATACTGAGATTCCAGGTAACACAAAACAAAACCCAAGAACAAAACAACCAAACCCCCCTAGTTCCATTCAGCTTACCAGTGAAAATCTTTAGGGACCAAAATAAGCTAGCAAAAGGTCTGTGTATCTATTCTGGACACTTGACTATTGGGCTATAGCTTACTCTCATAGCTTTGATCCCTTTTTGAAAGTGTGATTCGCTTTATTTTCATCTTCTGGTCTGCAGCAGGAAGGGTGACCTGAGCAACGAAAGTGCCTACAGCACTAACTGTAGATCCAAATCCACCCTNTGAGCGTCATTCTGCTCCTTTTGCAGGTCTGGCTTTATTGATTTCAGTGGACACTACCCCTACTTCCATTCAGCTTACCGGTGAAAATCTTTAGGGACCAAAATAAGCTAGCAAAAGGTCTGTGTATCTATTCTGGACACTTGACTGTTGGGCTATAGCTTACTCTCGTAGCTTTGATCCCTTTTTGAAAGTGTGATTCGCTTTATTTTCATCTTCTGGTCTGCAGCAGGAAGGGTGACCTGAGCAACGAAAGTGCCTACAGCACTAACTGTAGATCCAAATCCACCCTGGTGCTTAAGCTGTTTCAAGCTTGTTTAAAGGATATTACAGCATCAGAACATAGAATGGTGTTTCTCTGTACGCAGAACTCTCTTTAGTTTTCTAGGACAGAACAGATCTGCCGAACTGGAGGTCTACAGTGTAGATCTCCATTTGAGGTATAAGGTGAGATGAATGCTCCACCCTCTGCAGTGCGGAGGGGGAGCAAACACAGGGAATCAATGGCAATGAAGACCTTGACCCTGCTGGAATCTTTGTGGTCTCTTTTTATATCTGGGAGAAGGTCTCTAAACACATCAAGCTCAAGTCAAAGTATTCAAGATAAGAATGTTCCTTTCACTGTGAGGTTTGACTCTAGGTGCAACTGCAACTCACACCTTTTATGTGTGAATAATGAAACATATGTGAATGACTGATTTGGTTTTTTTCCATCCCCCTTTTCTGCCTACCTCACTGTATTTTCAGTTACAGAAACCTGTTCAAAACAGACTGGAGCCAGGCACAACTGTCCAGCTTCTATGGAAAAGTCTAAGGTAAACCCGGCTGGAATGGATATAATATTTTTGCCCTAAACAAATAACAAAGTTATTACACAAATAACGTTGTAATGTTATTTTTTAACATACAATGGTACTAGAAATGATGCAGCTTTATCAGGAAATAATTGATATGGCTTGAATGCTATTTGTTCTGTAAGACTGATTGATATGAAGATGTCACATGAGCTGTTTGTTAAAAGTAGCTTATGCATCTGTATAGGAACAGATATACTGGCAGAACTTCCGAGGCTTTTAACTTTTATAATCATCGTGATGATTATGTGTTTGATGAAAAAGGTCAGAATGCTCCACATACCCTATCCACCCCCAAAAAAGGCAAATACTCTCCAAATCTCTCTCCGAATATAGAATTGACCTAACAAACAGTGCAAGCCCCACTTAAATTTTTTTTCATCCATTAATAACCTCACTTCTACACCTGAAAATAAATAAATTGTACACTATACCACTTATTTTCAGGATACTTTAATGTTGCTTATTGCTATGGTATTATTAGAACCAACAGCAATTTCATCTAGAAATAATTCTTAATGCCTCTTAGATTGAATTGCTCTATTCCTGTATTATACGGTGGGTGTTATTTCTTGTCAAGGTTAGCTGCCTTTAACAATTTCCCTTGAAGCTACCAGAGATAGAGACCTTGAATTTCAAAGCAAAATCACAGCCAAGCTTTCATTCTTCTTGCAATAGACTGACTTCCCCTTAAAGTACAGGAAACTAGGCTGCAAATTTATTATTCAGGTGCTCCTTCTGCATCTTCATAAGCAAAGACTCAGGGAAGGAATTACACAACACCCTTTTTTTGCTTAAGAGCTGCAGCCTCTGCAGTGACAGAATGACAGCAATAAACTGGAGAAAACAGGATCCAGGAAATGAGCTTCAGCTTGGTCAGTTGTAACAGCCCCTTACTGACCTTCTGAGTAGCAACAAACATCATACTTGAAATCCTCACATTGCATTTTGTTCTCAGGGGTTTTCTGTACCTGTCAGACCAAGGCAGTGAGTGCACTTTACCTCATGGCTTTTTGTCATCGAAACGCTTAGAAAATGATGGATCAGTATCACAATACAAGGAGTACTGAATCCAATAAACAGTGGAAATGGGTAGTGGTGGGAAAAAAAGGATCAAATAGCTATTTAAAAATTTGGGCTGTATTAACTACTGCAGTCTCTTTATAGGGAATACCATTTTGTTTACAGAGGACATCTTGCAATGCTGCTCTGCAAGCACAGCCCTCCTCTCTTACTAGAAGCTTGCAAAGTCGTGGATCATCTGAACTGCAGCAGCAACCTCCCAATGCACTGCAAAGGCTTCAGTGTAGATCACTTAATCCATCAGAACAAAATGCTCAGACTCTCTCAGGTAGTATCTTTATGGCTATATTTGACTGCTGAGGAAAGAAGGGGTGTCAGGATGCTTGTATTACCCAACAAGCTTGTTTTGGAGGTTAGCAAGTGGGTAACTTAAAAATCTCTTGTAGGGTATGGATTATCAAAGAGCATGATGTAAATTAAAGCATGGCAGCACTGAGGATTGGCATGGGGGTTTGGATTACTGGGACACTTATGGTGGGGCAGAGTAGTATTAAGAACAGGAGGTGTTCATGCTTCCTTCCAATGAAATGGAAAAGGATACCTTGATGAACTTTGAGTTACAAGAGGTGTTGAACACCTTAAGGCAGGATTAGATGCTTAAATCCATGCCCACTACCCAAGTTCATGTCTGAAATACCTATTAGCTGAATGTAAGGCTTGGTGCCATAGGTCCTCTGAACTGATGTTTTTGTCTAGACACATCAAATACATGAAGTTGCTTGGGAACTTGATCCAAGGAGCTGTTCTTTTCCCTCCCTCATTTCAAAAAGTCTAATAACGTCAGACACTTCTGAGATTTTGGTAGAAGACAGCATGAACTGGTAGCTGATTAACTGAGAAATCAATTAAAAACTAGTTAAAAATAACTCTCTCAAATCATGTGGCTAGAATACATATCTCCATACTGAGTTACTCCACAGATCTAAACAGTGACCTAATTTTGAGATGTAGGACTGCATTTTGCATGATAGGGGAAAAATCATACCCTACTTCTTTCTCAGGTATAATCTCAGCTGTACCTGCTCTGCATGGTGCTCCAGACCAGCAAACTCCTCAGAGCACTCCAAAGACAAATCAGTCTTCTGTCACCCACTCCAGAAACGCTCTTCCAGAGGTGAATACGTACTTCTGTCCAATGAATTAATTTCAAACAGCATCTTTAAAGCATGTTCTTACCCTTTAAATAAGATGTAATATAATACTTCAGGCTTGAATTTGATGTGATGAAGGCCATTTAAGGTTTATAACAAAAATTTTCTAAAACCCCAATAATAAAGTGATTCTTATCCTTTAACAGGGTATTACTTCATTGCTTATTGGCTGCAACACAGAAGGAAAGTTTGGCTGATCAATTTAATAGTGTACTATATAAAGCTTATTTTATTTCTTTTCAAGGCTATAGCTTGAACTTCAGTAACCTTTGCACACTTACAGGTTAAAAGTCCACCCTGTAAACCAACAGCTTTGCAAAAGAGGCAGATTATAAAATGTGTTTTGGTTTTGTAGAAATATCAATCTCACAAACTCAGCAATACTGAGGGTCTAGAGGCTATACTGGAAAAGTGTGTTGCTTTTTCATACCTTTTCCTAAAGCTATGGAAACTGGGGCTTTCAGGGTCTAGATGAGGTTGTAAAATATTTAGTCACTGTTGATTTCTGTCTTGATATGTTCCCAGAGAGTATCCTGGTTAGAAAGGCCTCTGTGGAGCAAAGGAAATTGAAGTTACTGCAGCACGATCACTTCCATCCTATGATAATTAATCTTTCTGAACGTGGTTGAAAATTTAGTTGCTTTAATCAGGCTGTAATAGCTTTCTTTTTGGCAATGGATAGAAACTACCTCTTGAATCTATGAGCACAAGAATGTGTCCTGCAAATAAGGATGAAAAGCAGCTCACCCTTTCCTATTGGTGTCCACTGTCCAAGGTAGCAGGCAATGCAAATTATGACTCAGGTTTGTGCAGCACTGTCCTCAGTTCAAGGGATTACTACACAGAATAATCTTGTAGTAAGATTACACAGAGAAAAAATACCACTGTAGTGAAGATCAGAGTTACCCTTTACTGTGATCCACAAGCTAGAGTGCAGCAACTGGCTTTATGACAACTTTACTCTGCTGTACAATGTTAAGGGTTAAAGATATATCAGTTTCTCATGCTCTACCCCCTCCATCACTTGGGATTGCTGAGCAGTGCATATTCTAAATCTGCAGTCTTGATGTATGATCTTGCTTTGGTTACCATAATATGAATGAAATCTATTTCTTCCCTGGTGTTTACAGAAGCTAGAGCTGCAAGAATTTACTGCTCTAAGCTACTAAACTTTTAATCCTGATGCTGTATAGTAAGAATCTTCAAGTGCTAAGCACAAATAATGTGAAGAACATATTTTGAAGTCTAGCTTCTCTTCTAGGTATCCAACACCATTTTCCAGGTTGACAGTGCTGACTGGAATAAACAAGCTGAGCAAACAAGACATCTAGACAAACCAAATAAACTTCAAACCAAGACCAGCATGAGAACTGCTGATTTAATATCCATAAGTCAAGAACGAAGTATGTAATGTCATAATAAAAACTGTAACCATTATCAGGGGTGCAAAGTTAAAGGGAAATGGGTTTAAAGAAATATAATGCCAAACACTTGTACACTAATCAGTTTGCAGAATTATGGTGGGTGTGCAGTTTTCCCTTGCTCTTTCTTTTTGATTTCCTGCTTTAAAAAAAAAGTGAAATTAAACGGATATTTGGTTCTTGTTCTGTGTTAAAATATATAAAGAAAATGACTTTTTGATTTAAGAATTTAGCTTTCTGAATGTAGTACTAGGGATAAGTAACCCTAGTCTTCCATGAAGTCTGAGAATTGATGCTTCCATCTGTTGAACTTCACTGGCCATTAAAATGTCTTCTGCTGAAGCTTCATGGAGCTCTTTTCCCAGGGCACTTCGTGTGTATTTTCAGTTATTATCTTTGGCTCTTGGTGACAAGGATCTGACAGCACATCCATGTTAAAGAGACTTTCACCATGGAATAAACTTGCAATTATTACAAGAACACTGGCCCTCTGAAAGCTGCATTCTGTACTTCATACATATTTCAAACTAAAGCATTGACTGAACATCCATATTCTGTGGGTCCAGTATTACCAGACACAATTGTTTTGGTTTCTCCTTTACTCTTTGCCCTCTAGAACACCTCTAGAGGGAGGGAGGAAGCTTCTGAAGACTTGATGAAAATAAAAGGCAGAGCCTGTTCACTCATGAACTGTTATTTTTGCCAGAGAATAATGCTAAGTAGTTGCAGTGTATTAAAGCAATTCTAAAAATGGAGTTATAATTCTCCATTAATTTCTATTTATATTAGGGTCTTAACACACCAAGCCCTACCTCTACAGCCCCACTTTGCTTATACTTGCAGCAGCTGGAACTGGTACATGGCTTCAGCTAAGGACTTTCACTTACAAAGTTTTGAGGCTGTGAGGTCTTTTTAAAAACCCCTTTTTTGACAAACTGGCTGAGACTTTGATACTTTGAATCCAGAATTCTAGGTTCAAGCACTCAAAAACTTATCCTCTGCATAATAAAAAAAAAGCCCACATGTTACCTGAAGTTTCTTATTAAGCATTTACTTAAATACTGAAACATCTCAAACTACAGTAGAGGATTGTTCTGAATTAGATAAAATGTGTTGTTTATCTCTGGTTTGAAAATAGTGTTTGGGGTTTTTTCTCCCCTCAAATAATAGAGATGTAACAGCATGGAGTATTTGCACAGCTGTAGGCTGCTGGAAATGTGAGGACTAGCCCTTGATGGTTGACCTACTTGCTTTTAAAAAAAGTAAATAGGGTTGAGAGCTTCAGGTGAAATGAGTTTGCATGATCAATCAGGTACTCTTAATGCTGGAATCCAAAGGACAGAGGGCTGCGTGGGGAGGGGAGGAAGTGAGTAAGTGGCAAAGTGCTCTGTTGAGGCTTCCTGACCAAACCTTTTGAGCATTCTGCTGGGACCACTCCTAGAATTAACCAGGAGTTAATTTCTCACCTGTAGTTGAGCCAACTATTCTTTTCCCTGCCCAAAAGTGGAGAGAAGTGGTCCAGTTCAACTTAAGCTTAGGAAATGTTTGGGAGAATTTCTGTCATTCTGAACCAAATAATAAACGGCAGTGTAAGCTTCTAAGTCAATTCCTTGAATGACTAAAGTTTTATCATTTAAATTTGAGAAAGAATAGTCTATAAAATCAACACGATCAAAAAGTCTTTTTTTATTCTTCCATCAGGTTGTTGTACACCCAGTGATAAATCTAACAATAAAAACATACTAGAGCCAATGTCTGAACTTCTTCCAAGAAAGGTAAGTGCTGCTCAAGCTCTATTTGAGAAGAGGCTGACTTTACTTACAAGGTTGAATAACTCCCTGACCTAGGATCTTCTCTAAAAATCTGTCCATTTATGATTAGAATATTTAGTGTACAATAGGCCTTTCTCATTGTTATAATCTGTACAGATTTATCGCAGTTTTAGTGCTAAAACCAAACACATCTATGGACTCTCTTCATTGCAGAAGGTAAAGTATGTAAGATACATATATACCCATGTCGCCATATTAAAATATAGCTTGTTTAATCTAATTTTAATATTAAAACAAGCAACTATTGTTCCTTGATCTAGTTCTGATATCCAAGTTATTAGTGTGCTTTCCCTTAATGATCCAGTAACAAAAAAAAAGAGTAGTGTGGAATATCATCTTGGTGCTATTGGAAAATCTGTTCTGAAATAAGATAAAGCACTTTTAATGACTAAAAGTATTTATGACAGTTAAGCAAAATCTTTCCTAGCATACAATAAGTTATCTTAATTGGAAGGACAGAGACATTTTCTTATCTACTAAATTCTTCTCTTGTAATCAGCTATTTGAAAACATTAAATCAAAATTGCTAATAATAGATCACGTCAACCTCTGGACCTAAAAAGTTTTCTGTATCATCTTTGGAACTAAAATGTTTCTAGGATTTTTCTTTTGGCACTTAGCTTTCAGAAAGCTATTAGCTAACATGTTGAATTCAATTCCAAAAATACGTATTTCCTTCATAAGGGCATGCCACTACTAGAAGCAGGATTTCTTAAGAATGCTGGTTTTATTCTGGTTTATGCTGTGAAGAAAATGCCACAGGGGAACAAACAAAACCCACAAGCCTAATATAAAACTATTGTTATGTAAAGGATTATGTACAGAGAATAGATGGATGTTCTCTGTATTAAAACCTTGTCAATGGACCTTGTGTAAACTCAGCCTTGTGGATTCATGTTTCTGAAATGAAAAAGTGGAGGGGTAGACTTAAATGGTAAGAATAGCCACAAATGCTAACAGTTGTCAGTGTATTGTCAAAGACTCTCAAAGTTGATGAGAAAGCACATCAGTCTGCTCAGATTGCTGTATTTGCACAAATATCCTGCCAAAGGAAGGATATTTTGGTGTAGATATTTCCAAATAGGCCCAGTTAAACAACATTATGCTTATGTAAGAACTAAGCAGATAAAGGATGTCAGTATTTGCAGAGTATTTTCTCCTCTTCTGTGTTTTCCTTTTTCTAATGACTTCAGGATACAGAATTGAAGACTATAGATTCCTGGGTAAGCCTATGTAAAACGATGAAGCTTCCAGCTCCAATAAAAGCATCTGCTGAGAGCTTCAATCAGTTCAGGGACGCAGTATTAAAGAGGAGTGGGCAAGTGAAGGAGTTAAAAAGGCCTCTGGTGCAAGCTGAGAGGGAGCTCCAAAATCTTCCACAAGAAAACAAAAGGTTTGTAACCACTTAGGTTTAAGCATTATTCTGGTTTTTGCCTGTATGGTACTGGGTGGCTTAGTTATTCAGGAACAAGTGTTTTGGATTAGGTAATTGCCACATATCAGGTGAAGCTGTGGAACCACACCACTCTAAGCACAACTGCACATCTAAAATGCTCTTACTTTGCTTCTGGATTTTTTTTTTTTTTAATGGAGGGGTGTTTGGTCTTTGTTTGAGTATTAAGGTGAGGGCTTTTGTCCCCTGGAGCACGTTCACATTTGTCATCAGTGTCTTATTTTCCTATACCTGTAGCCAGGAATGTCCTCATCTTATTGCTCTCCTGAGGGGATACAGGACAATCTGGTCTTTGAGAGCATGGTGCTAGCTTAGCTATACAGGGGTTCCAGTGTGCACCACTTCACACAGCAGAATTCTTTGCATTGCTGTAGAAAAGCACCTTCAATAAGCCTCTGCTGTAGTGTTCTTCCCTAGTTGTTTGCAGCTCCTGTTTCAGGAAGTGCCCTGAGGTCTGTGGTCATGCTGAGTGGGATAAGTCACTGCTTACTATTTACTGCATTGCAGTAATATCCTGGAGTTTGTTTGCCACCTTTTGGAAACTCTGTTTGCAGTATTTCTCTCCTCAGTAGTCTTGATTTTTTTTTTCTTGTCTGTTTGACCCTGTGAAAGATAAATCTGAGCTGGTTCTTAAATTCTCCTGCACTTGCCCGTTGCCGGTTGTATTAGAATAAGACAATTATTTGGATTGTTTATTTTAATAATCAGAGCATTTGAGAGACTTAAGAGTACACTCCTGTTTCAGAAGGTAGTGAAATCTACCTGAACTAAGTGAAGAGGAAGAAGGTAGAAGAAAAGTATCACAGGCCAAGAAAGTAACAAAAAATTAAGAATTTCAAAGCAAGTGTATGTAAGTTTTGTGTAGCATATCTATAAATCCCACATGCGTGGACACAGGAAACATGAACCCACTACAGCCCAACAACTGTGTGCACATAACTCTTGTGAAGGGAAATCCCTATGAAACAATGTGAAAGAGAACCACAGTTTAAGTGCTAGGCACTTATTTAAATTATTTGCAGAATTCTATCAGGTTGTTATGAAAAAAAAGAACTTTTATTCTATACTGATTTCTCCTCCTGTCTTTAAAGGAGCCATGAAAGCACAGAATTGGATGCCATGGCAGCGACAGACTGTGAGCTTGAAAAAGAAATACATAGGTGCAAACTGCCCGAAGCTCAACAACATATTCTTGATCAAGACCGTAACTTGGCTAGAAAAATGGAACAAGAACGCAGGAGGAAGGAAGCAGTAAGTTTCTGAGTCTTGTTACATGATTTTTTTTTTCAACTTTACTAGAGAATAAACAAATATTAGGTCAGGTCCTTATTTCAAAGGATCTGAATGATTGAAAACAACAGAACTATACTACTTGAAGAGTTAGTCCAGAAAACGCAATAGGAAACTCAAAGTATGTCTTTAGGTTACATCATATGAAAAGCTATCTGCTTGGTCCTAGTACTCCCATAAGCTTAGAATAATTGTGTAGTAAAATAAAATTTTGAATAGGAGTCCCTGCCCCCTAAATAATTTCAAATCTTGAGTGTTGCAAGCTCTCCATCCTCTTAATGTGTTCCATATCAGCAAAAGTGCTAGTCTTACTGTTCTGGTGTGAAATACCAGGCCTGAGCCTTTTTAAAACCAACTGGTTTTACTGGTGAAAGTAATTAATGTTTTTCAATTGCTACCTTTTTTAGAGTAACTTTTTTTTAAAATTCATAGTGTTGTACAATGGAATGTAAGCACCAGTGTGAGACCGTGCTGGATTCAGATAAGTTCAACTGAAGCTTTCATCCTTCAGCTCTTTTCTGAAGGCTTCAACAACATGCACATTTAAACTTGTCATAACAGAGAAGACATACATTTTTTGAGAAGATGCTTTATAGTTTTTTTGTAAATCATTACGTATTTGAGTTGCATAGTATTCATTAATGTCTGACTGCTCTGAAAAGACACTTGTTTCTTTCTTGCAGACAGCTTGGATAATTGATGTGAATCTGCAGAGAGATATTATGGCATCTTTCGAGGAATATCTTGAGTGAAAGCAGTAGTTTATATAGAATTTAACTTTAAATTACTACAAACAGCCCAGTTTTGTACTAGTTAGGACCTTAAATGTTAAGACCACTTTAAAGATCTTCTCTAAAATGCTTTGTATTAAAAGCTTGTTCATTAATACCTGAAGTGTCACAGGACTTTTTTTTTTTCACTGCTTGGTTATAACATGTTATCTAGTCTGCTACATGGTAGAATGGAGTTGTTCATTTGATTAGTTTCATCTGTTGTGTATTTATAGTATTAAAAAAAATCACTTTACTGTGACGTACCTGCACAAAATCTGGGCAGTGACAAAATGATGTCTCTAATAGTGATACTGTCTAAGGGGTGTGTAACATTACTTGTAATCATAAAAAAAGCTTCCATGAACTCTATAATTTCAGCAGTAAATCTTATGTACCTGCATGTCTTTTAAGGCCCAGATGTGTTTAATGTATTTTATGTTGACATAACAATTAGCTAAGGGTGCAAACATGTTTACCACATAGTTCTAGTTCTTCTTGGGAAGAAATTATGGCAGACTGAGTCCAGTTTTGAAAGATTTTCTGATTAATGCAAGATATTATTAATGTTGAAAAATTGTCTGAGGTAGAAACTGGAATGTAAAATCCATACATACTTGTTGATTACATATAGGTATGGCATTATAATATTTTTAATTTCTGTTTTTATTTTTAACCCTGCTTATTTAATTTTGCTTGTTTATTATTTTATTTTGTAGTTTTAAAAAATTGTATTCAATATTTTCTTCCCACACTCCACTTTGGAGGCTACTGATCTCATTGAGCCTCCCACTCAACACTCTCTCCCTATGGAGAACTTCGATTTGTCAAGTTCCTGGGTGAAAAGTGAAGGTAACACTGCCAGTTGTGGTGAGGTTCTGCCACAGACAACCAAACTAAGTAAGCTAAGTGAACAAAACTTTCTACAAATAACTGAATTTTCAGAGAAAGACAATAAATTGCTTCTAAATTCAAAAATGCCAGCTAAAGCATGCCCAAAAATGGTAGCCTGGTCTTTCAGGGAGCAGGCTGATGAGTTAGTGCTAGTTCCAATATATTTATTCAATAAAGTAGTTGTGGATCTTCAAATTCTGCCATTGCTGGAATGGTATTATTTCATTCAATAGCACAAAGATGTGTATGACAAACACTCAGATTGGGCCGGCACCCTTTGAAATGTCTAGGGATGCCCTGGCCTAGAGGCATGCTCAAGTGCACGCTGTTTGGGAGATTTGAGGGCTTGGCTAGGACAGGGATTTGGGATGAAAGTTGGGTTGTAATGTAAAGTGGTGCTGTTAGGATGTCTTTCATATCCACATCAAAAGCGACCTGCCTTCATCTGTAGATTATACACTGTTAAGAGCTATTTGTCCTGCAATAAAATACTGCAGTTCACATCCAGGACTCTCTACCTTGCTGTCACTTGGATATACTTTCTCTCTGGGTTAATGCAAGCTCAAGACCTCTTGCTTTGGAAATAGGAGGTGACAGAGGGAGGGGCAAGAACTCCTTCCGAGCTTTTCATCCATTGGATACAGCTATATGGGCATTGCTGGTATGAACTGGTGCTTTCGTCCCTTCAAAAATAATTCCAGCTTCCATGACTCTATTCTGTCAAGATGGCTTAAAGTCACAATGTCAGTGCAGCTAATGCTAATCTGATAAACCCTTTATTTGCAACCTCCAAGTCACTCGGAGAGGATAATCAGTTCCTGTCTCCAGACAGAAGGCTGAATCCAGAGGTAAGGGAGATGACCTCCAAATGTGAGTAACAAGCCTCTAAGGACTGTTTGCCCAAAGCCATGACCACACTGGAAGAAGCAGGAATACCACTTGTGTAGATGCCCCCTGCAAACAACAAGCTGCTTAAATAAACTGTTAGTCACCTAACAGTTAAAAGGTGTACTAAGTTCTGTTACACCATTCATTTACCTTTATTATTTGTGAGAACAGCTGCTTTAATGTGTCACTTGTATACTTGTGTCTATGCTAGTAGATTGTATCCACATATAAATGAAAGGTGAGATAGTTGTAAGCTCCAGGAAGTTCCTCTGTCACTAATAAATGGAATATGGTAAATTTCTTACTATCAGCTGTGAGTTGGTCAGGCTGGAGGCAGAGGCAGAATCAGTGATGTGCAAAGTTGTCCTCTTTTGTCTCTCAGAGAACCAGGATTAGTTGAGCTGACAAAAGATAAACAGGCAGATGGCACCTTATGGAGGGCAAAGCACACTGTCAAAGCATGTAAGACGATCTGCCCTGGGGTTGGTTTGCCTTGGCACCCATTAGAACAATAATTTAGAGCAGAAGATGAGAAAATAAAAATATAAAGAAGACAGAAAAATAATTGTCGGGGCTCTCAATTTTTCTTATTCATATGACATGTAGAATATTCTAAGCTTTCTTCTGCAAAATCCTGGAAAATGCATGGAGGGTATTTGCCTTGTACAAACAGGTTTGCCACACATATGTGGACAGCGTGGTCCTAGAGTACAAAGCAAGTGTTCCTGAATAATAGAGGAATTCTACAGCTTCCTTGGAAAACAGGAGAGCTAAAGCAGCACAGCTGGAGGTGCCCAGAACTCCTGCATTAGGGTGTGCAGCAATTTCATTGTGCAAACATGGTCAGAAGTGCAAGGTCACCAGCACGGCCTTCTTCCCAGCTCTGGTATCAGATCCATATCCAGTACCTGAAGATGGCATAGCTAAACTCCATAGCCAAAAGGTTTGTATAATTTAGAAGTCTGACATAACTATTAAGGTAGTTAGTGATGTATAAAAAAAAAACAGACTTAGCTCTATTCTTGTGAAAAAATTGGCTCTGCTTCTTTCTTTGTACAAGAACTACTGTGTAGCTTGGCCAAATACCTTTGTATAATAAGACACATCATGGTTCTATCTTTATTCCTTCTTGTATTCTAGATGACGACTGGAATTTTGTGATTGCTGTGTCTAAATCTTTCATCCATCTTTCTTTGAAGGCAAGTGAATGCTTGTGGTCAGTTCCAGGATTTCGAACGTGTTTTCCAATTTTTCTTAGGGGATGTTTTCTAGTAATTAATTCTGATTACTAGTTTATTAAGAAATTTGATGGCTACCGGGATATAAAAAACAGCATTGGTTGTTTTGCTCCTGCCAAACTTCCTAATTTATCTAACTGGGTCACTGGTTTACCGAGGTGCACTTCAGGGAAAATTCTGCTGCTGCTGCTGTTTAGTCTGATATTGAGAAGTTGCAAAGGCTTCTTCCCTACAAGAAAGGTCATTAGCACGAACTCTGGTGCAGAAGAAATTAGCTGTATGCTAATCCTGGGGTTGGCGGTGTGAGTAATCTGCGCACGAAGGGAAAGCTCGGGCTCGGTAGGCATGACTCATGTAATCCTACTGGAGTCTGCAGAGGTCGGTGTCTGAACTGAATCATCTGCATCTGATGTTCCTCCTCTTCTTGCCCAAGAGAACGAAGGAGCCTTAAACAGCCCTGCAGCTTTTTCCCCAGCAGACTGATAAAGCTCCTGACCTTAAGTTTGTAAGGCTTTTGTTCAGACAACGAGCAGGAATCATGAACAGTGTTATTGAGCATTGGCAGCTGATGTAGGTTGCTGGTATTTCATTTGTGTTAGTGAAAACAGGAAGCTTGGCAGCTTTTTACAGCTACTTAAAATGTTATCTTTAGTAATAGAAAATAAATTCAGTTTAGGGTTTTGTAACTTCTTTAAACTTTTAAATTCATGAAAATGCAGTAACAGGCCATTCTTTATAACATTCCTTTCTGCTGCTTTAGTTCATTTTATTTTATTTTCTAAAAAAGAAAAAATTTGAACTTGTTGAAACCAGCATTAATTCTGTCACTGCCTTCAATGGGCCTAGGATTCAACACCAGTGTCTATATTTGTAAGTCTGAATTTAGAACAAGTAGGAGAAAGCATTTGGTATGTTACAGACAAAAGTCATCTACAAGCTGTGTTCCATGCATAGTGAAAAATTATATATATTCTGTCTGCATACATGCTTATCCATTTTTTTTTTAAAACTAGCTTATTTAATTACACATCTTAGAGTTAACAGATGGACGGTGTCTTTGTACCAGCTTCTACTTACACTGCCGGACAGAGCAAAAATATTTCTTGGAAGTAAAGTTCTAATCCTACAGACTCATCTAGACCAAGAACAAATTCTGTTTTTCATTAAATTCATAAAATTTGGCAATGCTGCTCTCTTCAAATGGCAAGAAGCTGCACATAGGCCTACATAGGAGCTGTGACTCTCATGTGGCCTCCAAAAGTCTTGAACCTGTCTGCAGCCTCTAGACTGAGAAGCAAAGGATCTAGGAGTAAAGGAGAGCAGGACATGCAGTGAGTTAGGTCCAGATTTGCCATGCAAGCTCAATTATACTTTTATTGTAGTCAGCAAATACCATGTCCACATTTTGTTATCTTCTAGAGCTAGTGAACTGTAATTTCTTATAACCTGCACGTTTACAACCTGTAAAATCAGTTGCTTCATATAGTTACGCTTTTACTTACAGTTTTGGATTATGTGAGCCATTTTAGTTTTAAATTGCTCCTTACCCTGCATATCAGTAGGTTAACAGGAGACAGACTGGAGACTATTTTCTTACCCTGGAATCTGTGGCCTTGTATGAGACGGTGACTCCTTGGTGTATGCTTGTAGAGATTTACTAATGGGCAGGCAGGGGACTGTCCAGCCTCTGTCAGCCCTCAGGAGTTGAGATATCAATACAGTTTAAGTTAAGTTTAGGCAATTTATCTTTTTAAGAAATATTCACTAGTAATAGCATATAATAACTAAAACTGTAAATACGTTTACAAAATCACCTTTAAACGGGTAATAGTGAAACGGCAGTGAAAGAATGCAGTCTTGAAAAACACTACGGTGCGAGCGCACAGCCCCACGCCTGTAGTTATCCACCTCTGGCACGGCAGCAAGGTAAGGGCGCTCAAGGGCGCGCTCGGAGCGTGCAGCGCAATCGCTGCCGGGGCCTGGGGCAGGNNNNGCCCGGGGCCCCGCCGGCCGCGCTGCTCCCGGTGCCATTCCGAGCGCCTTCCGATGTGTCTGGCGGCTCCGCCGGAGCGCGCAGGTGATACAGCCGCGCCCCGCCGCCCCAGGGACGGCTTCTCCCTCTTTCACCGTCAAATATCTGGGGAGAGGAGCCCTCCTTGGCCGAGCCCTGCGCGGGCGGGCGCGACCCCGGCCACAGCGCCGCCGCCACCGAGGCACCGCNCCCCTCCCTGGGCACCCACTGCTACGTCCGCATCAAGGTGAGGGCGCGGGCGGGGGGAGCGGGCCCCGCTGGGCGCGCAGGCACCCATCCCTGCGCTGTGCATGGCATCCCTGCCTTCCTGCCCTGCTGTGCTGTGCGTGAGCTGCGCTGTGCATAGCACCCCTGCCTTCCTGCCCTGCTGCGCTGTGCATGGCACCCCTGCCCGCCCTGCTGTGCAGTGCGTGGGCTGCGCGGACAGCCCGCCTGCCCTGCCGTGCGGGCTCGCACAGCTGCGCGCATCCAGCGCCTGCCTGCGCTGTCCTGGGGAGCGGTGCCGTGCCCGGCCCGGCTGCGGGGCCTCAGGCCGGGGGACGCGGTGCCCGGGCGGCCGGGGTGCGGAGCCCTGGGTGGGCGGTGAGGGGTTCGTCGGCCCCGGCTCTCCCGCAAGCCACCGCTCTCTGCACCGCCTCTGCTCTCTCTGCTATTTACGGTTTGCCCAGTTGCACCGGGGAGCTCTTTTCGTGCATCACTTTTACAGGGAAAACGTAGAGTAAGAAGCTAATTGCTGTCCCTCAGGTTGTACAGTTTAAGCCACCAGTCAATTTCTGTACTTGTCTCAGGTTTCTGCCTGTGATTTGCTCCTTTACCAAATGCTCTAAATGAAGTCGTATGAGCTAGGTTCCTTTTGCAGCTGTAAGTGAGGACAGAATGCACAGTAAGTTTTGTCAAATGCTATTTTTCATAAAATAAGCACAAAGATCTGTGTTCCCAGGATTCTGTGCAGATGGTTTTGTGCCAAGCAGTACTAATATAAATTATTGAGCCTCAGTTTGTCATGATTTGCTTGTTTTCTTTTGCTAACATCATTAGGAGGCATGTGTGGGCTTTCTCATATGACATGTTCTTTTTTTCCTGTAGCACAAAGCAGTAAATGAACAGGCTGCTGGGGAAGTGAGAGGGGTATGACAGTAACAGAAGAGCATTTGGGGGCAAATCGAATTGCTGTCAATATGACAGTCGATCACTCATTTCAGGAAATAAGAAACTCTTGCTGTTGGATAACAGCAGGCTAATGGATTACTTTCCAAACACATATATCCTACAAATCCATTCAGATTTCAATAAAACAAACAGTCAGTGTTAGTAAAGGTAGCAACAGCCTATGTCTGTTCTGGGGGGTGGAAAAAAGGGAACAGCAGTAACTGAAAATGTCGAGGATGGGCTTCGTTTGGGCCATGTGATATTTCAACAGCTGCTGTACAAGTGGCAGTTGAATTTTCATGAGTGAAGGAGAGGTCTTTAAAAGCAATAAATAGATTAAAATAAAAACAAGGAGGGTAAATCCCAAGAGGACACTGACTGAAAGAAGCAGCATGGAGGAGGGCTTACCAACTACTCACTAAATGAGAAACTGTGGAAGGAGACTGAGAAACTTCTACTTTTTTAAATATAAAAGGATCAAAGGCGATCAAAGAGTGATCTGGAGAATGATAGAAATGATGTAATGGCCCCAAAATCTACTAGGAATTTACTTTTACCTCTAGGAACTTCAAGTTCACTGGCATCCCAGAGGTGAAATATCAGTGTAATTAGGGGCAAAACAGAGCAAAAGTCCCTATTATATCCAGAGCAAGTATAAAAAATCCAAATAGTTCCCTCTTCAGAGCCGTTTCAAGAATGAGACTATAAGTTAATGGTTTTGCAGCTAGTTAGTGATTCATGAGTGTCAAGATATCTCAGACCATTTGAAGCATCTTTGGCAAGGAAACCTTTTTTGTATGCATTTATGATCCTTGCCCTGATACTATCTCTTGATGTTCAGCAAAGGCATGGGGTTTTGCTTTCTTTCTTGAAATAGCAGAGACAGTGCAGACTTTTCCATTTGTTCAGGAGCTGTACAACCCTTCTTCCTGCAGTTTCTTTCACATGAGTTCTAAACTGTATTTCGTGAGCTAACTCCCAACTTCTGTATCCACTTCTGTGTCAGAATTCAGTAAAGCCTCTAGGTCATAACTGCAGTTTATTTAAATTCTACTGGATTTGACCTTGAGTCAGTGTAAGCTTGTGTACATCCATTTACTTCAATAGCATTTCAGTGTTCAGCTTCTACAATAAGTAACTTGCCTGCTTGTAGTTCTCGTAAGACCCATTTTCTCAAAAGATGCATCAGAAACAGTGAATATTGACAAGGCAGAAAGAAGATTATAACATTAAAGTTATAATCTTAATTTTCTGAAGTGAGTCTGAAACCTACAGCAGTAAAAACTAGCAAAAACTACTTGCTTTCTAGTTACTTAATTTTGATTGCTTTTGGTTGTTGAGAATCCACGTGGTCCTTTATCGTGCCAGAATGCAATGTGATGGTTTTAAATGGTTGCATAATCTCACCAGCTAACTGAAAGATTGAAAGTCCATTTAAAGTATACTGCATTTTAAAGTCTTTCTGTAAAGCACATGACTGGTGTCTGTGTGAAAGTGATGTGCTGTGACAATAACTTGCATTTCGCAGTGGCTGTGCCAGGCAGTGCTCTGTCAGAAGCATCAGTGTGCTCAGGGCTGCACTGGCACACAGGCATGAAGCCTGGCAGGTGCTGGAGATGGTCCTTCCAGGAAGAAGCTGTGGTGTCCAGGGTGTGGGATACTCAGCATGTCCAGGGCGTAGCAGATACCTGATCTCAGAAATACAGGAGGCTTCCAATTCAAAACTGATGATTTGATATTTTAGGTGCAATGTGTTGTTTCTTAGAAAATGGTCTGAAACCATCATCATTCTCAAATCCCAAAATAGCACTTCTATGCAGCAATAAAAACACACTTCTTTTTCTCTTGTTTTAGGATTCAGGGTTACGATTCCACTATGTGGCTGCTGGAGAAAGGGGCAAACCACTCATGCTGCTGCTTCATGGCTTTCCAGAATTCTGGTAAAACTCCGTTCACCATTTTCCATTATAAAAGAGGCTGCATAAGATACTCAAGGGTGAACATCTCTGCTTAAATATCCCCAGTGCAATCCCTTATATATATTTATGGGTACTAACTAATGGCATGAAGTTTTAGCAGGCAAAGAACCATTGAAACATTTTTTTAACTGCAGCATCTGCAAAAAAAATTCCTTCAGACTAACACAAACCAACATCGTTTTTGTACTGCCAATCCATTTCACCTCAGGTATGTACCCTTTCCTTCAAACTTTGTGAAGGAACTGCTAATTTTAAACAAATTTACTGTTGGGATAGTACTTGTAGTATATAGCTAAACTTATGAATTATAGCAGAGGGTGTTAAAATAAAGATCCATTATATGTTAAGTGCAATATGGATTGCTCCATTTATTAAAAATACTATACATTAATTTTTAACTGGGGGAGGGGAAGAACTATGAGTTCTATAGGCTATTGTGCAGCCTAATTTCAAAATGCTACTCAGGGAAAAAGGTTCTATTATTAGTTCATCACAAGATGAATGATGAATCAAACCCAATCCTAAATGTTTGTTTGTAACAATGAAAAGCAGTCATGTGTCCAGTGATTTAACCAAATTGCTCAGGCTGTCATTGTCAGGTTTAACTAGTGAAGCATGGCTTACAGAACCCGCATGGAAAAAACAGTAAGGGAATAAGGGAAGTACTGATGCCAGTAATTCAGCAAGGTAAATGATCCTTTCCCTTTCCAAACTCAGCTAAGGGGCTAGAGGCCACTGTTGGAACTGTGATCTTTCAATCTGTACTCAGGTCATACCGTGCTAAACTGACCCAGGCAGAAGAGAGGTCAGTTCTCTTCCCTCAGCAATTTCCCCTAGGTACTAATGCCCTTGAGGGTGATGGGACAGAGTCACATTTATGTTAAGTTAAATTTTCAAAGAAGTATATTGTTCTAATAATAAATTGCTATTTAAAATCATTAAAGCTGTAGACTTTGATTGAAAGGACAGTTAGATGAGGCAGTGCATATTCTATCCAAACATTATGCATGTCTGACATAAAGCATACTCTAACACAGTCGGGCAATGAGACTACAGCTGATTTTCCCTATGGGGGAATAGAAGTGGAGAAATTAGCATTTTATATACATATTCTACTGAGATGCGGTATATTATTTTTAAAAATCAGAAGGTCGTTCTTACAGCTAAGAACAGTGAGTCATGCCAAAAGTGACAGCTAATAGATTGTATTGTCTGACCATTCAAAAGGGATGAATAAAAAACGTGTTATGTAGGTCACTGGGACCACCAATAGCATGGTTTCTATCGCTGTTTTTAAAAAGAATACTACATGCTAATAGTCTGTAAACCAGTCATATTACCAATATTCATGTTGGGTTGTTCATTCGGTCAGTGAAGATTTTTTCATTCAGGAATAGTGATTGTTCTGAGAACACAAAATAACCACAATTAAAGAGAGATGTAAAGCAGCATCAAATTTGTATTGTCTAGGAAAATAAAAAGTTTATGATCCACAATTACAGTTCTTAATTTTAACAAATCCTCTGCCTTCAAATGTCTCAAGCTTATAAATAGGACAAATATGACCAGACAATACTGACCACTAAGAGTGATAGAGAATGTCTGAAGGTGAAAGATCACTGAAGAATATAATGCACCAGAGCCAATGAGTGTTTTAGATGCATAAGAACTCGAAAATCAATACATTGTGGAAGGTCAGTAATAAAATACTTGGAATTGGACATTATGTGTTGAGGCAGCTGAGTACTTAGAAGTTGTGTGTGAGCTGCTACATTTTACACAACTTGCCTTTTAGAAAGAATGTGATCAGAAAGTCTCAAAATAGATTCAACCTTATGAACATGGAGGCACTCACATTTCCAAATTCTGTTTGCAAAGCAATTGCTCAATAGTTACATATCATATGGGGTAAAAGGGTTTCTTTGAATATAAAACCTACCCATTTGATAGGTCAGACATTTGGAGACTGATGGACTGTTGTGAAAACAGAGGATAAGAATAGCTTGTAGATACTTTCTGAAAACAAAAATAGTTGATTATTTTATTTACAGGCCTGGTTCTTTCTTCTTACTGAAGTATATAGAAGAGCTGCAACAGTTACCATGGCAAATTCAGCTTCCAAGTCATTATATAATGCCTTTAAAAAATTCATTCCTGGGGATCTCAGCTATTATATGACACTGAAATGAAAATGTTCTGACTGTTTTGTTTATATGAATACAGATTCGTATCACTGAGTGTTCCTGTAAGGTTATTTAAGATCAAAGTCCCTAACAGGCTGGAGGCAAAGGTAAAGTGGAAGAGCCCATGGTCTGATACAGACACTGTTTGGATTAAGATAGAATTCTATGCATTACTCTTACAAACACAGATGATCCAAATGTTGTATATCCTTTATCTGAAACTGCTGAAACAAGCAGAAGTAAAAGCTAGATCCTAGCACAGAGGGATGCAGTCACTGTTACATATGTCCAGAAGGATCATGTTTTTCATATATCTTTCTTTTACAGTGTGAGATAAGGCCATGTCTGTCTTGGTACTGGCTATTCTGAATTTTTTTTGCTTTCAATTACAGCTGAAGGGCAGGTAGTTCTTGCAGGACAAGACCCACCATTTTCTTCTTCTTTTTGCTTTATATAACATACATCTAGTGATCGCATACAGTTACAGAGTGAGGAATAGCCCAGGCCTTTTCCCGAGTTCTTGACTTTGTATGTGTTTTAATGTATGTAATGTTATCACTCTTTTCCATAGAAACACAAGGATGAAATACTTTGTCTAGTACCAACACATTGAGAGAGCTTGTTCTGGTACAGAGACACAGATTAAAGTGTACACAGGATAAACCCTATAAACTTCACCAAGATCATTTGTTATTAACTGGATTTCTTTCTTTGGTTTATTTAGTGTATGAATTAGCTGACATTCTTTTTCTAAATAGAAAAAAAAATGAACCATGCCTTAGGGCATGTTTCCCTGCTCCACCAAAACATGGCTGTGAGTAAGCCAGGGAGAAGAGAAAGCTTTTCAGACCTTACTTTTTGATGCTACTATGGCTCCAAGGATAAAACAGAATAGTCCTCCCTGTGCTCTGGTTTATGCCTGCTTCCTTTGCAGCAAAGGGACTGTGCCAGACTCCAGGAATTGTTGAAAAACCCTGGCTCTGGCCGTGCCCCCCTTCCTGGCAGCTGCACTTTGTTACTGGGGAATTCAAGAAGGGAGCACAAAACTACTGCAGCCACAAAAGACCATCAGCACAGCACAGAAAGGAAAAAGAATCTCACAGCAAACAAAGCCATATTAGTTTACCCTCAAATATTTGGGTGCAAAAGCATTGAGTGCATTTTTGGTATCATACTGCTTGACCTTGTAACTCCAACTTTTTTTCCCCTTTGTTAGGTATTCTTGGCGCCATCAATTGCGGGAATTTAAAAGTGAATATCGAGTGGTGGCCCTGGATTTGAGAGGTTATGGAGAAACAGATGCTCCTCCTCACAAAGAAAATTACAAGTTAGATTGCCTGATAGCAGACATAAAGGATATTTTGGAATCTCTAGGTGCGTTAGTAGAAGAAAAACCTACTTGACTCATAAATGACTTGATTTTGTAGGAAAAAAACCCCCACATAATTATTTAGCATTGGGGGTTTTTTTTAATATATATGCATTACAGACGTGTATAGATATAAATCTATGGATACTAATATTTTTTTGACAATTACAAATGAAAAAGGGTTGTTTTCTAATTACAATGTGTATGTCAATTTAAGCAATATGCAAAAATGATTTTTCCATCATGACTTTTGAAAAAAAAAATCCTGTGTGCTGTAAAATCCAGCAGTACAAACCTATGGTCTTTTTCCTTAAGAGGTCTTTCCTCCCAACCACTTGCACTTAATGGATAATATTCTGACTTAAGAGTCCTAAAGCACTTGCAGACCAAGGAATTTGTATCAGATGACATTCTTCTTACACAAACAAGACATAATAAGTATTGTGGGCTTTACAGAGATGATGAGAGTACATCTGCTGTATTAAAAAAAAAAACCAAAAAGCCTTCCGAAAATACTACTCCTGCACAATAGTCAGTTCTCAAGAGCTGAATCACTCTTACACAACAGTGAGAGCAGAAGGGAGAACGAGGGACATGCTACTCTCTGTGGCAAATACACAGTGTAATGGTCTAGAGCTGAAGTGCAAAATTCACCCCTCCAGTTCATTTTGAAGTGTCCCTGTTTGGGTGATAGATTGTAACCCCTGGTGAAGGGTATTTCCCTTCCATACAAAGAGCAACGCAAGGGATTAGATTGTCATTCTCTGAATCATTTTAATTCCCTGGACAATCTAGCAATAGTAAAACAACTTACTGCATTTCATATGAAGAAATAATAAAGCAGCAATTCAAGTTCTGAGCTTTGAATTTAGGATTTGCTTTGCTTGTGATGTTTGAGTATTGGCAAAAGATTGGGCAGGCAGTACTCACACAGTGTTGACATTTTCCAGCCTTTGCTGGTTGTGTTAATCTCCATGGTAATGCCATGGTTATGCTTGAGAAGTGCTCTCAGCATAATTCAATTTCAGAGGGATTTAAAATTTTTCAGAAAAAGCACTTCAGAGCCTTGTTATCTTTGTTTGTCCTAATCCCAAGTTAAATTCTTTTGGAGGACTTGATTATATCAAAAGTGCTCCAAAAGATTTCTATCCAAGAGGGGTTTATAAGGCTCTTTGACAATTGTGTCCAAATTTATGTCAGATTTCTAAACATCTCGGCTTTTATATATGTTTCATTTGTAGTCTGTGTGCTCAACATTCCAGTACTCAATGAGGAGGGTGATGGTATCTGACACTATAATATGTTTTCCAGCAGTGGTTAAAGAAGGAATGGTTAAGCTTTCAAAACACTTGGCCACTATCCTGCCCATGCCCCTTCTATTGCTGCTAAAATACCATTTTTAATGGTAAAAGAATAAGTATGTGAATGTCCAGAGCTTAAAAAATTGCCAACAAAACAGCTTATGGAGAAAAGCTACAGGCCTCCTAAGTATATAAATGGGAGTGTTTATACATTCTACATACATGGCTATTAAGTGTAATGCCCCCTTTTTGCATAATGATGGCACTGAGTGCTTAGATAATTTCTCATATTCAGAGAAATTCATTAGGATTAATTTTGTTCTGGAGGTGCTCAGGAGATTACTCAGTCTTTTTGTCTGCGGTTTCAAACTACAAACTCCCTAAACGTGGCAAATGTACATGTGTTATAGTGATTGCAGACTGAACTGTCTATCTGACCCTGTATTGGCCAAGATGTGAATAGGGTGGCCATCTGCATACTGAGTGACTTTATGGTGCCATGGAGGTAGTATATTTAAAGTTTAATCAAGTCCAATTAAATATTTTAAGTATTTGTAATTTTTTTAACTATAACAGTGCCCTATTTTTTCTGACCGTTAGTAATGGAAGCGGTACAGTGTTAAAGTTACATTAATAAATGTGCTGAACCACCTATTTAGCCCAAAAATTATTTTACTGTATGTGATGATTTCTATGGATACTAATTCCTTTGAAATAAAAGCATGTATCTGTGTTTATGTGGTAGGATACAACAAGTGTGTGTTGATTGGCCATGACTGGGGAGGAATGATCGCTTGGTTAGTGGCCATATGTTATCCTGAAATGGTGACTAAGCTGATTGTGGTTAATTTCCCTCATCCTTCTGTATTTACAGGTGAGTTTTACAGTAGTCTTTGTTAATCCAAAGTATCTGCATTTTGGTCATGATTGTGTTTGCTTTGAGAACCAACAGCCTGCCTCAGTAGATGAGCTGCCAGTACTGTATGGCTCGCACAGTCTGGACTGTATTTTATGAAGCAGTAAGATATCAAGTATTTATTTGACTCCTGGAAATAAATTTATTATATGAAGTGGGAGTGCTTGCAACAAAAGTTACATATGGTTTTTTTTAATCCTTGAGGGTCCACAAACATAATTTTCATACACATGAATCTGTTTTGTTCAACTTTATCAGGAAAAAATTCCCGAAGAGAGGTGTATATTGTATTACACTTCAGTAAAGGCTGCACTGCATTATTAAATCTGCATAAGCCCACCTTTGTATAAATGTGAATCAGACATTAGAATTACATCCTGATTTAGATGACAAGTGACAATTTATGATCTGGTACAATATTCATTGAAGAAGGCAATCTTTCCAGGCTACTGACTAGATGCTCAGGAATATACCAGTACTGTGCTGGAACAAGGACTTGTTTCACAATTTGTTGTGTGATAAAGTTGAGTTTGTCTACTACACAGAATTACAAAACATTTCATAGTAATTATATCAACATTCAGTAATGAAAGTGAAAGTACTATCTCACTAATTTTGATTTTTTCAATTGCTAGCCTTACCCTATCTCCATTTAAAAAGTCACCCCATTTCCCCAGAAATAGCTAAGAGTATTCAGTGCAGCTTTAATTTTCATTTCAACTGAATGTAAATCTGACCTTACACCACCGTGGAGTCAGAACTGTCCACATTTATTGTTCTCACAGTGTTCTTGGGCACTTTTCTGAGATACTAAAGAATATTTTGCCAGGTAGTTAATCCACACTTACCCACGGAGAGGTCTGTTCCCCACATGAGCAAGCAGGAGCTTTTTGCAATGTTTTCAACTGAGAGCAGGAGCAAGGCTGTAGAGAAGACAATTGCATTTTATTATAGTATTTGTTTGCATATTTGTTGAACTACAAAATCTGTTCTGTAGTTTGATGAATCCTCCCTACATTGAATTTATTCTACTGTGGATTAAAAGAAAATACACAGTTTATAAATAGTACAGAAAAGTAAAGTGATCAGTGCTGACGATGGTCCATCAGGAAAAATATAATGGGTAATGCCATTTAAGAACGTATAAGATATGAAAGTTTAGAAAATAGCTAACACTTCAATTTATGTTGGCTTAAAACCCATTTTTATTCATTGTCAGAATTAATATTTCAGAGATATGTCCTGTGTTGGGAATGCAGTTTTTACATTCCTGAATTAGCACCTGTAAAGGATAAGTTCTAGACTTCCTAGTACCTGCACACATTGTGTGCTTGCTTTGAGGGAGTTACATATTTGAATGTCAATGTTGGCTCTTGAAACTCACTGGAGACACAGATTTACAATTGAAAAAAAAAAGAGTCAATGCAAGTTTGTTATATATATAGATATCATTTTCTTCTGCTATATATGCTCCTATATCTTTAAAAATGACTGTAAAAATCTTTTAAAAGTGATTTTAGGTAACCTTGACCACAGTTCTTGAAATTGCCAAGAAGACACTGTTAGAAAAATTCTATACTTCTATGAACGGGAGTGGTGCAGTCTTTAGAATGTCAGTGGATAATCATCTACAGATTTCTGTGCATCACATCATTGATGAGAGAAATACCTATTTATGCCTTTTATTTCATATCTGGAAAAAAATGGTTTTGTCTAGCTACACAAATAGATGGCTAAGTGAAAACCTACCATGCAGTTAAACTCTCTAGTGTCGCTGTCCTCACCTAATCTTTGGCAAACTTTTGTTTTGCTGGCTGTTTCTACTAACATTTATAAAAGAAGTATCTTTTAATGGCCACACCATATATTTACTCCTGAAACAATAATCATTTTTTGTCACACAGCATACTTTAATGTAATATTTTTAAAACATTCCTTTAAGTTTAAAAAATAATAATATTAATAGTAATTTTGTTTGAGCCATCAGTTTTCATTTTTAATTCATGGACATTTTTGTTTCAGAATACATTCTACGACATCCATCACAATTGATTAAATCTGGTTACTACTTCTTTTTCCAAATGCCATGGTTTCCTGAATTCATGTTTACACTAAATGATTTCAAGGTGAGCAAAATGAATGCTCTTGTTTATATATGTAACTGTGAGTAATGGAAGAATTGCCACCTACATTGATCCCTTCTGATGTAGTTATAATTACTGGAAAAAATACGGAGCTTTCTGATTTTTCTTCTTAAGCTTTATATAAAGTAGGATACAAGCACATAGAGTCTCTGAGATTAACTCTTACTTCTGCATTTCTGGGAGGTGCTGAGGGATGTACTTTTAACCTCCAGCACTGCAGTGCATTACTCCACCCAGAGAGTCAGCTGGTTTTACTTGTGCCCATACCAGTGGGACACAGTTGGTGCCTGGGGAATTCCTGCTGACTGATCTGAAGTTCCTGTGTGCAGTGGGACATCCTCTTATCTCTCAGAGCCTGCTACAGGGCAGGCAGTGTGGGAGTCTGGGCATCACATTCAGCCAGGTGATTAATTCTGCCTGAGAAGCCAAGGCCAACACTTTATATAACCTTGAATATAAGTAGGAGCAGATAGAAAAGCTGCAAAAGCAGCTGCAGGATACACCCTCCTACACACCAACAGCCCCGTGCAGAGCTCCCAGTGCTGCACACACAGGGCACAGCCAGCTGGCAGGTCATGAATCATCCTCCCTCCTGCCCTGTCACCTGCTGGGGTCCATCCCAAAGAAAAGTATGTGCCTGCACTTGCCTTGCCTGTCACAGGTAGCAGGTCAGGATGTAGTAACTTGGTAATACTGGTATTTCTCTGTACTTGATTATTCTGAAATAAGTTATACTAGAGATGTTTACCTTGTGCTTTACACGTAGCTCTCTAAAAACCCATTTGAACCACCCATTATACTTTGAACATGAATAGGTTTATAAATATGCATAAACAGATTTTAGAAAGATGTCCTGTTGAAGGAAAGAAATCACATTTTCTAGCTATCTTACATTATAGCTTTTTCTTCTTGCTTTTGTAGGTTCTGAAAAGTTTATTTACCAGCCAGGCCACTGGAATTGGAAGGAAAGGCTGCAGATTAACTGCAGAAGATATTGAAGCTTATCTCTATGTCTTTTCACAACCGGGAGCATTAACAGGACCCATTAACCATTACAGAACTATCTTCAGGTCAGTATAGTATTCCTAAACAAAGGAAAATATTCTAGAGAGTCCCCTGGAGCCCAGAAGTGTTACTGCAGCTCCTCTCCTGGTGCTGAAACAGGAGAAAAACCCCAGGTGTGTTCCTGAAGCCTCACCAGGTTGGGTACAGGCCCGGTAAAGCAGTGAGAGGCCAGGCGTGTTCTGTGAGGTGTCTACACAAAACGGCAAAACAAGTGAAGTGCACATAAGGAAAGCCTTTGCTTCAAAATCTAATAAAGCAAAGACCCTTCCTCATTCACAGCCTCCAATGGCAATCCCAAAACTCCACCTCTAAATAATACTTTAAAAATTAACATCAGTAAATTGTTTGCATTAAAATTCCTATTATGATAATGTCTATCAAGAGCTTATTATTATATAATACTACTAGGTGATATGGCATCCAAGTATGTTACCCTCGCTCATAACTTTACAAAACCATATCTGACACAATTTTATTGTGTTTAGGCTCTTTATGTTTTTCAGAAAGGTGGGAGAGGTTTTTTCTATAACTAAGCCTAAAACTAACCTAACCTGGTTTGAGTTTGGGGTTTTCTTGTTCCTTTACTGGTGTTAGCAGACACTTCATAGAGTAAAACAGAGGTAGCATCGTAACAGGAAACATTTTTGCAAGATAGATTAATATTTATTTTATTTTCTCAAACAGTATTCTAATGGTTTTAACTTTCCTGAAAGGAGTTGGCTTGGCCTTAGAGACTGACACACCCTTTTTATCTACCAAAAACAGGGCCACAAGGTCTTAACTCTGCATATATTCTACTTATAGCACTAACTTGAAGGACTGTATCAAGAAGAGTGGCATCGAACTTGTTTTTCCTTTACTGTCTCCAGTCCTCAGCAGTGATAAATGTGCTGCATGCTTCTCTAACACAAGACCAACTTCCCAATATCCTTTAAAATTACAATTCCCTTTTTTCCCTAAACTCAGGCAGTAGATGTTTGAAGTAGATTAGCTTTTCACTTTCCATGGTCCGAATTTACTGCCACCATTATTGCTCTTTCTGTGCCGTCCATGCTGTCACTGTCAGGAGAGCAATCAGCAGGGAAAACAACTGTGAGGAGAACAGGGGTCTGAGCTGGGTGCTGTCTTGTACAGGCTGAGACAGAACCGGAAGAAGGCAGAAAGCTAACCCCAAGCATGGCTGACAGTGGGGAATAAATGAGACGGCTGTGCTGGTCACAGTACGCTTATTTAAAGCGATGCAGAGAGCAGCCGATGACATCAGCTGCGATGTGCAAGGGCCACGGGGCTGCGTGGCTGCCCAGCGGCTCCAGCCCTGCAGCTGCTCTGCAGCAGCCCCCGGGCAGAGCTAATGAGGACTCAGAGGCGTGAGCGCCCCGAGCCCTGCTCCTTCCACTGGCCACAGCACCTCGCTCCACTGCGTGTGCACATTAACCAGATGCTCCTCTGACAGCAGCAGTGACTGCCTGGGATAGCTGAATTGCTCTGGGAGTCACATGAGACAAATGGAAGAGTTGTGAATGTTTAAACTATTGTTTCAGGCCTTTTCAGACTCAAAAAGAAAGCGTAGTATCAGTTATAAGTGAGAAAGTATCTTCACAGCTGTTAATTCCTCTGCGTGTTTTGTGTGTATGTTTGTGCATTGTTTGCTCTGTTCTTCTAATGAAGGTACACCTGCACCGAATTCAGAGAGTCTTATTTAGGCACTCTCAGCCACAATGCTGCAGGCTTTGGACTGGAACAAAAAGATCAGTCATACAGTTCTTGCCACCAATTCTGATGGTCATGCCTTATGGGATGGGAGTCATTAAATATGAAAACTGGATTGGAATTTTCCCTTTCTCTCATCTAAGTCATTAAGCAGCACTTGGATGCTAATGACTTGTATTCACCGTAACTCCCAGTGGGCTGATACTGGTGACCTATGTGTAAAAGGTTTCCAACTCATTACTATCCACTTGGAGTTTCATTCTTCAGAGCCTAATTTTTCTGGAATGTTATCTCCAAAGAGATGATTGAAATAACCTACTTCCATCACCAACACATCTTTTTGTAATTAGCACAGTGGTCATTCCCTTCACTATACATTAAATATAAACACTTTGAGAATAAATCCATGAAGTTTTTCTATCGTGCTTGGTTAAGAGAGATAGGTTGGAACTTGAATTTCTTCTGATACGCCATTTGTTTAGAAAATAGGATTAGTTCTCTTAGAACAGTTAAGAAGTACTTCACTGTTTACAGAGAAGCTGTGTAACAATGCTGTATGAAGGTTTGAGTCTGTTTTTCAAAGACTTTAATATTTCATGAATGGAACTTCCCTTTCTAAATGAGAAATCTGTGTGTTAATCGTTATTAAAGGTGATTTCTAGAAACTTCAGGCATGATATAATTTCCCATAGTCCAGACTGAACAGAAACATAGTGTAGTTCATAGGCAATGAAAAGTGACAAAAAAAGCCTGTAAAGAAAAGCCTCTAAAAAGCCTGATAGAGTTTACCTAAGTGAGGCTACAAATCTTGCAAGGCACAAAACAGTAAACTCTACTGTAGTGAAAAAACACACATGTTAATAGTGAAGAGATCCAGGATACTGGATTAAAAGGTAAAGAGATTATTCTCAATGCACTGAATCAGATCATCAGATTATCAGTTTTTTAAATTGGTACTATGAATAAGATGTGGTTCAGTGGGTGAGGTCAGGTTGTTTACAAAATGAGTTTTAAATCCACTGGTAAAAAAGGCCATTTTAAGAATTTTTGTTATTTATCAATCAAAATGAAATTATTATCTAAAGTGACCTTGTATTAACATTTCTTGACTGCACATGTAAGTAGAGAGGAAGAATGTCTTCAAAGTCTCAATTTCTTTGCCTTATTTTAAACCAAGACATATCACCTTTGTCTTGCTCTTTTTACAGAGCATAGTCTCTTAACTAGCTCCTAAGTTTAAAACTAGTACTTACATATGTCATAGAAGTTTATTCAGGAAATCTTTTTTATACATTACTGGTTTAAAATAATCCTATTTCTGCATTAATATAATAAAGATTTATACCTGATCAGGTGGAACCTGTTTTGAATTGTCACAGCTCATCAGTCACTGTATGTGGCTAAAAGTAAGCAATTCGAGCTTAGATAAATTTTTTAGCATCTTTGAAATGTGCTGGAATAAATTCTGATGGGTTAATGCTGAAAAGTCATTCTAGCTACTTGGATCTTTCATAATGTCTATAATATGAGGTAATATTTGTAAAATCATCAATTTAAAATAATTGTATTAAGAAAAAATAGTAAATTTTTACTGTAAGTTTAAGTAGGTCATTTTGGTAGAACTTGAAGTCACAGTGGTTTTTTGATATTGTAGAAGATATCGTGGAACCTAGAAAGTTTACAATGAGATTCATTGCATTGATTTCGAAAGCTGTGTTGACTGAAATATGTCTTTTTGGTGATTTTTTTATTAAAATAATTCCTAACTAAGTGTGTTTTATTTTTAAAGCTGCCTACCTCTGCAGCACCATGAAGTCATCATGCCAACCCTGCTGTTATGGGGAGAAAGAGATGCGTTTATGGAAGTTGAGATGGCAGAAATTACAAGGATTTATGTTAAAAATCATTTCAGATTAACTATTTTGTCAGAAGCCAGCCATTGGCTCCAGCAGGATCAACCTGACATAGTGAACAAGTTGATATGGACCTTTCTTAAGGAAGAGACAAAAAGAAAAAGAGAATGACTGTTTGTACATGTTTTAAGGGGTCTAAATAAAAGCTCTTTGGATTTAAAACCTAATTGTTATCAGGGCCATATTTCCAGCCTGCCTTCTATTTTGAGCTCTGTTAGAGAAAAGTGTTTTCATTGTACTGTACATTTGGACATAATCGTACAGCTAAAAGAAGTGAGTATGAGAATATATGATACCAACATTGGTTTTACCTGTATACTTGTATTTTGCACATAAAAACACCTGCCTTAAAATACATATGTATTTGTACAGAAAGAAAATCATGGAAAGTTGCTTGGTTTTGTTTTGTCCCTTGCTTTACAGTTTTAATGTGTGGTGCCTTTTACAAATTTATAATGAAACAATAGAGTGGTGCCATACTGAAGAAAGTCACAAGTTTTCATTCTAGATTTGCCTGAATTTTTTTAATGTATTTTACCATTAAACAGTAATTAACTCTTTTTATCTATATTTTAGCATACAAACGATTGAAAATTTTCTGGGTACGTTTCTAGTCTTCAAGTGAATAATGATCCGTATCTTGTTGTATTGTTGAATGCAGCTGCTTTGTGCAATGTATTTTTCTTTCTTGACTAAAAAATGGGAAACCTGTACACTCCACATGTCTGAACAAGAACAATGGAAAATTAGGATTTAACATGTATCAAATCCACCTCTGTCTAATAAAACGCAACTTACACGTCTGACTCCCTTTACTTTATCTGACTTCCTATGGAGAGATTTCTTGCTGAATCTAAGAACTGGGTTTGAATAGCTGAAGTGTCTGGTCCAGTATTCAGCCTAGAGACTCACACTATGATTGTTGTAGCTTCTTGAAAATAATGCCTCATTGTTGGCATTATCCTTCCTATGTCAGAAACTACTGTTCTTGTCTCCAAGAACTGCTGCCAAGTTCCTGTGTTTATAGGAGGAAGAGACACAGTGATTATAGACACAAAGGGCAGAATTAACTTGCATGTGATGGCAGGCAAGAAAACTGTATGCTAACTACAAAGGGAAAAGAAGCAAAAATACGAGACCACAGAATAGGTGCCACCTGCCTATCAAGTTACCAGAGCTGCCCTCTCCACCTGCAGAGCAAGCGCAGTGCCCTGGAATCAAAGATGAACAAGAGCCCATTGGGGGAGGCATCAGGGCCAGGCGAGCCTGAAGCAACTGTCCACACCAGGCTAGAACAGAGCTGAGAGACACAGGGGAGTCCCAGCCCATCCCACAGTGCCATGTGTGTCGTCTCTTTTGAGCCACTGTGTCCCACTCAGGTACTTGGTGCAGTCCCTGCTCAGTGTAACCCTCGCAAGGAAGGACCAAGCGGTGCTGCCTGCCCAGCGCTAGCTCGTGGCTGGAGACCTGCTCTCGTCCCCTTCTCCAAATCCCAGAGGAATCACCTCAGAATCATGGCAATGGTGTTGAACTTGCCTCTTTCCGTCCACCACAGGTACCTGCCTTTCAAACATTTTCCCTGAATACTTTCAGCACTTATCAACTTAAATGGTTATGTGCTTCTCTTACTTACACTGTGAAGCTGGAAAGGCTCTCCCTTGTCCCAGCAAGTGGCACAGAGAGACTTCTATCACCTGTGCAGCAGTTCTGCTTTGGCAGAACAGCCAGTGCTGGGCAGTACGGATTTTCCTGCAGGGCACCGGCTGGCAGGAACCTGCGGCCCGCTCCCCTTCCTTCCCTGCGGCCCTGCGGCAGGTGCACACGGCAGGGGCGGCCGGGGAACGCCGGGCCCCGCACACGGGGGCGCTGCGTTCGGGGGGCGCGGCGGGAACGGCCCCCGGCGAGATCGTCCCTCGTGTGCGGGATCGTCCCCCGGGTGCGGGATCGGCCCTCGTGTGCGGGATCCTCCCCCGTGTGCGAGATCGCCCCCCGTGTGCGGCATCGCCCCCCGTGTGCGGGATCGGCCCCCGTGTGCGGGATCGCCCCCCGTGTGCGGGATCGGCCCCCGTGTGCGGGATCGGCCCTCAGCGGGGCGGGGCGGGGTGGGGCGGCGGCCGGCAGGGGGCGCC
>VZTG01003873.1:504757-599641 GCA_013397845.1 Melanocharis versteri
GGGGGCGGCCCCGGGCGGGGCGGGGACAGGCGGTAACGGTGCTGTCCCGCAGGCTGCTGGCGGAGGGGATCCACTCCGACGTGACCTTCCAAGCAGGCGGCGAGGCGGTGCGGGTGCACCGGGCGGTGCTGCTGGCGCGGGCGCCGCTGGTCTGCGAAGGTCTGGCGGGGGGGCAGCTGCAGCTGGACGGCATGGAGCCCGCGGAGTTACGGGGATTCCTGCGGTGAGTGCGCGGCCGCGGCAGGATTGATGGGCTGGCTCCGGCACCACCTCTCCTGTGTCCTGTCTCCTTTTTACCCAGTGCCAGCACCTGTTTTAAAGCTTTTCCCATTCATGGCAGTATCCTCACAGCCGTCCTGCAGAGTTTGCAGAGGACTTTTCTGTAACTTCTTTATTTTCCTCTGCCTTTGTCCTTCTGCTGATAGCACATGGCTGTACTCTCCACCTTAGCGTGCTTTTTTATGGTATGTAAAGGACTTGTAATAGAAAAAGAGAAAAAACCAGCGAAAATCCTTTGAGATTGTCTGTGCCTACAAACACCCTTTTTAGCAGGATTCCCAGATGAAAACAGCAAATAAAACCCACACTCAGCTCATATTTTAAAAAGTTATGGATATAGGAATCTAGGAGAACCTCAGCAAGTTGGATGAAAATGCATTAAGTTTGAAACTCATCTCTCAAGTCCTAGTGAACCATGGGCTAGGCCAAACGCAGCATAGCTTTGATGCAGACTGGGATCCCAGAGGGAGGTGTGTGGGCTGGCTACTCCCCAGGGACTAGTGCAAGGGCCAGCATGTTTTTGCACTGCCAGCTGTTTTCCCATTGCCACATATGCAACATCTCTCATGTCTTGCTCCAAACCTTAGGTGAGTTACATGAGGGGTGTTGGCTGGTGCTGCCACCAGACCTTGCAATCCTCCTTCTTGTAAGTTCCTCTAATCCTTTTTTCAAAGAACTGCTTTTCTCTAACAAAGCTGTGGTGGTTCCACCTACTTTCCCTAAAAAAGAGTTGGTGTTAGAGCGGATCGGCACTTACGGGAATGCACCAGGAGCGAAGTGGTAGAAAGAAATCACTCTGGGATTTCACGTGAATTCAGGATGTCCCTAGAAAACGTAGGTACTTGCAGGCTCCTGAGATTGTTGTCAACAGGAACGGGATAGTGTTGCAGTTTTAAAGTTTAGTGCTTGAAACAGCCCCTTACTTATGAAAGAAAACTTTTTGAACCCCTAGTAATATCCGAAGCATAGAATCTTTGTAGTGGAGCAGGTTGATTAGCATTTGTTGGGTTACTGCCACAGCCTGGTAGGAGCATTAGCAAAACAAGTGGTAAGAAACAAAACAGCATGGGTTTTGTCTTGTATTTTTCCTGATTCCATTGTTACTGTGATATCATTAATTTCTTTCACATTCACTTAAGTGGTCTTACAGAAGAATTTTATGGAGAAGCATGATAATGCAATTTTTTAAAAAATCAAATTAATTTTGAAATCATTATTCTGAATAATTATTTTAATTATTTATATACTGTTAAATCAGGGTTTTGTATTCCTCATGGTAAGCACTTAATATGTCGCTCATAATTGCTTTCAATTTTGTCTGGGTTTGCTATAAGGCAAGGAATGATGTCTGGAGTCCTGCATGTTCTCCAAAAAGCATGGTATTGGAAAACACCTTTAAACTCAGCTCAGCTAATTGTAAACCTTGGGTCTTTTCACAGTGAGTTTAGAATCTTCAAATGAACCTCCCCATATGTTCTAAGCTGTATATGAAGTGTGCTTTGCAAGATAATTGCTTTTTATTAACTTAGTCTTTGTTGCTGTTTGATACTTCACCTTTTGAGTCCTCTAACCTAGCACATTCGGTGGAGATTTGTGCTTACAGAGTACACTGAAGTTTGACAACAATGAACTCACTTGGACCAAAGAAATGATGGTTGAAACAAGCCTAATCCATTGTTCAGATGATCAAGTAGTATCAGTGGCTGTTGAATCTCAGTGGTTTCTTATTGTAAAGATGCAAATTAGTTAGATCTTCCTAAGTGCAAAACAGTGCCTTAAAATAGAGCTTTAGTTTTACTGGAAGCCAGCCTAGTCCTTGGGGCATGTGAACTGCCATAGTGGGTTGTAACAGAGACCTGTAGCTGCAGCTGAGCTCCTGAGAGAAAGTTATTGTCTTCTACAAAAGTTCTGGTTTCTTGTTTATATGGAGAATGGAATACTAGTAATAGTATTGCAGAGTTCATCAAAGCTATAACAAAATCTCATTCCTTTTCCTGTTTGTATTCCCCTTTGCTGTTGTTTTCCCAAGTAAAAATTATCTTTCCGTGGGGATTTGGGGACTTCATTTTCTCACGAGCTATATCTGGCCTGCATCTCAGTGAGGCATACTTCCTTTGGGCCTCTGTCTCTCTTCATCAGGAGAGATGAGGGCTACGTGTCACTTGTGTGACAGCTGAAGGCTGTGCAGCTCCTCTTGCCTCTTCTTTGGAGCAGGAGATAGGACATAGTAAACTTCATGCTGGTCTTTCTGCACAGCCTCAGCACAAAGTAGATGAGCAACTAAGCAGTGCTTTCTTTCCCTCCATACGCTTGCACTATCCGAGGACACCAGGAAGAAACTTCTGGTCACCAGACATGCAGCATCCATTGTGGACACTATGCACCCTACGTTTTTGCCTGGTGAAGTTAATGTAATATTGACTCTGCCCTCCAATAGCCTTCTGCCATTCTTCAGGACACAACTAGAAAAATGTCAACAGTTGCAAGTACATTGATGGCTGGAGATGACTGCCTAAGCAGGGTTCTGCAGTGTGCCTCAAGAAGAGAAACTTAGCATCCCTGAGGGATGACTGTCTGTCACAGATCATTAGGTCATTGCTGTCTTGCCTGCTGAGAGGCAAACTGCTTTTTATTTACTCTTGCAGTTGGACAAAATATTGCTTTAGCAATAAAAATCTAGATATTGTCTCAATATTTCTATTAGAGGGGTCTGATACATGGAAGGACAGAGAAGGACCTAATGACAGTGGGATCCAGTTAAAAAGCAATGAATACAATCAAATACAAAGGAATACGATTGTCATTGTGACATTTACTGCCACAGGGGTTAGTTTGCAATACCAGCAGTTGATTCAGAGTAGATGAGCCAAGGCTTCAACCGTGTTACGCTTGTAGAATTCTGTATCAGGCAGGAAAGGATGCTACATCTCACTTACATGCAGGCAGAAACCTTCTAGAAGGTAAACCCTAGACAGCATGATGGCAGTAACTTCTTTCTGTAGAGTCCATGTATGCACACCTTTCCTTTGTATAAAAAATCTTCGGCTATAGTAAGTGCTATGAATACAACAGCTACCCTATAGCACTGTTCCCGTTTCATCTGCCACCTAGCCACACCTCTTGCAAACCCAGTGTTGCTCCTGTCTATCAGATTCTTTTCTGTGTGCAGGGAAAAAAAAAAACCAGCCATAAGGTGGGGTACCTGTTAAAATTACATGGCATCATACCGACACTACAGAAGGTGATGGCTTAGCGCTATTTCCAGCTTGATATTCTCTTGCATGTGAGGTTTTCATAAACGAGTTGCACCATATAGAATGTTTGTGAATATTTGTTCTTTAAGTACAATTCCTAGTTTGAGTTCCATAACACTGGATTACAAAGTAGTGAAAAAGGGAAATATTTCTTTAAATAAATTGTCTATGAGTTTCTTCTTCCTGATTCTAGATTGTCATAGTCCCCATTGGATAATGGCTGTTTTGGAGGAAACAAACCTGAGTTTTGCAAATGTACACTGAATTCCTTTATGTTTATGCCTCAGCAATCCTACCCTTAATATCTATGCTTGTGTATTCCCCCTAGTGGGTTATGGTTACAGACCACTTTATTTCAGAAGAATAGCCTGCCTCACATGTTCTTAAAGTGTTGTGGTTTATACAGACTATTCTGGTATGGTCCTTCCCTTTTTATCCTTTTATCACTCATGCCTATTGATGTGGTGCAGCCTACCATGCAAGGAGTATCTTCTCTAAATGACTGATTCATGGAACTTGAAAACAAATCAGCTGCAGAAAGGGCTTTTTGTGGCACTTCCAGGTGGATTTTTTGGCACAACAACTGTTCTTTTCCCTGTGTTAAGACATAAGGGAATCAGCAGTACAGCTGAAAAAAATCATCCCTTCCAAAATAGCTAAAATTAGCAAACCTTGCCCTACAAATGTGGCAATATGGGAGATGTGATGCGACTGTCTTAGACTTTGTGAAACAATAAATCCTGAATTGTGGAAATCAAAATGCTCTGTTAAAAGTTATTTCTAGTGTAATAGTGAGAAGTAAAAATGTTGAAAACAAATTATTGTGAAGCAAGTTAAGAGACTAAGGAATCTGTTTGTCTTGAATACTTAAGGTGTTCTAACTTTTTCCTATATTTTTTCTTACAACCATGTTCTCTGGTCTCAGTTTGTCAGTACAGCACCAAGGCAGTTTTTTGTAGTTATAAACATGAGCTAAGTTAGTCATTGAGAAGAATTAGACTTTGCTAAGGAGGGAAATAAGTAACGTATAACATGAAGCTTGTGTCTTAGATTTTATGCTATATCCTGTTGGGGGAAGAAAGACTTCACCATGATGACTTGTTTATTTTGATGAAAGTAGGCTTTAAACACATGCCAAACAATGGCAATCTTATCTCCTTTCCACATACATAGAAACAATAAGTTTGTCTTTTTTCTTACTGGATTTTTTTTGATCCATGTTTGTATCTAATCTCAGTTGCTCAGAGGCAGTTGAGAAGGTGAACTTTCAAGTCACAATATATTCAGTAGGGGTGTAATGCTTTGGAAACATAGCGTCTTAATGCAATGGATTTATGCCCAAAGGAAGAAAAAAATTTGATTTGTGAGAAATGGTTAGAAACTTTTCACTGGGCCCATGACTGTTTAAGGGTCAGATTCCTCTTCTGAAATGCATACCTTTCTTAAGAAATTAGAAAATTTAATCAGCACCTGTGTGAGGCAGTAAAGCAGTTGATGCTGCATCTCATGAGAGAAATTGACTGAAACACTTATCTCAAGAAGTCAGATAAGTTAAAACAACCATCTTGACTACAAAAATCAAGCAGACGGTTCTTTTAGCAAATCTAAAGGGAAATGGAAGAATCTTAAGTGGTTAAGGTAGGTTGAAGTTGTGTGTATGAAATGCCTAACTTAGACAATGAAGATGCACTGTTTTAGGTGCATTGCTGAAATATTTTTGCAAGTCTACCAAGATTAAATGCAGCACACAAGAGTATTTGCTGCAGTTGGGTTTGCTAGACATGGGTGCATTAAAACTCTGGGCAGGCAGTGGTTCAGAGGCTTCCTATACTGGTTTTATCTTTATTAATAGGAGTAAATAGATTTGCATTTCATTTTGGCATTTAATTGTGGTAACTGATGGCTTTGTTTAAGTAAACTGTATAATATGGTATTTTACACATGTGCAGAAGATACTTTGGTGTTAATCTGGTTATTACGACATTCTCTCAGCTTGAGAGGCTTGGATTTGACAGAGGGACCATTCAGTGGATAAGGAATTGGCTGGATGGTCACACTCAAAGAGTTGTGGTTGGTTGACAAGATGCTCAGCAGGAGCCAGCAATGTGCACTCGCAGCCCAGAATGGCAGCCCTACCCTGGGCTGCATCGGAAGCAGCGTGGCCAGCAGGTGGATGGAGGTGACTCTGCCCCTCTGGCCCGCTCTCCTGAGACTCCACCTGGAGTGCCCATCCAGCTCCGGCCCCCCAGCATAAGAAACACCTGTTGGAATGAGTCAAGAGAAGGGCAACAAAGCTGGTCAGAGGGCTGGAGTACCTCTCCCATGAAGACAGGCTCAGAGAATTGGAGTTGTTCAGCCTGGAGAAGAGAAGGTCTTCTGCTGATACCTCTATCTAATTTAAAGAAGAGATTTAAAACTTTATAGAATTGTTGTCTTCAGCTCTTTAGATAACAAAACTAGGATGGCACATTGAATGATGCCTGCCCAAGAGGTTTGGAACAGTTTTTAAAAACCATTCCTGATAAAATTCTGCAGTAAGGATCCCGGATTCTTAAAGCAGCTGTTTTGAAGAGATGGTTTTACATTATCACTAAACCATCTGAGCTCCAAGGTCCAAGCTATGCATTTTCCTGTGGATGCCAGATTTCCCTAGCTTTTATTTATGTGGAAAGGCACCATTTAATACTCTGGAGGAGACAGTCTAGAAAACTTCACTCTGCTTTAGAAATGAGCCTATAAAATACAGGGTGCTGCCAAGCAAAGTTTTTTATAACAGGTTTTAGAAAACTGCAGAATCTTGCATTCTGGAAACATCTAATGGGATTTACTGAGATAAAAGGAAATTTCTAAAAGATGTGCCAAAATCATTATTGCTGTCTGTGAAGCAAAATGATGGATGTATCCATGAGTCTTTCAAAGTAGTAAATTTACAGTCTGTATTAAGTAGAACTCTAATATTAAGATAACCTGCTGAATTTCTGGAAGTAATAAATCCAGGAATGTGACTGGATTTTAAATGTTAACTGAAAGAGTCAAAGTTTCTTGACTTTTTACAGGAAAAAACTTACTTAAAATAGAATTAACTTTTTCAGATCTAGAAGCCAGTTACTTAGTTCTGGTTTAAAATGCCACTTTATTTGTTTTATTTACTGAGTTCCTAGTTGTGGTAAGGATGCCGTTTTTATTGACTGAAGCCTAGTGATAACAAAATTAATTGCATTCCTGAGGTTTCTTTTGTAGATTCTCTGAAAATAGCCTGATCATTCCCAGGAGATTGTTGCCTCATTGCCTAGCTTATGAGATTCCCTGTGGAGGTTTTTCAGTCACTGCAGAAAGTAGTAAGAATATTAAAATAATTAATTTATGCCAAAACACTCTATCTATTGCTGCTAATTTTCTTTCTCCCTCAAAGACAATTTGTATTGTCTTTACATATGAAATATGCAAAAGCTCCGTAGGAACAAAAAGGTGAATTAGAAAAGTTCCAGTGCAAATTTAGCCTAACATGTTCAATGGCAATTTTTTTTTCAACAAACCCTTCCTAGGGAACTTCCTGCAGTTTTTTTACAGTCAGTACGTGACCAGTGTACTTCTGTAACTGTGGTATTAGCTTACATCTGGTGAAGATGTAGGGACAAAGTGTGAATTATTGGATTTTTTTTTCTTTCTAGTACTGGCATTGTCTACATGACTTTAAGTGACAGTTCTTGGAAGGTCTAATGTGGACAAAAAACTTGAAGACAAAACTTCAGGATACTTCTGTGAAATTTTGAAATCTCGAGCTTAACTGGATTTCCACTCTGAATTTCTATTCTTGAGTCCTACTGCCTTAGAGCTGTAGAACACAGATGTTACATACTGTGAAGCACAGTGAATGGGGAAAAATGTGTGGAAGTAGTGGTCTTGAATTTTCTAAAGAATTGCAAAGTCTCCCCGCTCCATCAAGCAACTCTTGCTCCTATTCTTGGTAATATGGCATGTTATTATGTGTCTTTCCCTCATGCTATTATTATGCTAGGTTAGAAAGCACTTTAAATATGAAAAGCAATGGATGGTCAGTTCACAGGTGAAGAATTCTGAAAGCACATACACACACAACAACCTTAAAATCTCATGTAAAAAGGGTCCACCAATCTTACTCTTTCCATGGGAAATCTTACTGTTCCTGTTACATCTTTTCCTGGCCCTTGCTTTCAAAATCTAATAAAATATTAAAATTCTCATTCCCTACATTCTTGTTTCTTCTTATTCTCTCCTGGTGAGGACCTGTATCACATAGACAAAAAAAAATTCTATCTATCTCAATCCTTTAAATACAGGACTTAAGCAGGAAGATGATTTCTTTGTATGTTTTCTCTGCCCCTTCAGAGTATGATTTTCAAATAACACCCTCAAGTTAGTGTTCTCTGAGTATTAACAAAAAAGCCTCTTTGCCTTGGAATGAGTGACTAAAGCAGATCTCAGAGTGTCTGCTACATCCAAAGGAACTGTAGCTCTTCTGTTAAACTTTGTTAACTTCATCTAGATGGTATGAAACCAAGGATAAAACATGTTATCTGTGCTGGAGTGCAGTATGTTTCTATAAATATAAGATCTTCGCAGTCACAGACTGCAGGCTTTGTTAGCCTTTCCAGATCCTGAGCCAAAAATAAGCTGGTGAAACAGATGGGAAAGTGGGAAGCTGGAATTACTATATGGGCAAAGTGAAAGTTCTTGGGTAATCTTGACTGCAAATTTTTGTGCTTTCAGTATTTCCTTCGAAATAAAAATTTATTGCTCCATTTGTATCTCTATACAATTTTTATGATTTTTTACTGTAATCTTGATGCTAGAAGGGTTTTTTTTTTCCTGTGGTGCTTGTTTATGCTTTTCAAGCATTTGCAGAAATAAGTTTTCCAGAGCTACATTTTTTAAAAGGTTGGGTTTTTTTAAGCACCAGAGAGTCCAGCTCTTTGTTTTCTGGTTGTGAATTTTGTTAGATGAAAAAAATGTAATTTTTTATTTGTTTTCTTCAATTAAAAAATTACAGGAGTAAAAATTAGTGTCATCTTCTAGGATTCTATATTCATCTGAAACAAATCTTAAAGAAATTGAGGAGCTGTTTATGAGGAAAATACAAGAAAGCAACACTACTACTCTTCAGAATACTCAAAAAAATATAAATTGTCTTGGACAAAGCAAAAGAACACCAGTTGATCAGAATGCTCCAAATGGAGCTGTACAAAAAGAAGTTGTTTGTTTGTCTGGTATTGAGGAAGAAATTCCAGAAGCAGTCATTGATGCAGAAAGCAACAAAGCCACTGGAGGTAGGTTTGGAATAACACTTTTTTCTCTTTTTGTCTTTTAAATAATTGTTCAACTACTTCTACAGTTGTAGAAATGCAGGCAAAATTAAAACTATGGTTACAGCACAGCTTACATGGATATTCTTTTCTGTGGCCCACCTCATTCTCTCACACTTTGAAGAAATGAATTGCTGCAGAAGTTAGGCAGGCCCAGTTCCCAGCCAGTATGTGGTGTAATAAATCTGGAATTGCCAGGACTCAGGCATGGTCATCACCATGTCCTGTCTTTTCCCTGGAATACAGCGAGCTCCACTCCTCACCATGTGGGACTTCCACACAGCAGAGTATCTCCCTTGTTTTCCTTCCCTAGCAAATTGCACTGGTTCCACTGTTGTTTTATGAGGGTTCTGGAACCTTTCAGAATCTTCCCTACTACAGCTCTGAATGAAATAGTATGAGGAAATGTTTAACTGCATCTTCCCCAGAGGTGCTGGCTGCTGCAGCTGTGTCAGTGACAGGCTCAAGCAGCAGGTCTGTTCAGGTGGAAGCACTGCATGACCCCCAGCTTCCTCAGGGGCTACTCTTCTTTAGTGCAGAGGTTCCGGATCTCTGCAGAAAATAATGAACTGGGTGTGCAATCTTACGAAAGAGTAGCTGTAGCACTTCTGTAGATACCAAATAGGGAGCATTGGTCAAGTTTCTGATAAGTCAAAATAAGTAAAAAGCAAGGTTTGGAAAACCTTTCAAGGAAAATCCTAGCTTGAATATGCAATAATAAAAAATGTAATTATTTCAGATTCTTTTCCAATAGTCAGTAGTCTCTTGAACACCTGACAAAGTGAAAACAGCTTTTTCTCCCCATATGCAGGTGATTCCAAAGTAGAAACTGCATCTATATTAGGAGAAGACTTATTGATGCTCTACAAGAAGTGCTGTTGTCCAGATATTAATATTTGCATAGAAGGCAAAGATTTTCCAGCTCACAGGTACATAAGAATTTACAGTAAAAAGTTTTTCAATCAATAACCATCTGGTATAAAATACTGCTGTTATTGTGTATCTATAGGAAGTTATTGCTGGTGCTGTTCCCTAGCTGTGAACTGTTACAGCTTTTAGGTCTTATGTGTGGAGTGGCTGTACTTTGATACTAATGAATATAATTTATCATCAACAGCAACTGTTTTGAAAACAACTGCACTTTTAGCACTTCTAAGATTGCCATTGTAAACTCACATATTGAGTATGTACTCATAGAAATACTTGTAGATTTGTTTGTTAACTTTATATATAAATGAAATACAAAATAGTAAAAAATAATCTGTGCTCTGTAAAGTAAATTGAAAATCTATTAATAAGCTATTCAGTTATTAATGCTGAATAAAATTTCCACAGAGTAGTAGTTTCTGGAGTAGTAATTTTTGTTTCTGCTCTTCAGAATCTGTGCAAACAAAATCTGGTTTTTCTTTCATTACTTCAGTTATGTAGATGTAAAGATTGTCAGGAGCCTTTACTAGATCTGAAGTCCAAGACCATTTAAGAACTTTGGCTTATTGTACTCCTGTGGCTTGGGAAAGCAAATTAAAATGTCAGTACCATTCCTTGTACCTTTGATATAAGTCAGTTTGCATTTAAGATAGCAAACTAGACAGCCTGTATTTTGTTCCCTTTGAATATATAAGTAACTGAGAGGAACTATAAAAACTCTCCTGTTGGGGAAGATGAAACNATATACTACATTTTTGGAATATAGTATAGTAAAGAATGTTTGTTTCTTCTGGTCTACATTATATGTTCTCCAATACATAAGTTTGAGAAACAAATGCTTTAATGCAGAAAAAAACAGTGCAACAAGGAGTTTCTGTCAGCAGAGCTTCTTTAATTTAGGCCACTTACTGCCTGGAGCTATGTATCTAGTTTAACTAGCATCAAAAAATACAGCAGTAAATCATAGAGAAAACAAGGATGTTCTGAAACAGGCACAGGACTTGAGCTTGTTTTAGCACTGCATCATGTGAACAGTAGGAGCTAATGAGGGCAATGGAACTTTCAATATCATTGTGGTGAAAGCACCACAATGATTTACTTACAGTAAGGAGTTTTTAAGTCCTCAAACAGGAGACAGGTTAGGCCCCCAGAGTCTCCCACCACTTGTGTCAGTGTTCCTTACTTTCTCACAAAGTCCTGTGAACTTCCAATAGACTTTAGTGTTGCTGGTTTATGTCTTCCTCATGTTGTATTCTTACAGAGCTCTGCATGAAGCAAGTCAGATTTGCTTGGTAATAAAACTGGCACTAACCATCACTGCAGGAAAGCACAGATAACACTATTTCAAAATAATCTGGTATCTCCATATATTTTATAAATATATGCTGATAAAATTTAAATTTAGGTACTGCATACTTGTCTATATTCTGCTGAGTACCTATCTTATTTAAAATGAGTCTTTGAAATAGCCACTCTAACTATGCCCTTGAAGTTGATTGATCACTGTTCATTACTAAAATTTATTTCGAGTGGAATAAAAAGTGGACATAAGTGTATTCCATATCTGTATGATATTGTGTTATTGTATCTTATAAAAAAATATACTGTGTGTACCCAGAATTTCATATATTTCAAGTTAGGATGTAATACACATTTACATGTGGATGTATTTCACTGAGATATGAAACGTTCAGTAAAAGCTTTGTTGTTATTACTTTCGCTGGATGACTCACAGGAGGAATGTGCAAGAAGTTTCTAATTTAAAGTATTGAGATTTCTGAAGCAGGAGGAGGGAAGAGAGATGAGAGAATACAGAATATATAATGACTAGAAAAGAGACCATAAATAGTATTCTTCATGCTTCTTCCTACGCAAAATGAGAGTGCTCAGAAACATTTTAAGAGACAACAAATACATGTAGCAGAAAGGAATCTCATGCCTAATATAACATTTTGCTTTTTCTGCCACAGGAAATACATGACATAAGCTAATTTTATAAATAATATGAAGCTTAGCAAGTGTCATGAAAAAATCTGTGTATGAGAATATTATCTGTGGCTGCAGTAACCCAGATAAAATACATAAAGGCTAATGCTATAACTGGTGTGGATCTGGAAAACTGAAATCATAAAGCAATTTTCATCCACTATCTTGTCTTCCTCTCTGCCACTGCACCTTAAGAGCTCCTATTGCAAAGGTCTTCTTACCTGATATTTTGAAGACTGATACTGGTAGAGATACTGAGCTACACAGACTGCTGCTCTGGGGTTTCTTTATTCTCTTTTATGGAAGTAGTAGTAAATTGAATTAGCCCCGTTATGGCCAGTTGTGCCTTTTCAGTATAGAAGGGTAATAACTGTAAACAGAAGTTACTGATAGCTCTTGTCGTAAAAACACATCATACTGTCCCAGAATATGTTAATATCAAGTTTTGTTTGACTTTTGGTGGGTAGCAAATTCTGAATATGAGACATTACCTACTTATCATTTTGATAAATACACATTTTGTAATATAAGAAGAATTTAAGATGTTCAGGATATAATTATTTATAATGGGGCTGTATAAACAAGTTTCTTTACTCTTATTTGTTAAATAAAACAGGAGAAATAAATGTGAAATTTTATATAAAAGGAAAATGCTTGTGGTAATAGATTTCCTCTCTGTGAATCTCGAAGTCATACTAAAAACAAGCTTTAACTGAAATATTTATAGAGTACTGTTTGGTTTTTTCTGTAGCATATTTTGAAATTCCAAACACACTGGAAGAAAAGGCATGCAGTACACAGCTGACACCTTAATGCATAAAGGGCAAAGATTTAAGTCAATGTTATCAAAGAGTCTCATCATGAATATTTGTATGTAGTGGAATAATGTTTACTTTTTCTCTCTCAGGGCCATTTTATGTGCCAGATCTAGTTACTTTGCTGCTATGCTGAGTGGAAGTTGGGCTGAGAGCTCCCGAGAGCACATCACTCTTCAAGGGTAAGTGTTGTCTCTGCAAGTCGTGTGGGAGCAAAGGTAGGCACTTTACAATCACTGCAAATATGTAACAACTGTGCCGTGTACAGGGCACTGAAGATTAATATGCCTTGACACTTTTCTCCAGCCTGATACATTTCCTGAGTACCGTTTTGACTTCAGGATGAAACTGTGTGTAGTGTATTTGTTAATATTGTCAGATGATTCAGAAAAGTCTTTTTCATCAGCAGAAGGACACTAATCCTTTTGTGTAGAGTATGTTTTAATATTCACAGTCTACTTGAGAATTCTTTTCTTTCACTTCTTGTTGTACATGTCATGAAAAATACTGTCTGAACAATGTAATTTTCATACTTATTTATATAATAAGTATATTTACAATGTAAAGAAAAATAACATTTCCTAAATAGTGTTTAATTATGATATTCCAGCAGCATATACTAAAGCAGTTTTATCTAGTGTGCTTGTTTGCCATGGCTTTCTGTGTGAGAATAATGGAGCTGTCACTGTAGGATGAATACTTAAGACTTCATAGATAAGCTGTGGGCTGGCAGGTTAGTTCTTTTCAGTATCAGAAAACTCTATTGAAATACATTCAATTTCCTTTAAACGCAAAGGAGTACTGATCCTTGTACATGGTAGCTTTTTATTTCAGGCATGATGTTAGCTGACTCAGTTTTCTTCAGAAAGAACTGTGTGCCTTACAGTGCTGCAAAATGTAACTGCTTTAATATAAAATCTCTTGGCCAAGTGATACTTTCTTAAATGTTTATTTTGGTTTTCTGTCAGTGTAATAATACTGCTGCAAAATTAGAAAGGTTATCTCTTGATTTGGTTATAACTTCCAAATCCTTATAAAACAATATACTTGCAATTTATTTTATTCCTTAGTTTTTATGGTGTTTTAGAGGCTGATAGTCACCAATTACTGTGGTGTTTACACTTCTCTCTCCGTAATCAATTTCTCTGGGGTTAAGCAATTTTCATCCTTATTTTTCAGTAGAGGCATTCTCCTGAGAAGTACTGAATCCTTTTATGAGACTATTCTCATGCCAATGTCTCATAATTTCTGTTATTATGAGTCATAACCATAATTTTTCCAGTTCACTTTTCTGCTTAGTGCTGGTTTCTGTGCTGTCTTTTCAAACACTTATAAATGAAGTACATATGGCTTACTCTGAAATAATGAAAATTCTGCTTAAGGTAACAGCTGTCAAGGCTGTGGGGAAACTCCTCCTTGCTGACTTTATGGCTGTTGTGTGTACTGATATACAGGGAGACAGCTGTGCTGATTTTGCTTCTTTGCATGTTGCAACACTGGGTTTTTTTCCTTTTGTTTTTCATCATCAATGTCAATTGCTTAAACATGTCTAATGTTTTAAAGGGTCTTTGCTCTGCTTGACTATTCCATTTATGCTAATGCACAGAGCACTTGTGGGTCCCTGAAGATTGCACACAAAAATGTAAGTGCACAAGTACAAGAAAGTGTTGTTCAGATGATGTGCATCATTTAGGCATTCTGTGCCTTTCTGCATTATGATGCTGCGACTTTGAAAGGATGCGAACACTACTGTGTAGGACTTCCAGCTTTCTTAATCTGAATAAAGACTTCCTAAATATTCTGAGTAACATTTCTACTGAGCATTGTCATAAAACTACTAAATGTATTTTTAGTGTTGCAAAAGATAAATATATCATAAAATAAAGACTTAGAATAATTATAATAAAAGTTTTAAAACATGTAGTTACTTAATAGTTGACTTATTGCTAGTAAAGAGCTTGGCAATGATGAAAAAATCCTTCCTCCATATTATCAGTGTAAATAATATAGTTATTAGTATTAGTCTGCTTATTACTTATTTTTAAAGATTTAAAGTATTAGAAAGTTTCAGCAAGACTATTGAGTAGATAAATTCACCCCAAACGTAGTCCATTTAGATACTTTTGCATTGCAAAATCTTATTGCTTTAATTTTATCAGATCATTTGCCTTCCATTCACAGAGCAGCTGGGTGATGTATCAGCTTTTTGAGCAACTTCCTTTGGCTAAGAAATGTGATGCATTTTATTATGGGCATGACTTTATTTGTATTTTTCATTCTTCTTTTTTGCAGCATAAACCATGCAGAAATGAGTGTCATCTTGCATTTTATATATGGAGCTATTTTGGACTTCCCAGAAGAAGTTGATGTTGGGTATATGTCAAATTTTATTCTTTTTTAATTGTAGTTTGTGCTTGTTTACTTGTTCTATATTTTCTCAGTTAAAAGTCAAAAGGAAAATTCCAAAAATAAAGCTGTTGAAGTAATCTTATTTATTTCACAGCTACTGGAAGAAGTGTGCCAGCTGTTTTTGGAATACTCTATGAGGAGAGTGAAAAACAGGACGATGTTTTATACCAAAATAATTCCCAATTTGCCTGTACCTTCCTTTTAGTTTTCAGAATAATACATAAAATGTGTGATAGGATATAACAGTTAATATTTTTAATCTATTTTTGAATAATCACTCGCGTTGATGAGAAGGCTAAGTAGTTAGTCTTAGGTCCATGAAAGATTATATATAGGAACCAATGTAAATGTTGGCATTTTCTTCTGAGATAATTTTTAATCACAGTTTTATACATAATCCTGTATTAGTGAAGTAAATTCTGAAATTTGTGAATGATTGTCTGAAACCATTTATATATTAGGTGATGAACTCTGCTACTAAACATTAAAACGCTACTATTTCCTGAAAATATGGAATTGTTTATATGTCCCAATATCAATGTCTAGCTAATTAATTGATGTAGAAAATAAAATTATGATATTGATTATTATATAAAATAATTAATAGTTTGCACACTCTGCTCTTTAAGAATGTCATCAATAACATTTTATGTAACCGTTGGGAAAAAACCTACAAAATTCTGAAACTCTGCTGGCACAAATATTTTTTTCATTTCCTATCCTTAAAATAGATTAATTGAGAGTCTCCTAAACAGTTTCTCAGCTAGTGGCTGAGGCTTGCTTTTATATAGGCTGAACTCGATGGCTAGGAGATTATTATTAGGTCAATATATGTTTCTGTTTTGAAGATTATGCTTTGGCAAGTGTCATATTTGGTTATCAATCTGTTTCTGCAGTCAGCTCTGACTGAAGCAAGAGGTGAAGTTAGCATGTAAATTGTCCTGTAAGCGAAATGCATATATCACAAGGAGTTTTTGATTCCTGTCACTACTGCTTTCTCTTTAGTCGCATGTTGGGCATTGCAGATATGTATGGGCTGGATGGGCTAAAAGAAGTGGCTATCTACATTTTGAAAAGAGATTACTGCAATTTTTTCCAAAAGGTACATCACTTCTCATGCTACTTTGTGAGCTACAGAGCCTGAGAATTTCGAATCTGTTACTAAACACTAAATCATAGTGACAAGATACGTAAGAACTATGTGATCAAGGTGTTGGCTGAAGTCAGCAGTCCCTGTTCTTAGGTGTGAATCTGGGGTTGATGGTGGGAGTAAGGCCTGTGATATCATCCACCTATTTATAGACACTTGGAAACCCCAGCTGATTAAAAGCACTATTCCACATGATTAATTCAGTGTATTAAGTTACAGTGAGTACAGTTTAATATGCACTACTGTAAATGTAACTGTTCTTGGTGGGCATGTGGAAATGCTATATATTTGTATATCTTGTTTCATGGGCATATATTGAGGAAAAAAAAGTCTGTTCAATTAAAATTGTTTAAAAACAAACACCTGCTTAGAGTTGAGCATTTTCATGCATTAGGCTCGTGAGGCTGAATCCTACTGTATTGCCATGTGGAAGTAGATGACTGCATAAAGGCAAACAAACTTAAATACCATGGCAGCTGACATTACTGCTGTTTGAACTGAAGATTTTGTACTTCTGTATGGTTTCTGTAAATCAAAATGTACAATAATTGTGATAATTTTCTAACAACTCTAGCCTGTTCCTGGCAAACAGCAACCTGTACTAGAATGCATGGCTATTGCTCATTCATTGGGAGTGGAAAACCTATATGCTGATTGCATGAAGTAAGTAAAATAAAATAAAATAAAATATTGCTTGTTTTTAATTTATCTGCTTTCTGTTGAAATTATTTTATTTTGCAATATAGGGTTTATTTTGGCATATGAAATGTTCACATTTTAAATATGTTTTTTCTTAACAATACTTTAGAGGTATCACTTATGCTAACAAGTGAAGATAGAACATTTTTCATCTTCCTTACCTAAGAATGGCTCTCTTTTCAACAGATGGGTAGGAAAACATTTTGCAAGATGTTTTTCAGAGAAAAGCTTTGCCAATTTACCTACTGAACTTCAGAACAATTGTCTTGTTATGTTGATTAACTCTTTGGTAAGTAGTGTGCTTTGTATAAAAATAGACTAATGTAAATTTTTTCCTTATTTAGCTGTACAATGTAATTAACAAGATAATAAATACAGTATCTTAAATCTGTAGTACATTTATACTATGTAAACGTTCCAATTAAAATAACAATTTTAAAAACTATTTTGATGTGAGATGTCATTGTTATGCTTCATGACACACAGTCTAGTGATCATCACATCCAAGTCCACCATCATAATATAAAATATGTTTATGATATATGAATGAATGTTTCTGAATATGTTTATGAAACACAACTGTGACATCATAATGCAACATTATAGAAGTGTTCAAGGCCAGATTGGATTGGGGCTCTGAGAAACCTGGTCTAGTGGGAAGTGTCCCTGCCTGCAGCAGGGAGGCTGGGATTAGATGACCTGTGAGGTCCCTTCCAACCCAGGCCATCCTGTGATTCTCTCATTATGCATTTGGATAGTGAGGAACAGGAAATCACTGTATCAATTTCTGTGTTATGTGGTGGCATATATCATTTGTGATTGCCTTTTCATCTTTACCTCTGTTCTAATTTGGAAAAATTTGACGACTTTTTTTTCAGACCTCAGGTAGTCACTGGCTATCAGTGATCACAAGTGATTTGTTTACAGGCAGGCTGACTTTACAAAAATAAAGTAGCAGTATAGTAGCCATATCTTTTACTTCTCAGATAACAGTACTGCACTGGTCCCCCCAAAGCTCAGCTTTCATTTTTTGTGGAACTTACTAACATGGTTCCAATTTAGACCTACCTATGGTATTTCTGTATAAAACTATGCTCAGAGCTGACTTCAGGTAACTGATTTGAACTAGACCCGTTAACAGAAATTTGGTCAAGTACTCAGCCTGTAAATACACTGAATTGTAACAGATACATGGAAAGTATGTAGAAATAAAGGTAAATCAGTACAGCTGCTGCCAAACATGACTGTATATGTAGCTGTAATGTGGATTGTTACAGACAAAATGTAATCTAACTAGCTCAGGTAACATTCACAACAAGGTTTTGGTTCTAGAACACAACAGACAAATATGTGACATCTTATATATGTCATGCTCAAGTTCTTGTCCCTATGTCTGTGTTACTGTGTTACCCAGCTAAATAGCTCTGGTATGGCCATGCACACTGTCAAACAAACCCCTGGTTCAAGAGTTGCACTCTTGAATGGCTCTGGCCAAGAACTACCCCTTGCTGAAAGGACTGTGAAGCCTTCTTGGGACTGGTTTTTTCAGGAATTCTGTGATGAAGTACTTAAAGTGCTGAGGCCAGCAGGTCAGCTATGAGTGGCAGCTGCAACTGCATATTCAGGTGAAAGCCTGAAAAATGACAGATTTCAGAGCTATGAGCCTTTAGGTTGGATATTAGATAAAGGTTCTTCCCCCAGAGGGTGGCTGGCCACTAGAACAGGACAGTGGTCACAGCACCAGCCTGACAGAGGTCAAGAAGCCTTTGGACAATGCTCTCAGGCACACAGTTTGACTCTTGGGGATGGTCCTGTGCAGGGCCAGGAGTTGGACCCAATGATCCGTGAGGGTACCTTCCAGCTCAGCTGTGATTCTGTGATCAAGAGAAGCTTGAGAATATCCACAGTTACAAAACCTGAACAGTTCTACCAAAATGCATAAATCTAACAGAATAAAGATGGCAGCTATAAGACCTCAAGAGTATGTCTAGTATCTCAAGATGCTGGGTGTTCTGCCGCTATACTAGATTAGTATACTGAGCTGTTCCTAGAATATACACATAGCAATGTGTATCATACATTGTATAAAATTTGAGAAGTAACATTTTCAGATATAGATCAAGTAATTTTGATCTACAGCTGTTCATAGTTAAACCACCACCTATCTCCAACTCCAAACTACCTCTGGTGTGTACTGTAGCTATGAGTGCATGTAGAAACAGTTCTAGGTTCTTCTCTAGGCCCTTGTGCAACATTATTGGGACCGTTGAAAGGTAAATGTTCAGGCCCTCCTTCCCCTCTGGTTCTTCTAGTATATAAAGATGCTGTGGTTACAGTTTGTCTTGAAATACATGTGCTACCTTGCCAGCATTTGCAGAACTGTCATGGCACTGTGGTACTTGGTACTGCCCCCTGGTACTGTTGTGTACCCAGCTTCTCTGGAAGGTTTTTGCAGTTTGGACTAAAGTGTGTTTTAGTTCCCATATGAACAATTTAAAATTTGTGTTGGTGTGTCTTTGCAAGATTCACTGGTATTTTTATGGACTGAAGTCTTGAAAGCGTCTAGAGTTGCAAAGTTAAAAAATAAAGCATAAGCCTCTTCTGCCCAGAGAATGGTTCTGGTGAGCATTCATTTCATCATTTAAGACACCCATTCCAAAAACTTGTGGAATTCCCAGGGGAGTTTTTCACAATCTGCAAATGCTTTAAGGCTGCTTGAGGGATGAAGAAGAAAAGGTCTGACATTAATTTTTGCAGGGGCTACTGTATGATTTACAATCCTTTTTCTCTGCTGCTAGAGTTATCGGCTGTAAAACTTTAACAGTTACACCCAGTTAAACAGTATAACTCTGCTGATCCTTTCATTTACCGATGCTGGAATTGTAAAACCTAGTTAATGTGACAGCTCTTTAGAGGGAAAAAAAGGTGCAAAGAAAAGGAGATTGCTGATGGGCAAATCCCTGGGAAACCACGATGATGAACACAGAAACATTAAAACGGGAGTGCCATTTAAAGCATTGTCCAGGTTCTTTATGTGTGATGTCTCAACTTCATGCAAGAAAATTACTGGGGTTTTTAGATAAGTAAAGTGGACTCCACTTTAAAATGGTTAGGAAAAAAGTACAATAAGAGAAGTAAAATTCAGTTAGAACCACTTCTACAAAGTGCTGATTTAATTAGAAGTCAATGAAAGCATTTTATATTTCACTGGAAGTGTCTAAGGGGAGTAAATGCTTATTGCCTTGTGAGCAGGGGTTGAATTCGAGACAATTCAAAAAGCTTGTAATTGAGTCCAGTGGGAGCAAAATCAAACCATAAGCATATATGTAATTCTTAATTTATGTAATCTGCAGAGAAGCAAACTGAGTTTGCCCAGAGATAAGTAAAATAATTTTAAAAATATATTTTAACAATGGATGGTCAGATTTTATCTTCTAACTATAATATGCACAAAGAAGGTACTCCCTGCTTTCTAACTTGCATACGACAAATGTGACTGTGATCTGAATTTGCAGTAGGGGTTTTTGTGTCAAATATTTATCTGAATTGTTGCTTTTTCAAGTGTTACTGCATAATTTATCAGTGTCCTGCTAGGTCATGTTGAATAGAGCTTTCAGGCCATTCTAATGTGGATAACCATAAATTCCGAGTTCTTTTCAAGTGATGTGTTAGCCAGTAGAAGTTGCCCTCAGGTACTGTGCTGATGCAATCCATGAAAGACCCAAATACACAGACCAGGGCAATAAATATTAGCAAATCTGTTTGCATGTTTGAAATGTAACTAGAAACATAACAGTTACTTTTCTTTGAGAAACTTTAGACAATAAAGAGGGTAAGTTCAGTTAAAACTCCATCTGGGAAGACAAATATTTGTTGTCTGACTCCTTTAAATAAAGCAAAAGGATTCATAATTACAAAAAAGTTTTCTCTGTATCCCGAATGTTAGGCCATCCACACTCACCTAGAACCTCAACTTAGCAGTTTTATTCAAGAATTTATTACATCTTTCAGTGACCTATAAGGTTTTCCCCATTCAACTTCTCCAGCTAACATTTGCCTTATTTTCTTCAGGACTGCAGTATGTAATGACACAGTTGAAAAAATATAATAAAAGCTACTGAAAACTTTAGTACCTAACTTCAGGCAAAACAGAACCAACAGAGATTTCTTTTTCTGCTCTAGTTTCAAAGGCACATATAATATTAAGAATTATAAAACCCAAAATTTGTTTAAATAAGGGAAATAATGACATGATTGGATCCCTGTGTAGAAGTTCAGTAACTGAACAGAAGCTATTTTACAATCAGCAATTCTTGAGGTAATTGCTTGGCAACAGGCTAATTTCTGTTTCTGTTTCAAGAACCACAAGAATGCTGCTTTCCGTTTGATGGAGAGTGACCGGCTGATCAATAGCCTTCCCCGAGTGAAATGGACGGAGACAGCTGTGGCCTTGGCATCACGGCTGCACGAGGAATGTGTAACCTTTATTGTTGCAAACTTCCTACACATAGTACAAAGTGAAGGCTTCTCTGTTTTGTTGCAGGTAAAAGTGCCCTCAAGTTATAATATGCTTCCAAATAAATTGAATTATATCACATTTTGGAAAGTTCAGACTGCTAAATTACCAAAATAGTTTCAACTTCTGCTTTGATGTACAATTCTATGGAAAATTAAAAAAAAAAAAAAAGCTTGGGCAGTGCTAAGATTTTTGGGGGGTGGGTTTTTCAGGTTTCTTTTAAAGCACATATATACTTCGATACCCAGGGCTAATACTGCATTCAGGTTATGTGCTTCAGTTAAGCAAAAGTTCCAACTGTTTTAGTGGGACAGTTTCTGTGTTGCAAAAAGTACAGATATCAGCTTCAAAAAAGCTGTCAGACCCCTGGAATAACAGCACAGATTTATAAGATTATGAGCATGAGCAGTGTACTCAAACTTCTACTGATTTTTGTTGTGAGTTGCACAAATGTGGCAATGCTGCAGGTTCTGGTGAGAACTTACCTAGTCATCCAACCAGTTCATTTCTCCTGTGAAATATGTACAGAGGAGTGAAAAAAATAAATAGAGAAACGTTTTAAAAAATTGTCTTTGGATCCAGAATTGCATAGGGCTGTAAATTCATCAGAGTGTGCTTGTTCCTAAAATTTCCATTAATGAGCGAGGCCTCAGGATAATTTGCTGGAGGCTTGGAGAGGGGTGGGGTTATGGAATGGATACAAAAGAAGATGCTCAGCTTTGGAATACCTCCTGCACAGCTTGATAGCAGATCCTCTCTGCTCAGTAATGCTTTTGCATACAAAGTACATTCTTTTGTTTTAAACGACTGCCTTTTGTTGTTTCCTCAGGCACAGGCAATGAGCAGCAAACCTGACCTTCTAGAACTAATTTTCAATGCAATTGAAAAAAGCATTAATAATGAAAATAGCTGCTTTCTTCTTGTAGCAGTGGATATGTTGTTGGACTCAGCAAATGTGAAGGAGATGGTAGGTTCTTCAGTGTGCAGTGTTTGTAGAAAAACTGTTCTGGTACAGTTTTATGTCATGGTTCAAATCAGATGATACGGTGTGAGCTCAGATGGCTCAGTCATGCAACTGGGGTCATACAGAAAAGCATCTGCATAAATCCAAGGTCCTTTTGGAAGTACAGAAAACTTAGGCATTTGTTTACTTTAAAGAGAAACCCCACCCTGGCAATCAAAAAAATCCTGTGTATTACTGAAAATATAAGTCCTATGGGCAACACTGCCCTATTGATCTTTACTATCACTTTAAATTTGTGATAAGAAAAAAACTTAGCAAAATGCTGCATTACCTAAAACTTACAGGGGAAGAGAGCTTATTCTCTTTCTCCCTAAATATTTCCCCCCCTTTTTGTGAAGGTCACAGGTACATTTGCTTGTGTTTAAAACTGTCCTCTAAAGCAAGGACTGACACTTAATCCAGTGTGTGTTTTTTGGATTGGGTGGAGGTGTCAGGCTCCATGTGTGTAACATACCGTGTATATTAACACAATCTAAATAATGACATTTCAGCTGTGGTTGACTAATTCTGGGAATAATTCATAAATAGTATGACAAAGAATAAAAAATAAATGAAACATTAATTACTGCAATCTGGTGCTATTACAGATTTACTTGGTCAAAGCAATGAAAATTTAATCAAATACATTATTTTTCCCTGGAGTATTTGACCTTGTTGTGACACAGCTGACAGTGAAGAGCTATTATGGGGTTCATTTAAAAAAAAAAAAAAAAAGGAAAAAAAGAGCAATGAGAGCAATGTAGTGTTTACTAGTGCTGTCATTTGTAGGTTTTAAAGTATAGAAAAAATCACTGTGGTGGGCAATAATCCTTCAAAAACAGCATCTCCATCTACCAGACCGTTATAAAATATATGTGATGACATCATTGATCTAGCTTAGGGAGTAAGTAGATTCTGAAAGGAATAATGACTGGTTGCTATGACAATATGCCCCTCGCCAGCTGCTGATTTGTTACTTGAACACAGGGTTTTACGTGCAAGATCCAGGCGCTGCGTGATAAGCTCTGGGTCTTCCTGGTTCAGTCTTTTTATGCTGTTCGTCACACAGAAGGCTGGAAGCTGATGAGGCCAGAGCATCAACAGAAAATACAAGCAGGTATGTCTGGCATCAAACGGCATTAGAATTTCTTAGCAATCTGTTTAGTGGATACAATGCAGATGGAATTGTGGAGCCTGATACAAATTAAAGCAAAATTTGTGCTGCTTTGTGTTTTGAAGAGGTGTTTTAGACTAGAAGCATGACGGCATGCTTAGCTAGTTTAAAACATGGGAATCAATAAGTTATTTTCTGTGAAGGGTCTTCCCTGCTTTTCTTTTTAGGGGTATTTATGATAGAAACCCCCCACCCCCACCATCATGTAGGTGGATTCTGTTCTTATTTACAGCTACTCTAAATTACTGAAAACAGTGCAGTAGGATTAAAACCTTTATCTGCCTCATTTTTAAGGAGATAAGAGCTGTGGATGAATTAAATTTGCACAAAGCAGATTATCCGTTCTGTGAATTCCGTTTCTGCCCTTTATCGTTTTCCCCATGATGTATAAATATTGCTCGTCTCTTGCATAATGCTCATCCTGTGCACTGTGAGCAAATGCAGATAGCTGGGCTCCTTGGCTGATTGGCATTGTGATCTTGTGTGTGCTGCTGCAGACAGCCCCTAAGGAGCTGCATGGTGTCCTCTCAACATTTTAACAGACAGCATTTCCAACAAAAAGGAGTTTTTGTTCTGAACGCTCCTTTGTTTTGAAGTACACGAGTATTCTGAGGATGTGGAACTGATGATGGAGGTCAGGTTATGGTTTAATATTAGCTTTGACAGTACAGTGTTGTAAAAGAAAAGAATGTTAAATACTTCTGAATTCAAATCACTTTTGATTCAAAGGAGAAACAAACATTTTTATGTCCTTTTTGCTGAAGACATTAGTAGCTAGGATATAATAGTTATAAAAATGTTTATGCCTAGAGGTAGATGAAAATTTTATTCTACAATTACATGCTGAAAGATGCAGTGACAGTCTTTCTAAGCATGATTTAGGGATGTAGTCAAATAATATCTCATACTACTCTGTAAAACAGGGTTAGGATTCCTTTCTTGGTTATAAAATCCTTCAGAAGCAGAGGAGTTGGCTTTAGAAAAAAGAGTGGGTTGTTCTGATTTGGGGTGGTTTACTTTTAAGATGACCGTGTCTCTATTGTGAATGATGTTTTGGCTACTTTACACTAGTGCTTTCAATAGAAGAAAATATTTAAAATCAAGGTGTGTCTTAATGGTCCAAGCTCCATCTTGCCAAAAATTGTTTTGTTTTCTTTTCGGTTAAATTCTGACTGAAGTTGCATACATTTTATGTATGAAAAAGCTGAAATGTTTGCATGAATTATCTGGTTTTAATTACAGGCAAAGCGATTGTACAATATTGGTAGACAAATTTTAATCCTCAGGTGAAACATGTCTAGGATGATAACTTAGATCAACTTTCATCTTAAAAATTTCTAGTGGTGGCATTTCTCCTAGAAATTTAGCCTATATGGATTTCGAAGGCTATAACAGAGGAGGAAAAATGCCAAAATAAGAGAGATGATATTGTGTTTTTTTCATTTACAACCTGTCTTGTGTTTTCTTAGGCACAAGTTTATATGGATTTTGTCTTAATATATTGGTATGTATTAATGTGCAGAGTCACTGCTAGAAAAAGGATTAGATCCCTGGGGTGCCATTTTCAGCATACCTTTTGTGTGATTTTTAGAGACCTATATAAAAATTATTTTTAGTATCTTTAGTAAGAATTCAGCAGAATTTTTGTATTATACATACAAAAAATGTTTCATTTATAGTACATCAGAACATGAGGCACTGAATGCCTACATCTTTAATATATTTTTTGCAAAACCTTTTTTCCAGCTGAAATATGAATACAGACATAAATGAAACCTATCGATTCTGGGTCTGTACAGTGTCTATAAATATCCCTTTTGTATTCTACAAGTGCAATTGATTTAAAAGCTTTGTTGAAAACTGCTTTCCTCCCAGAGTACATCAGATTTAAAAAAAGGCATTCACTGCCTGAAAACTCCACATGACAATCACAGGGCTAATTCTCATGACATTACGCTGCATGCTATCTAAAGAGGCACTATGACCTTAGTGTGTACATTTAGGTATTTTGGCTTTGCGAATTTTGAAAACTGATATCATTTACTTTAATGTAATTAATCTTTTCTTTATATAGTATAAATAAATATCTTATAATTAATAATACACTTAAAAGCCGTTAGTACTCTAAATTTGAAGGCAGCTTTTTGTAAATTTTGTACACTTTCAAAGGTCTCAGTGCACTGCTAGCTTTAAATGAATTAAGCTTGGATAAACAAAAGTCTTACTATGGACATCGGGAAACAGAAGAGTTAAGTAACTTGCTTATGGCCATGTGACGTCATTACAGATCCCACATTTTTTGTTCCAAACATAAAACCATGTATTTCCACTTAACATTTGCCATGTCACCAAAATTAGCCTTTCTAGAATAATGACAGGAGCCAAAGAAGTGCTTTCTGATTTCACGTGCTGTTAACTGAGTAGGCTGGCTTGATTTCTGTCCCCCTTCTTTCCTGCCAAATGGTGAAGAAACTGCTTGTTCCTTTTACAGCTGCATTTGACAAGGGTGATGACCGAAGACTTGGCAAAAAGCCTGTGTTCACCAGTTCTCAGGTAAACATTTATATCCAAACATTAAAAACATTCAGATAATTGCAAACAAAACTATTTTCATTATTTGTTTTAAATTAATACTAATTTTCCATATTGCTTAATGGAACTTGTTTTTGAAAAATCTGTATTTTCTCGTAAACTGTTTCTGCAGAATCAGTAATGTTAATGACTGGAAACATTTTAAGACTGATGTTCTGTGACATTTTCAAACAGATAAGCTCAAATAAAAGGCAGGAATCCGTGTTCAGAACCTCACATTCCTCTCTTGCTACATAATGAAACTCATCTGTTTCCCAGAGCAAATGGTTTGCTGCTGAGCTAATGAATCTCTGCTATTATTACAAGCCCCCACAACACTGAGTCTGTTACACTCCCTGCTCTGAAAAATATTCTTTAGTGCCCTCAACAACTCACCTGTTGAAACTCACACTCAAAACTACATTACTAATTGGTAAAAAACCAGTATGGGCTTCACATGATTTGACAGTCTTGCATACATTGCAATGACACTGATGTCACAAAGATTCCCTTTCATGCACTTAATTCTCCATGTTTGAGTTCCTCTTTACCTGAGAGAATCAACACTGTCCTTTCTCTGTGGATACGCTGTTGGTAGTGGTTAAAAATATCACATGTATTGTAAAATAATTTTTGGCTTTATGTTTGTAATAATGCATAGTCTTTATTCCTTTTTGAAAATATGCACATATAACTGAAAAATATTTTCTTACTTCAGCAGGTGCTAATTATATAAATAAGTAAATATTACAGAGTAATTTCTCCAAAGTACAAGTGAAACTCATTTTAGATATTTTTGTCTCCTCTACACAGAGCAGTAGTTTAATATTCTTGAAAGCCAGCAAACTGAGCTAAAATGTGTGTGTGTGTGTGTATATATATATTTATATATACATATAAATTTATTTCTATGTTGAATCTTGTTGCTTTAGATTCACGTACAACTTTAAAAGTAGATGTGTTTCAGAAATTAGAGATTGTGGATAGTTTGGTGTTACAAGTATTTTGTTTGGGTTTTTTTCTGATGCCATTTTTGTTTTCCTAGCTAAATAAAACTCCTACTGCATCTGCTGGTATAAGGAATACTTCCTGGGCAGAACACAGCACAAAAGATTGCAGGGGAGATTCTTCCACTAATCAGGATAAAATGAAATCTGATGGATTAGGAGCATCTGGACATGCATCCACCAATAGAAACACTGTTAATAAGACTTCAAAGCATGAGGATGTAAAGGGGAAAGATGGCAAAAAATTAGTTTCCAAGATTACTAAGGATTCCAAACCTGGGGAAAAAGCTGCTTCACCAAAGGCTCGAGCTGTTATAAAGACAAAAATAGAAAATAATGGAAATGTGAAGACTGAAAGCATGCTTACCAAGCAAGATATAGAAAAGACATCATCTGCAAGTGGACAAAAAAATTCAGGAAGTAGCAAAGGACTAAAGAATCATGAAGGAAAAATTGCAGGTGCCAGACCTAAAGTGCTGACAGTAACCTCAAGCACACAGAACAAAACAAAGCCGTTGAAAAAAACCTCAGGGAAGGAATCTCCCTCCTTGGTGACTGTAGCAGCAACTTCCAGCAAGTCAGCAAATTCAAACATGGATATCCAGACTGCGGGTGAACAGACAGAGGAACCCAAAGAGGATAAATCGGTAGAGGAAGGGAAAAAACAGACTGGTAATTTTTTATTATTCTTTCTTTAAAGTCCCCTTCTGATTTGTCTCAGGCTGGTCATACACTGCAAACCAGCCAGGGAAGCTTTAAGAAAATCTACTATAAATTCATGAGAGTTACATTCTTCTCCTGTAAATGAGTATTAACTGACTTTATGGTCAATTAATAGCCATCTAAAAGAGTAAACATTTTACAAGTTTAGCATGTATGGTCTTCTCAATAACTGTTCCTCATATATTAGATTTTTTTCAGTACTTACATGCAATGCATTTCCCCTCATAATTAACTCTGAATTTACTTCACAGTAGTGAAAACAAAGGCATCTGTGAAGGTATCAAATGGAGTCACCATCAAAAAAAAAAAGACTGAGCTTGAGGCTAATGTCACAACAAACAGGTATGTTAGAAATCAATATGCTGCTTTATAGATGTGGCATGAGTGTATGAGTTTAGGAAGAAAGGTTTCAGGTGAACTATTAAACTTACCATTAGATGTTCTTTTTACCCTAAGAATGGTTGTCTGTAGGATGTTATTTGCAAAACAATTGGAGTTAGCTATTGACAACATTGCTGTAAAGATAAAATTGGTTTGGCTTTTGTGTTGGACTGTTGCATGCTAATCATTTCAAAATTGTTATAGGTCATTCAGAATTCTGCATAGTGGAACAGTTAATGACCACACAAGGTGTTGTAAACTTACCATTTCTGGAATAGTTTAGATTAAACTGGACAGGAGACAGCTGAAGCACCGTGAAATTGTGAAATGGGTCATTATATATATATGTTTGTATATAAATTAAAAATATAGATATACATTAAATTTTTATTTTCAAAAAGTTAACTTTTTAGGTTGCATTTTCAATGTTTATGTATGTGTGCAAATTAAAACACATATATTGCTTGTTTAAATATAATTAAACATTGCTAGATCTAAGCCTGGAAATAATGGATATAATAATTTCGTTGCAGTCTGACAAAAAAAACAACAGGAAAAGGATGTAATGAGCAAAATGTACAAGCTGTTCTAAAGAAAAAAGGGAATGTGAGTACCAATTCTGCAGCACAGCAAAAGACTCAAAACACACCTACCAATTCTCCCAAGAACCAAGGTAAAGTTTCATACAGCAGTTAAATGATCTGCCACTATTATGCAAAGCTTTGAGGTTTGTTTGGTTTTTAGCACAAGTATTTGGAAAAATCTTCTGAGGAATTCTGGTTTTTTTCCATATGTCACTTTTGGTGACAATCCTAAACTGTAAAACACAAATTCACGTGCCAACTTCAAAATACTTAAAAGACAGTCTTCACTGCCAGTCAGTTTTCTTCTGCTTGTTTAATCTGCATTGTGGAGTCTTCCATTTGCTGATCCTCTGCACTTCTGCATTTGGAACCATGACTGAGCTCAACAGAAATTCTGTAGGTCGAGCATTTGTAGTAAGCATCAAAGATCTGGACTGCAGACTGCTTTATGCCTCCCTATTTTGGTGTTTTCCTACTTCCCCCCTAGCAGTAGCACTACTGATGCTGGCCCCCAAAAAAATACTCGATTTCAACAGCTACTGATAGCAGGTGTAGGAAAGAAATGACACAGAGAGGAAACACTGCTTTAGTAGGATACAAAATGTTAAGGATGGAGCTCCAACATTCAAGTTATATTATCTCAAATGCACTGTGATGTAGAAGACAGGTTCTGTCAATTTGTGGTCATTAAAGATCTTGCAGTATTTTCTGACTGAGCAGGGACATTAACTCTGGTATTCTAATCACATTATAACTAATGTAATTATTTTCTGCCTCTGTTCATTTCCTCTACAATATAAATTGAATACAGTACTCATCACTTCCTGTGCTAAGCTGCTGTGTGGTGTTTGTCTGCATTATTAGAGAGCTGCTGCTTTCTATTCCAGGCATGACTACTTCAGTTACAGGCTGAAGTGATTTCCTGTATGTGTATTCTATTAACTGCTTTAAAGGTGCCAAGATGGTATTTTTGTCTAGTGTTTGCTACTTCAAATCTTAATTCTTTAACAAGCCCTAAATCACTTAGTTAAATTAGAAGTTGAGTTGTTTCTTAACATAAACGAACACTAACATAAAATTGGTGAATATACTGTGACCGGCATATACAACCTTTATAGTCTTTTTTACTGTTTGTTAGGACCTCAGGGAGAATCACCAAATTCACTGAAATCAGGAATGTCTCCAAAACATAACGAAGAAAAAAATGTGTTACAACACCTGGTTCAGACAACACTCCCAGAAAAACATCCTTCAGCTAAGAAGAAGAGTATTAAACAATCACAAACACCTGTAACAAAAGCCACTGCAAAAATAACACCTAAGACTCTGGCTCCATCAAAGAATGCTGAGATTACAAATAGTAAAGACCCAAAACAGAAAACAGCTGTATTAAAATCTCAGTCCTCTGCCCAAAAGCATTCAAGGAGCGATTCTCCTGTTGTCCAGAAGAATGTGCACACCGCTGAGCACAGAGGTTCAGGACAGAAACTTGAGAAAAACACAGCCGATGCTGTGGCAGGTCAGCTTCATGACAATAATGAATGCTATTCTGCAAATGAATCTCTAAAACCTGCCATGGAAAGTAGCAGTGACAATAAATTGCTGGAGTCCTGTCAATCCAATAAACAAAAATTACCAGATTCTTCTGAGAATGTGCACTACAAAATACAATCCGAATCTTCTCCTGAAATTGCAGAAGAAACTATTTATAAACTGAACGTTTCACTACAAAATGACATGGAAGCAAGACAAATCTGTGGAGATCAGACTGGAATTAGGAAGACTGAAGATCCAGAGAAAGATGATAATACAGCTGCATTTCACTGTCATGCACAGTCTTCCAATGATGGATATTCAGACTTTTCCAAGGAAACCAATCAAAAGGCTATTGTTTTAGGAGAACTGGTGAAAGATTCAAAAGCAACAAAAGTCTGTAATGAACAGAATGATGAAATAAACTCTGAAATGGGTCTTAACTATGGTGAAAATGCTTTGTCAAGCTTTTCCCAAGTAACCAGTAAAGAGGATGAAACATCATCTCAGATCCATGTGGAGGGATTTCTTACAGTTGATGAACTGTGTGATACATCAGCCTTGACTGAATATAAATCAGTTACAACAGATTTAGATGATGCTTCAGAATGTTCCACAGAACAAATAACAGAAAAATATTCACCTAATTACACAGAGCTTATAGAGCCTATGGAAATGCCAGAAAACCATGAAAATGCAGAAATTCCCTTTGTGGACCACTGGAGTACTGGTGCCGTAGATGCAAAAGAGAGTCCTGAATCAGACACTGGCAGTGCAACCACATCCTCTGATGATATAAAACCAAGATCAGAAGATTATGATGCTGGAGGCTCTCAGGATGATGAGGGATCCAATGAAAGAGGGATTTCTAAATGCAGTACTATGTTATGTCATGATTTTCTTGGAAGAAGCAGCAGTGACACAAGTACACCTGAGGAATTAAAAATTTATGATAGCAGCCTAAGAATAGAAGTGAAAATGAAAAAAGAAGGTTCTGATCTTTTCCGTGTTAATTCAACAAGTGATGATGAAATACCAAGAAAAAGACCTGAAATTTGGTCCCATCAAGAGAGTTCACGGACCACTACTAGAGAAAGCAAAAGTTCTACTTTTGGTAATGCACAATTTATTCAGGAAGCAGACCAAGTTTCTTCTTCTGCCGATGAAACAGAAGATGACAGATCTGAAGCAGAGAATGTTGCAGAAAACTTTCCACCATCAAATGTTCCTACTCAACAGTTCCAAGGAATTGATAATTTAGCTTTTGAGGATGCAACAGAAAATGATACTGCAAGTCAGGAGTTTTCTAAAACTAAAAATTTCAAACGATCTGTTTTACTTTCAGTAGATGAATGTGAAGAATTGGGAGCTGACGATAAAGTGGAAACTCACACTTCACGTCAGCACTCAATAGATTCTCTTACTCCTTCAGAAGTATTTGACAATGTTTCTCAAGAGCACCATGGAAAGACATTTTATTCAAGATACTCATTGGAAACTGAAGATGGATTCCTGGATGGCAAACAGCACAAGGATAGAGACAATAGATTGGATAAAAGTGGAAGTTCTCTCCTGCATCTTCATGGTACCGAAATCCCAGGAAAGGAGAATCAAGGTGCTTCAGTGACTGAACAAAATTGCCCAGAGAAAGTATATTCAGCAGGTAGTCCACATTCAGGAGAAAAACAACAAGTAAATATGAAGAATGAGGTGGCTAGTGAATTTCACCAGTGCAATAAGTACTTAGACAATGATGCAAAATCTCAAGAAAGACCGTGTCATCTGGATCTTCAGCAGAGAGAAACTAATTCTGATGTGCAAAAGAGCAGTTCTACAAAACCTGTAGAAGCCAGTAAGAATCAGATGCTGACTCAGGAAAGTCAAGTGAGAGACAGTCAACCAGCAACTACTGAATGCGCTAATACTGATTTACTTCCAGGTAATGTACAGAAATAGAAACATTCAGTCATTCAAAACCAAATTAATAGGCAAAGCTTTGGCAATTTGTCTGGGATTGAATCCTGAACTGAAGTAATTTTGGCTGAAATTATATTTAAATATTTTTAAGTATTTCTCTTGGGTAGAGAATGCTTGTCTGTTTGAAATATCCGTCAATACCCTGCTGTTCAATGAGAAATTTGACTACAAGAAAAGAGATTTTATGTAATGCTAAACGAAAGATTGGATGCAGTTGTCTGTACTTCAGTTATTTTTGATCCAATCTAACATTGACAGCATCAGCTTTTGATGGAATCTCAGTATTTGTTTTGTCTGCTTGACAACATATAGTATGTCTGAATGGGATGTGCAATAACTAAAGTAATAACCTTAACTAAAGCGCACTGAACTGTTTACCTGAACAGCTATATGCATTATTGTTGTAATTTATTTATTTATATATTATATACAAATTTGGATCATTCTCCCACTGAATATAACTGAATATTTGCCATATACACCAGTGGGAGTAGGTTTGAACTCTGCTTTAGAGCTTATGAGATGTCTAAAATTCTAAATTTTACCAATAGAAGCTTATTTCCTAAAAGAGAGATTATACTTAGAACTGATGCTTATATACAAAAAAGTTCTAACTTGTTTCATGTAGCTAGATGAATACTTGTCTAGTTTTGTGTTTTGTCTTCTTTATATCAATAATTCAGTCTGTTTATCCCATCAAAAATATGCAATAGTGTTGATTACAACTATTGTGTATTCAAGAGTAATGAAACACTGATGATGATCTATGTTCAGCCAGACCGCAGAATAAGAAGACATTAAAAGTTGTACTATTTTTTTTTAAGTTTGCTTGCCCTTGCCTGCAGCTGCCCTTGCATGTGCAGTATAGAAATAAGCCTGTGGATAAACAATTTTGGTTTTAATTCTCTTCTAAGCTGACATAGCTTAAGTCACCATTCAGTAATCATTCTCTATTAATTCCCTCTATGCACCTCCTGGTCTAAATTTAATTTATGTAGTAAATGAGAAATTTCATGTGCATTAAGTGTATATTTACATTGTCATTTTCTGTATCAGAAACTTAATTATGGAGGTTATTGTTAATTACCAGTGGTGATTGCTGCTTTAACTTAATTTAAAAATCATACTTTGTTTTTTATATAGGAAATAAATGCCTCAAATTTTGTCATTTTTGTATAACCCTCCATCCCCCCTTTTTTAACCTGATTGGATTGTCTTTCCTGAATGAATTAAATTTTGCTCTACACAGCCCTGAGGGGAGGATCATCTACAATTTTTACATTGTACAGTATTGTGAATTATTTCAGGAGACATAGATGATTATGACACAATGGCACAAACCTGCATGTATGAACATCGGCCTTCAAAAACCCTTTCTCCAATATATGAGATGGATGTTGGAGAAGCAATTGAGCAGAGGATGGATTCAGAAACAGCAGTTCTAGAGATGGATTTTGAAGATCAACAGTTTGCAGAACAGGACTGGACTCTACTCAGGCAATTGTTATCTGAGCAGGACTCAAATATAGATTTCAAAAACTCTGTTCCTGAAGACCTTAACTTAGCACAATGTCTTATCAATCAGACACTGTTTCTGGCACGAGATGGTTCAAATCCTCAGGGTACATCACAAGTTGACACATTCAGTAGATGGACTGAACTCATGTCTCCGCTTGATGATTCCTCAGCAAGCATTACAGTGGCAAGTTTTTCATCTGAAGACTGTTCGTCCCCTCAAGGGGAATGGACAATTCTTGAACTGGAAACCCATCATTAAGGTGTCAGCTGTTTGCAACTGAACTCCAACCCATTCCCCAAATCTATTTTTGATGAATTGTTTCCATACCATAATGAAATACTGCATCAGTCAAGAACGAGCAATTCTTGATACTGAGGCAATCTTTCTGATAAAATGAGGTAAATATGTTAACTTATAATCTAGATTTAATCACAAGTACAATAATTTTTCAAGACTTAAATGTACGTCTTTTCTAAAAACAAACTTTGAGCATGTATTTTCTAGAATTGTTAGAAAAACTAGATGACATGAAAGAAAAATCTGGGTTTCTGCCCTCCCTTTTATCTTCTTTTTTGACATTTAATGTTCTCATTGATCAAAAATTTAAAGATGAATGCACAGTTAGTAGAGCTATTCCTCTCCTTTTTTCCCCCTCTCTATATGGTGACTTCATTTTACAACAATAAAGATTCAGAATGGTTGTGTCAAAAGGTGATGTGTGCCAACACTACTTTAAATGACAGAAAAAGATACTTATATTCAAAGAAAATGTTTCAATCTGAATCTGCCTTGAGCCTTATTAATATGAGCAGCTTGTTTCATCTGTTTCTTCCAGATTTGATTTTTGTATTTTGGTTTGTTTTGTTCAGAAGTTTCCAATAAATTTTTTAAATTGCCTTTTCTTCAAATATAAGAGTTCAGAAGGTCTGTGCTGTATAAAGAGCACTGTTTCTTTCATGCACATATTTAAGTAAATATTTTAAATGGCATACTGCATGAATTCAAAGGAGTTAGTAGAATGTTGCTCCTGCTCTAAGAAACAGCATGTCTGATATCTCCAAAAGTACATCTGAATCTGACATTGTGGCCAGTGTTACATCTGAAGTCTGCTGTTAACTAGAATTACCTTCAAGCATTAATTAATTACACTTGCAGGTTCTCATGCTGAGGCATTGCAAGATTCTCAGGAATTTGGTTTTGTTTGCTTTCATAGGTGCCGCATTTTTAGGAGCGGTAATAGGATTCTTGCATCTTCATTAATATCTCTAGTGTAGCTTTTATAAATTGAGACTAAATGTCACCATAACCTTTCTTTTGACTCAGAGTAAAATAGGATATACAGATCATTCTGCTGCTTTTGGCTCTTTGGGTGTGGATAAGACTGATCTTGTCTTTTCTGATTTGACAGGGGAGGAAGGAGTGAGAAACTATGTAATTCTTACCAAGTCAGAACTCCTGAAACATACAGGGGTTTTTTCCCTGCAAAGGTTGGACCCTCTTAAGATATCTGCATTATGGAAACAGTAGAGCTTGTCTTTCACACAGCTTAAAATCTAAAAAGGAAGTATTCTACCTCCTCTTAGTCATTAACAGAAGTGCCTTCAGAAGTGGGTGCCATATAGCAGTAAAAGGCTACTAACATTCTATTTTGGTTGAAACTATGTAAGTACACAACTTAAGCTGGCTGTAACCATTGATAACATGGTCAGCTTTGCAAGCTTTTGCACAATTCCAGCAGTGCACCTTAATTTTTTTGACAAACTTAATTTCTTTTTGTTCAGTCAGAAACTCCATTCTGTGGAAATACGAACTTGCCCTAGTGTATGTAAAGAAGTTACGACTTTGGATTTGACATAATAAAGATCTTTGAGGCAAAATAATTTATCTAGCAAGCCACTTTGTTGAATTTCTAGTACAAAAGTTAAAGTATTCTCATTTTATTCTCAAAATGAATGGAGGAAGAATTTTATCTTGTTCTTTAATATCAAGGTAAGGGGAAAAAAGGAAAACCTTCCTTTCTCTTTATGTCAGTGGAGAACTCTAAATTCATGGAAGGAAGATGTTCAGTCTCATATTAAAAATCCTTCATCCACTCTTCTAGCAGCAGCATAAATAGGCCGAGATATTATAATTCAAAATATTATAAACGTAATACTCTGTATTTAACCCAGTCTTCATGTTGAGAGAGTTAGAACCACCTTTAGAAGTGCAAATCATGAAGAAAACCTGTTTTTCATCTTCAGAGTTTACAAGGTATATCAATAGGTGATAATCTTTTGGATAAAATAAACTGTAGTAGCAGCCATAGTAAAAGATGAAACTCAAGAGAAGCTCTTACAGAATGCTAAGGTATAGTGTTTTTCAGTGTCTGTGTAAAGCACTAAAGTAAAAGTCGTTTACCAAAAAGTTTAATCAACTTTAAAATCCTGATTATATTCTGACAGTGGGCATTCACATGTTAAAGAAGATGAAGCGATGGAAAGGAGAAGTGACAGAAAGTGAAAGAAAGGATCCTTTTGTTTATTTTTCGCTTTGCCCAATTTTTAACTTCTTACTGAATTGATAAAGGGACACTGAACATTGACACAAAATTTCACATTTATTGTATGAAATACAATCACATATAGGGTTTTTTAATTGGGGATTTTGTCTTTGCATTTACTTTTTCAGTTGTATCAAAATTAAATTAGCTTCTCTCTTCAAATCCCCAATGATTTTATTGCAATTCCTTTAACAGTTTTGCAGCAGACCACTGATTAGGATATGGTATTGTTCAGTTGGTACATAGGCAGCCATAGAATTCAGCTTCCCACAGCCAGATAGAGTCTGTAGAAGAAGCAGGAATAGAAAGTGGTATTGTTTTTAATTCGCGTTACTAGAGTGCCTGTGAGGCTTAATCAGACCAGCATCCCACTGGCTAGACATTGTACAAACAAAGAACAAAAACAAAGACTTCCCACAGAGTGGTTAGAATCCAAGATAAGACAAAAGACAAAAAAAAATGCACATGAATGGAAAAGTAAAATGAGAGTGTCAATATTTGTCTAGCTGATTAGCAATGGTTTCAGCACATCATTTTAGTCATTTTTTCTCCTGTATGCATTATGAGAAGGGGGAAACTGGAGGGTGAGATTTGAAGGCTGGATAACAAGGGCGCTGGAAGAACGTATATTCCTGACCAGCCTTGTGTGCTGCCTAAACTGTTTGACCCTGATCTCATCCAGGAGAATGTTCAAGCTTTAAGCCAGATGTAGGTGGCTATTTGTTTAATAGTATCATTCATTTGAGTTCTTTGCAGTCCTGCTCATACCTCCTGGCAGTGATTTTGTCACTGTATTGGCTTCTTCTCCAAAACATGAGAGAATGGATAAAGGTTTGTTTGAAAACTTCACAGAGAAACAATCAAAGCCGGTGTCATGGGCTCCAAGAGAATAGAGATTATGAGGTCCTGAAAGACCTCTAAGGTAAAGACAAGGTAGATAAATGTGATGAAGCTGTGAAAGGGCATCAGTAAGGAAACAAAAAGATGGCATAGTCAGAATACTACCCTTGCAGTAGTATTTGGAATAAGAGCAGTGAAATTGCTTTGTCAAAGCCTGAGAAGACCAGGTGGCAATTAACAGGTGAAAGTGTCAGCTTACCTGAGATCGTTCTGTGAATGGGCAAAGATGTCTGTATCCTACAGAGAGTAACACCACGTTTAGTAAACTGTCAGTGAAATTTAAGAGTAGAGGACTTGGAAATCAGAGTCTCAGATAACGACCCTGATTTGGCCTACCTGGAATGACATGTTATGAAAGCGAAAAATAAGGAAGGCTGTTTTACATATATTAATGTATTAAGTTTGAAAAAAGACTAGACCTTCAAAAGTGGTATCTGTAGGCATAATTACTTTTTTTTTTCACATGGAAAGTTAGAGTCTAGTCTGGACTGGAGAAATAGCTCTGCAAGGTTTTTACATACAGATAAAAACTAAAATTGTATTTGTGGAGTAAGTCACCAACAGACATACTGCAGACAGAAAAGGGAAGGCCAGACGCTTGGAACCCTACAGGAAACTGAGGAAAGGGGAGGTTCTCCCAAATAATCTATTAACAAAAGAAATTAGGGAAGCAAAGGAAATACAAAGATGGAGACAGGAGTTAAATGAGGATGACGGGATTTAAGGAAAACTGCACCACTGGCTTCATTGAGCATAGCCCACAAGGCAGATGAGTATAAAATATCAGTTTTGAGGTTGATTAGGAAAGTGTTCTTAGGAACTGTGGTCAAAATGAGAGATTGGTCTGCAGAGTCAAAGGCAACAGACACCAGTTTGCTAGAGCCTGACAGAACTGCAGGAAGGAAACTGAGCCTAACCACTAAGAGAGAAACAACAGTTAGAAAAGCAGATCAGTTAATAATATATTTTGGTTTGCTTTTTCAATGCATGAGATTATACCATGTTTATAAAGTGTATCAAAAGAAATGCAGAGGCTGAGACATGCAGTGAAGATCAGAAGAGATAAGTAAGCATGAAATGAGATCAGCAGGCAGTCTGGACTGCTACAAATGATCAGTAAGTGCATAAAAAAACCCAGACATCTGCTTTTGTGGTATACGGGTAATGGAAAGGACACTTCATAAATTCGTACGTTTTTCCCTTAGAAAAGCTTCTTCTAGAATCAAAAAATTACAGAAAAATTGCAGAAATATCATAGAAATACAGGGAAATGCAGGCTTGAAATGACCTCTAAAGGTCTGTAGTCCAGCCTCCTACTAAAAGCAGGGGTAACTTCAAAGTTAGATCAGGTTGTTAGGGCCTCATCAATGTCCATGGCAGATAAAATGATAATAAAGTCAGCTGGCAGAAACACGATGCTCATGGGAAACAGGTATTTGAGATTAAACTATTCTCATTATAATAAAACTACTTCGGGTGTCGTTGGAAAATATTCATAATTAAGTACAAGAAATATGGCTAGCTTGCAACATTTTTATGTTCCGGATGATATGTGACTGAACTGTACATGTTTAATAATCTTATTCCACACTTTCTAAGGTTTTAAATTATTTCAAAATTATACTCAATTTTTGAGTTTGCAAATTTTATTATTATTTTGGAAGAACTAGGGCAAGAGAATTTCCCATATTTCTCACAAAGACTGTCCCTAGGATGTGTATCCCTAGCACTGTCTATCAGTTTGTTTCAGGGAATATGTTAAAAAAAAAATCACATACCTGTTCTAGGTACAGATTGGAGGAGACTGTTTTATATATACTTCAATATTTCAATATCTATTATTGCCAACTGGAAAATAATAAGTAGCATGCTTGTTCTACTTTGCTCCAGAAAACCTAAACCTTTGCATGAAGGAATTAAGAACTGCTCTTATGTTGTTCATCTGTTGCTTAGAACCAAGACATTTAGGAATTCATTATTCTGCTTTCACTAATGTCAAAGAAAAACTCCTGTTCACCTCAGCTGAATCAGGTTCAGGGCTTGCCTATATTAATGCATGTACTAGAAATGCTATTTTTCCAAGATATCTATTTCTTAGTTTTCTAGTTTTACTCTACTAATAGCATTGTACAATTGTAGGTATGACAAATTACAGCTAGAAAGACTTCCATTTAGGAGTCATAATTGTATGCATTCTGTTAATATTTCATGACTGGGGTGATTTAACATTTGTACATTGATGGATGATGTTCTTGCCAGGACTACACAGGAACTGAGGACAAAAGATAAAATGGGAAGTATTGCAGCTTTATTACAACATATGATTCTCTGGAAATGGGCTTTTAGATCTGAAATCAAATATAATTAGAAGCTTTCATCTCGTGGAGAAAATCCATACTGATTTTCATCTTTCTCTCTTGAACAAAAGCTATATGCGGTATTTTTTTTTAAATAAGCTTTAATATTCAACTTTGTAAAAATTATAGCTCAAATCTCTTCTTTAGCTAATGTAAAACCTAGCTTCTTCCTATTGACAACTACTGTGTGTTTAAGGAAACTCAACCTGTAACAGAAGAAAGTGATTTATCTAAAAACTGGATATCAGCTGGGGAAAAATACTGAGTTTGGTAATTTCTTTTGTTTTTTACATTTGGTAACTAAAACCAGAAGAAGCTATACAGAGCAGCATGCACACACACCTGTTTATTTCTTGCATTTGACCTGCCTTTCATACTTCGCTTTGCAATCTGCACTGTACACTCCATTAAGCCACGGTTCTGCAAACACAGAAGTGAATCCACAGCCAGCTCTGCAGACTGGCTTCCAGCTTAACATTCTCTTTTCAGAGAGGGTAATGGAGCTGACACTGGGGGCAGGCACTGTGCATACTTGTGTTTTTATACGGTGCTCAACTTAATGAGCTTCTAATCCTGATGAACCATCTGGATGCAGTTAAAGTATGAAATAATTAATAACGGAATTCCATTAAGTTGCTTCCCTGTTCTCTGTAATTTATTGCTCAGAAGACTGTCCAGTTAGAGAAATCAAAGTCCTAAGAAATCTAACTTTTTGCATTACATGCAGCAAAAGTTCTTTCGCTATCGCGCAGTGAAATATGAATACACATCTTCAATAACTCAAACCTCAATATCTGGACAGGCTGACTATAACTCAGTAACTAGATACATTTAACAAGGACACTGATGGTCAAAATAGGGTTTGTATACTTACAGATGATGGCTGTTAACTGGATTAGAGTGCATATTCTGGTGAACCTGAACAGAGGTTCACATGCACAAATTTGGGACTCAGTCCAATTACCCAGGTAGTCCATCATACTTTGTATTTATGTACTCAAGTGACAGTGACTACTTTTTCTCACCTCCTGCTGAAGTTAGTGGTATCAGATGCACATTTAAAAGATCACTTTATTTAAGTGTCTGGACAGAAAGACTAGTTACTGGAGTAAAAATTTTGGCCCATGTACCTTAAATGTATAGAACACTTCTGAGACTGATCTCACCAACTTACTTAAACCTACAATATCCTCACCTATGCAATCCTTACATAGGAATTTCTTGCGATTTTCTTACAGTTGTGTTTAATGAAATAATTTTCATTCTTCCCTTTTTTTTTTTTAATAATCCTCTTTTGAGTGTGGCATGACATCCTGCCAGTAGTTATATCAGCGTGCTTAAGATCAATACAGATAGGACAAACCCTGTGTACATGCCAGATTCAGTGGTAGGTAGTGTAAAAACTTTTTGTGACCTTCACAGAATGAGGTAATATCCATGAACATGAGATTCACCTCTAAGTCAAACTTCCTACCTGTAATAAAATGTCCTCCTGTATCTGTAGAGAAAAAACCCTTCAATCTCTATTTTCTGGATTATCGTGTTCTACTAACCAAGATTAATCCAATATATGTATAATGGGATGCATATGAAGAAACTTTGAGTCACTACCTGTAGTCCATGGCTTTATGGTCCTAGAATATTTTGACCACTCAGTCTTGTGGAGGGGAGGGAGGGTGTTAAGCTCTCAAACCGAATGCTTGCATGTTTCCCACCCGCTTGCTTTCCAGACTTAGATAACGAGCTGGAGCCTAAGTAATCCTATTTCGAAATGATTCCTTGTCAACACGGTCTTCTGTTTCCAGAATATCTGTATGGTTGCATAGTCCCACAACCTTTCTTCCCCATGCTACATACTGAAGGTTCTTAGTTGATTTCTGTATGACAGAAAATAATAAATCCTATGTGTAAGTTAAATGCTGAGTCACTGTACTTCATTCAGCTTGTGGACTGCTGACATCAATTTTTATTTGTGCTTTGTAAATGGCAAAAAAAAGTGTTACTTTCCTTTTCCATCTGTTTAGTGAACCTTCACTCCTTTTTCTCCTTTAAAAGGAAAATACTGATTTTTCTTTGATTGTGTCATCAGAGAACAGGACAGGTGATATGTGTGTGAAGATCAACGACCAGTTTTCATATAAAAATACATAGGGAGGAAAATACCTATGTAACAGTCGTACAAAATCAAACAATGGTGCTGATGTAGAACATACAGGATGTGGGCCAGGGGAGCATAGGGAAACACTAATTTGAGGATAGATTTTGTCTTGTCATAAATTAGTTATTCATTCAAATGCTTACGCCATTATCTTCATCATAGGGAGTTCTAACCCCAAGATCCTTCTGTTCTTCACTAAGTGGGGTTCTGTACTCTGCTTCCAGGAAATACTTGATATTCTGCCAGACACAGCCCTGTTCTTTCTCTCTCCTGCACCTTTACCTGTATGTGAAATGCACCATGTAGGTATGTGGGAAAGAAATGCTTCTGAGATTTAATGCCAAGACTAGCCAAATGTCAGAAACTGTCACAGCAGAGATAACAGTAAGTAGGAAAATAACTTCAGCTCATCAGATAGCACAGGATCCCTCAAAAGTCCCTTTTGGGAAAGAAAACTACTGTGGAGAAGAATGCTCTGAAGAACACACAGTTCAGAAAAATCTATTTTCTTTGAGTCCAAGTTCTACTTAATTAGTGTTCTGACATTCAGGCCCAAAAAAAGAGAAAGCCAAGTCATGTGAATACTCAAATGGTATTGCAGAACAAACCCCCACCAGAATTGTCCCTCGGGCAGAGTCCCAGGGGCTCAGCACGTCCCATTGCATCAGACTTGTACCAGACGAGCATTAGGCCAGGGCAGCTCTTACACAGGACACAGTGCAGGGTCCAGGGTCCGTTCTGCTCAGAACCTTCTGTCTCAGAAAGTCTTATTTTTATTTCAAATACCAACTAATGTCAAATATAAGTGACAAGCAGAAATATATTAAGTTTCTGGTATAAATATTTGCCAGCTGTAATTAAGACACATAATTTACACAAGTAAATGTATAACAACTGAAGTCAAAATACTGACACAAAGCATTTTCTGTTAAGGTTTGAGTTTTTCTCATGGTCCCACACTTATCCATCATTGTACTTTGATGCTTCTCAAGTGATAGTCTGAGTTTGGGAGTGTCCAACTTCATGCACAGTAAGTGGCTATCAGGGAAAAAAGGTATCTGCTGGTATCCCAAGAGCCTAAATCCAGTATCTGTATTTCTTTGTAATTATATTTTTTTTAATGTAGTAATTTAACCTTTCTTTTACGTACTGCCCATCTCTAACCATATTACACTGAAAGAAACTGAAATCTACTCACCTGTTAAAGATATTTACCCTGGGAATCATTCTTTCTTCCATTCTATTCCCTACTACTATTTTTTCTCTATCTGAATAGTTGTAATTCAATTAATACATGTACATATTAAACATAATCCAAAATATTAATTCAGATACACTGTAGTGTTATAGATCAAGTACAACCCTTATTAAAAAAACAGTTCTTACTCTTTACCCCTGGGATTTCTCTAGTACTGAAACAAATTCATTCATTGTGCGCGTAAATTCAAAATTCATATTGACAGATGTCAGCAGGATCATCAATCCCCATCATAAAAAACTGCTCCATTATTTTATAATTGTACTTTCAAGTAATTCCTGATGTTCTTAAGTCCCTGATTTTTGTATGCAGAGCATGATTCCACTGTGTTACAGAACATGGTTTCAGTTTGTGGGTCCTGTCACTGCTCTCCAGAACACTATAGTCGAGATACCCAATACATCTGTTATTTTCCTTTAATTTGCTGACTTTCACATTATTACTCCACAAAACCTCAAAAATTCACTATTAGAAACATTTTACTTACTATGTAAAGTAGCATGACATTTCCATACCTTTGCAGAGCAGGGTTACTCCAACTTGGGTGCGTTTGACCAACGGGAGAGGGAAATCAGATGTGAATCCATGTCTTGTCTGGAACAAAAAGGAGAAGAGTAATTTTTAAATTACTACAATGTCTAATTATTTCTATGCAAGCCAAACAATTTGCTATATAAATGTATATAATTTTTTTTAAATAGATAAATGAGGTTAGTTCCTTCTATTTTAAAATGCCCTAAAGAGTGTTTAAAAAGAATAAGCTTTGACTAAAATGTCCGATTTTTGGTAAAAATACCAGTTTCAGAAGATAGTATGAGAAGCTAGACTCATGCCTGGGTGAAGAGCAGAGCTGGATACCAGTGCTTTTAATGGTTCAGCATCCCAGCTCTTCTTGACCATGTGGAAGTATTGTTTCCCCTTACATGATTAAAAAAGAAGCTTCAACACACTCAGTATTTCTTCTTCACTGAAAGTGGTGCTGTCTCTAGCTTTCGCATTTTTGTCCTGTGAAACTTCTGTGTTTATGTAACTCCTACAGAAAATAACTTGGCCTGTTCTTGCCCAGAAAGAGCTGCAGAATCAGCCGCTCATTAAGAACATTCCCTCGAGCCTTGGGTTCCAGCGCCGCGCGGCTCCTCCTGAGGGTGAGGGCTGAGGGTGAAGGGTGAGGGCTGAGGGTGAGGGCTGAGGGTGAGGGCTGAGGGTGAGGGCTGAAGGTGAGGGCTGAGGGCTGAGGGTGAGGGCTGAGGNACGGTGAGGCCGGGCCCCTCTCCCTTCCCGCCGCCGGGCTCCCGCTTTCCCGCCCTCCCGGAGGCGCCACGGGGCTCCAGCCTAGCGCAGGACAGGTTTAGCTCGGGGAAGGGGCCGGGCGAGGCTGGCATTGAGGGCCGGGTGAGGCTGGCACTGGGGCCGGGGGAGGCTGATTTTGGGAGCAGCTGGCTCAAAGGCTCCGGGGCACCCTCCAGGCCCAGGCTGCGGGCTGCCTCTCGCTCCTGCCGGGAGCTCCGCTGGTTTTTCATCAGCTCTTTAACGTGCCCGTGTGCTTCGAACATCTCACCTCGTTAACTGGCAGGAAATATTTGTCGTCTCTCTTTTCCCAAACTTTTCAGAAGTGGCACCTGAGGTCTCACTGCAGAGCTATTAAACAATTGAAAAAAATGACAGAAAGTTGCGGGCAGGAGCAGACAAGGTGGATAACGACGGTCATTATGAGTACAGCTCTGCAGGTAGGATACCGCTTGTCAAGACTAACTAGGAAATGCTGAAAGAAGCATTTCCTATATTCTGGATATGGAAATATTTTATTCAATGTCAATGAATATAGTTTTTTTCAGGATGAAGAAACTGATATTAGTCTGAAGCTCCTTCTGTTAGAATACTGGTTCTTATTATGTGTATCTGTATTTTCTCCTAGCTACTTCCATATCTATTTAGTATTCTTGCCACCTGCTATTCTAAGTTACACTGCTTTAGGATTGTTCTCCTGACTCATCGTTTTTGCGCTGCACTGATGCTTCTTTGAGTTTGCTCTAGAAATAATTCCATCAGAAATGTTGCTGAATTTTCTCAGTTTCTCCCTAAACACTTTATTTTTTCCTATACAGTATCAACATGGGGGTAGACAATAACTCAGTAAATACATAATTCAGTTTAAAATATTGAGTCTTACAGATATTAATATATATTTTTATCTGTTAACATCAGAAGCCTTGACTGTGTTCCCAAATAAAGTGAAAGGGTATGTCAAGGAGCTGGTAATTAGCTTCTGCAGCTGAGGCCAATTTCATGCCAGCTGGCGAGAATTTAGAGGCAAGAGAGCTTTGATTCACAAGCAAGGATATCTTATGCTAGCTTGCCTGACAAGGTTATCACCCCATCTCCGCTGTGTAAATGGGTGAACCGTGCTGAAGTAATGCCTGAATCGCCTCAGTTTAAAGCCTATACTTACTTGCCTGCTCATTTTGGAATTTACAGCCTGTAAACTGTAAAGCCTGTTTGTGCCATAATATGGTGAGAGGTAATGGATGGCAGTGATTTCATCGGCTATACCAGCATAACTCACTCCTACCCCCAGCTCCACTCAAAACTACTGCCGTTAGTAAGGGCTCCCCATAAGCAAAGCGATGGAGATAACTGAATACAAACCTAAGATGGCTTTTCTGCATCAGTTTTGGTTACGAGACATCATTTTCCTACAGCTGTTACTTATATTTGTACATTAAATAATTCAGCAGTGCCTTTGAAGCGGAGATATTTTTCCAAAATGTAGCTATGCCTTACAAGTAGTTGCCACTGAGTGTTCCCTTTCCAGACCAATTGAAAGCGTGACATTTCTGGTTACTGTCTCCTTCAAGGTTCACTTGCAATCCAGATTTTCTGTTGTACTCTTCCACTAAATCATGGCACTTCTCTATATAAGCAGGCTGGCTGTGTTTTGAATGGGTAGGTTAAAGAACATGTTATTAGCTAGAAAAGGTTCCGTGATTTAACCTTTAATATATGTGTGTTCGTGCAGCTTCTGTGGAACATACTGCAGAAATGCTTTTTGCAGGCTGAAAAACACATCCAAACACATTCTATTCTGTAGATGATTATGCTGCATAGTGCAATGTTCTAGTTTTCCTGTGTGGATTGCATTCTGTCAAAAAGCTTTAAAGGAAATCATGTCCCATACAGAATTTCTGAATGATTTTCCAGCTGAGATGCTGACATCTGTGAAAATAATGCAGCCTAATTAACCAGTCATAGAAACACACTGCTGTGCGATCCTCGCTTCTGCGAATCCTCCTTTAGCACATCTTATCAAAACAGACTGTAAAATGTTTGAGCTTCTTTATGCATTATGCAAGAGTTTCCTGAGACAAACTGAACGTACACATACAGAATTGTTATTCAGTGTTTGTAACTTCCAGTCAAATACAAAATTTCCTTAATTGATCATGTTTAACATTTTAGTACTTTTTTTAATTTTAAGTGGAATAAAAAATACTTTTTGAACAACAGTGCTAAAGGTCTATCTATAGTGGTTCAGCTGATGCTTTAAGAATATTTCTGACTTGTTGGCTGAAAACTTTCCAAAATAACCTTTTAAAATGTATTTAGGATCATGAAATTTCTACAGCTCTGCAGAGGCAACAACACCGAGTTCGATATTCAGAATCAGTGGAAACTGGATCTGTGATTTTTCCTCTTTCTGGTACAGTACTTTACAGTTTATGCTTTTAAATCATAAACTCCAAAGAAGTATAAAGTCAGGCCCTGTTGTGGGCTACACTAAACTGAATAAAATCTGCCTTTTTGGGATATTGTCCATTAGTGGAAGGAGCTGTGCTATGACTGTACGTAAATCAGAGGATGAAACAGAGAACGTTGGGGATTAAACACTTCCATTGTTTTTTACTTTTTTGGACATACTATAGAACAGCTACCTAAGATTTGGTGATCATCAGCTGAACTGTTCAGTAAACTCATGTTATAACTGAACAAACATGCTAAATGCCACTAACATGTAAGCCACCATCAAGATCTTTAGTATACGTGGCTGTAAATGTAAGAGAACCAACACCTTTGGCTTTCAACTTCCAAGTTGAATTTGCACAGCTGGTGGTAACAGAGGAGGTGAGGAAAGGATTATTTGAGTGGATTTGATTAGGAAATCACTGAAACTGTAAACATGAAATAGCTGGTTTCCCTTTTTAGAACAGAAGATGTTCTAGACACGGGGATGACATCCTTCAGTTTTCCTGAACTTTAAGGACTAGCACACATTAAGATAGACTTTTGTATACTCAGTTGTTAAGTCTTCTAAACTTCAGCCTTCTTAACTTTCCCTTTCAGAGCAACTTAAGTTGACAGAGCTATAATTTCATTTTTCAGGGTAGACAGTTTAGCTAATTTTTAAGATTTTACAACTATTTCTTTCATTTAGAAACAGAACTTGCTGAGCTTTTCAGTCAGCCTTTGCATTTGCCGCAAATTCATTCCATTATAGCAGCTGGTTGTTCCTGAAGCATGTGCTCTCAAAGGCATTCACATGTGTCTACTTTGAGTGGATTGAATAGTTGGTGGTTTTTTGATGTTGTGGTAGAAAAATAACCTATTAGCAGTTTAATCTTAAAATTACTAGTCATCACTGGCCAAATCTCCCTGTCAGAGATGTGGAAATTCATTCATGTTCTGTTCCATTGCATTTTTAACCTATGGTTGAATTAAGAATTGTGCTTCCCAGTTTGTGGTGAGAACTTAATCCCATTCCTGCCATGACCTGTACATTTACAGCGGTTTCCTCAATAGGCATTGCATTTATACTGTCAGACACTCAAGACTTGCTTAGGACAGGGGAGGAAGAGTTTTCCAAAAGAATTCAGAAGTTCATAAACATTCATCGGAACAGCTTTCTGGTTTTGTCAGCTGCTCTTCATGGACCAGAAGAATGGAGTGTCATGTTCAGGATTCAGAGAAGGTATGATTTCAACATCAAACTGAACTTTATATTGCTAAGAAATGAAGTAGCAGTCTTGGATTTGGAAATATTATCTTAGGAATAAATAAGACAAGAGGCAATGGAGAGAAACTGATGCACAGGAAATTTTACCTGAATATGAGGAAGAACGTCTTCACTGTGAGGGTGACTGTGCACCGGAACAGATTGCCCAGAGGGTGTGGAGTCTCCCTCACTGGAGATATTCCAGAACCACCTGGATGTAATCCTGTGCAGTGTGCTCTGGGATGACCCTGCTTGAGTAGGAGGTTGGAGTTGACACACTGTCCCTTCCAACCTTACCCTTTGTGAATTATTTTCAGGAATACACAAATTTTATTTTATTAATGCATTGTAAAAAAATTATTTAAAGCATTTGTTTGTTAATAGCAATTAAAACGTGAATCAATCTGACATATCATAGGTAACAAAAGAGGATGTTCCTCAAAATATGGCAAATAAGATTCCTTTCAGTCATTTTAGGGCTATGTAATATAATTATTTTTAAAGTTTTCTCTCGAACTGGAAAATTAGACAATTTTCTTAGCTCTGTAACCATATTTTCATGGTCATTTTCAAAACAGAACAGGCAAGTTTATGTCATGAGAAAAGGCTTTATTGTAAAGTGCAGATTTTTTACCAGCTTTTAAAATGTTTACTTGGAACAGTGTCTGTTACACTGTACTAGAACAATTAAATAATCAATGTTATTTTACACCAAAAGTATAAAACAACATTAAGTCTGGTTTGTTTAAAACTTTCATCCCTGTTTTCTAATGAAGTCTGAAAACTTGCATATTTTAGTACATACCTGCTGACAACAGTGATCAGATTATGCTCCATGCTTGTAGTCAGAACTATTTTCTTGTAGGTCAACTGCAGTTGATTGTCATTCTTGCCCTCAAAGTGACTGTTCTAATGAAGTCTTTGATCTTTACCTCCTTGAGGTAACCAGCACCAGTTTCATTAAATCCTGGGCATACTGCCAAATGCTGATGAATAAAAGTGTACAAGACGAAATGTAAGAAATCTATCACCCATTTGTGAAAATGCTGTAAATTTTCATGAGAGGTCCTAAAAGTTCAGCCACCATTCAGCAAGACCACTGTATTCAGCTGATGGCAATGTTTATTCTCCATCTACTTCATGGTTTTGTACAATAAGTTTTTTGCATGTACTGATCACTAAAACATGATGTTTTGGAACTGTATTCCATTTGACAAGTCAGTAATTTTATTAAAATAAAAAATATTTTGTCATTGCAAGCAATATCAAATTGATGTTGACAAGGCACAGTTACATATAAATATATAAAATATACATATATTTAAATGCATGTGCTTTTTTTACTACCTGGCAGCTTGGAGTTCTGCTGTTGTTTGTAACTCACTGACCGAGCTTATGCATTGGTGGGGTTGAAACTTGTCCCATGTTCTTTGAAACTACAAGCCACCTGTTGGATTTGTTAAAAGACAAAGCCCCTTAGTATTGTTAGGTTGTCTTCTATTACTGCTTCTTTCTGCTTATCTATGGTTTTGCTGCAGTTGGGGAAGGATTATTTTTTTCCTATTATTAATAAGAAAATTATAGGGTTCTTGTTAACAACATGAACACTTTATGTAGGGTTGTGTATAGCATGGGGGAAATGGGAGAAAAATAGTGTTTATCATCACAGCTTAAATGAACGTTCCACTAATAATCTCAGTACATCTGTATGTTAAGTTTCAAACACCTTGGAGGAAAGGCCAGACGTGTTGAAATGCCCAGTATTTTTTCCATCAATCAAATTAATAAAACTAAGTTTAGACCTGCTGTTACTGGAAGCAAAACTATTTATAGAAACAGATTTTCATGGATCTAGGCAAGTACATGTTACTGTTTCTTTGTTGCATTTGTTCATTCATGCTTTGTTTAGCCCATTCTAGTGTTAGCAAAATTGCATCAATTTATTTCCCTAATCTCTAAATGTAAATCCAACCCTTGTTCCTACATAACATTTTAGCAAAACTCGCCAGGGACCTGAGTGCCTATGCTTAGAGAAGGACAGTGCCTGTAACATTTATTTTTGCTAATTAGAAGCAAGGGCAGACAAGTTCAGCTGAGATACCTTACCAGCATGAGGTCTTAATGTGAATGAGTCCAAGTCATCAGACAGATTGCGGGGAAGAACAGGTGGCAGGCACAAGGGGAGGTCACAGGGGACTATGCAACTGAGCAGCTGGGCACTTCATCTGCATTATTTAAATTCATTTTGGTTATTCAAAACTCCTCATTCTTTGTTGTGAAGTCCCTCTCCTGTTTTAGCTCTGTAACAGCAAACAGCAGCAAAGGTAACATCATTGTTACAGCACACTTAAGGTGCAGTTCATATGGAGAGGCTCTGTGCTTGCCTAAGCTTTGATATCTCTCTTCCATAACCTCACTGAATGACAACTCATGCTTCTATTTTAAATCTTCAGATCCCATTCTCAAGAATGAATGCACATGAATAACACAATTTATAGAAAGAATTAATTTTAGGTTTAAGTATTTGAGTGAACAAGTCTTTACCTGAAAGTAGTGGAATTATCCCATTATCTTAATCGTGTCTGGAATACGGGTTGTTTTATTTATAGTACACTACAAAGATTTAGTTCAAATTCTGAAGTATTTTTAGCACAGTGTTTTTAGATACTTTGCTGTGTTCTTCCAAAGCTATAAAAACAACTCAAATATTTTACTGCCACTGAGAAGAATCTTCAGCAATATCACAGAAGAGGGTTTAGCTCTCTCTGAATGTACATATGCTTAAGAAGTGCTGATTGATTGCTGAAGAGACCTAGATAAAGAAACGAGCCCTTCCAAATCCCACCTAAATAAGTAGTACAGAAATGGGACAGATGGCTTTACAAACAGCATGAATGCTCCACTTGCCTTTCAAGATAAAAGCGGTCTTCTCTGTAAGTAAAACTGCACACTAAAAAGCTGCTTACATCATGTGGGAATGTTGTTTGAGTTTTATGGCATAACAAATTAAATACATATTCTAAAAGTAACCCTACTTATTTTGATGTGCAGATTCTTGGGCAGTAACTTACGTGTAATACCAGTTCATAATCCTGCTGAAACTGTTAAATTAATGCTAACTATGGCTAAGGTAAGTCCAGTTGCGTACACTTAAAAATATTAGTGTATTACTCAGGAAAAGCCAAGAACTATAAAATACTTTGTTTTCCTTAATGGAACTTTTCAGATTATACTGACCACAATCCATTAATACACTGAGGTAGGACTGGTACTCTGATGCATTAGCTGAGTCTTTAAACTACTGTTAAAGCTAACTTAATAGCTCTTAACAGCATCTAAGAAAAAAAATTAGCTATTTAAGAGCTCTTTTGGCTCCTATTTACCATTGTTAAGTTAGGATGTCTTCATTTACTGTTAACTCCTGTTGAAATACTGTCACCAGCATTCCTGAACACCTACTTCAGAATACATTATTCAAATTTCACCGCTGAATAATTTTGCATTTCTACTATTGGAAAAATAAAATGTTGAATATTCTATTACCTAGAAGTCACTGTGTTCTACTCGTAATATTTTTCTTTTCTCTAAGGTAACTTCCAAGCCACAAGCAGATGAAACTCGTTGCAAAATGGAAATGACAAAAGCCCAAATAATCGAAAAAAGTCCAGTTTGGAAGATGCTTCAGGAGTACCAATCACACTGTAATTAACTTAGTATTTGGTTTTTTATTCATAAATAGAGTGGCTACATTTTAAACAAAATATAGAATGTTCTTAAAAATATAGTTACATTTCAAAAGACTACATACAACATATGCATTTGGAATGAAAATTTGTATTAAATAACTATACAGTGAAAAACAGCATACTTGATACCAAATGTGCTTTCTAGGGGGGGGAAAAGTGGTTTAGCTGCACTATAGAAAAGTCATCCTTACTTTTAACTTGGTTCTGAATTTAGAAGCTCATCTGTTTATAAATAATTCCCCAAAATATTTACTGTATCTTAAGGAAAACTGTATGATTAAAAATAAGGATGATCAAAACAATTCCAAAATACAGGTATCCCTAAAAACAGCAGCTGTACGTACGCAACCTTACACTGTTTTTTAAACACAAGTGTTCTCTATTATGTTACTAAGTTTTAATATCTTATTTGGCTCAAAGTTGATGTGTTTTTCTTTAAACCTGGTTTCCCTTGCCACAGTGGTTTTACTATTTATAGATAGTATATTCTATACTGCTAGCTGTCTGTACCTTACAGTGCTGTTTGCAAATATAGAAGCTTGTTTGTCAACATTAAAATGTGCTAATAAAAATATCTTATGCTTAAACAGGGCTTTTTAATTAATGGTTCTTCAGTCACTTGATAAAAATCTTTGTAATTCACAACACCAGTCAGCAACTATTACCTAAAAAATTCTGAAAATTAAAAAAAATAAATGCCTAACCATACCTCCTTGCCACAGAGAAGAACACACTCCTGCCTTGTTTTTAGTTTCTAAACTTAAGAAAAATCATCAGATTCTGAAGAGGAGTAAATAGGCCGTATCTGCAAATCAGATGCAGCAAGAGCAAAAGAAAATAAAAAAGAACAGCAACAAGACTTATGAAGAGCAGCATTTGCAATTCTTCTGGAGGCCACTCTAAATTGCTCTTCTTTAAAGGGCAGTGGCCTCCCTTGCAACTGGAGTCTCATAGTCCGAATGGTCTTGTAAGGAATATGTTAATTCAAACACTTCAGCTGACTTAACTACTTTCATCCATTCCAGCTTTTGTTTTCACTTCAATGAGTTCTTCTACTCGAGCTAGAACACTTTCTATTAAATCAAATGTGAAGAGAGCTGAGTGTAAAACCTGAAATGACAAGGAAGATGAGTGTTATTTTTATTAGATTTTTTTTACCCATTTTACATTTACTTTTGTCTTACATTTACTTTTGACAAAAAAATGTCAGTACTTCTGAGTGACTCTGAAGGGAAGTGCAAACTTACTTGAAGCTGCATTCCAGTAGTCATGGCAGGCATCTTCTCCCCACTAACAGTTACAGAGCAAAGTGTGTTAGAACTGTGTGCCTCTGTAGAAGAAAACATGAAGAAACCAACATGACTCTTAGAATTAAAAGAATATTTAAAATAGCAGCATTTCATTACAGTAATTGTTAAGAACAGAAATCTAGGGCTTCAGGAAACACATGACAGAGGATGCTGAACCTTAAGAGGAAGACAGTTGGAGCTGGATGATACTTTTACACCTTGTATAACACAAATGCCTCCATTAAGAAACGGGCAAGATCTGCAACTGAAACCAATTTTAGAGAGCTCACACGCTCTTTGAAAGGAAAAACAAAATGTTATCTGGTCCGGTTTTGATACATTTTTAATATTTCCACATCCAGGGAGATAGAAGGAGGTTCTTTAGCTTGACTTAATGAATCCATATATTAAATACTTATTTTATTAAGAAAAGGCTGCAGGCTTCTCTGTTTCAGACAGATTACTTGCAGCAGGCTAAACTACAAGGACAGGTCTGAAAAATAAGGGGGGGAACCTCTGACATTCAGACTGCATATTTGAAATTCAGTGAAATGTTTACAAAGATTATACACTAGGGAAGAAAGCTACACCATTTACTGTTACAAGTTAGATGTTCTCTCCCAAACTCAAATCTCTTCATACTTTGTGTCAAAGGCTAGAGAAATTAAGAGGGACTTAAGAAAAAGCTTCCTGATTAATTCTGAAGGATTCCCTTGAGAAAGATATCCACAGGTTGCCCTGAGAAAAAAATCCCCTTCTTTGCCTCATACGTACACAGTTTGCAACAGAAGAGGATAAGACTAGGGGCAAAAAGCTGTACTGACATTTTTAGTAGCAGACACAAATTCCTTGGGCTGTCTTAATTATACTGGAGACCACAAGGAACAGAGGATCTGACATACAGAGAGATTGCCTAAAGCAGCTACAGCTCTTGTGCCCTGTGCAATGTGTCTGCTTAACCCACAGCAGAATCTGATTCTGTGTGTCAGCTTAAAAAAAAATAAATTAAAAAATGAATGTAATGCTTCAGGCTTTAGAGAGCACTGTGACTTATTTTTTCTCGTTAACCCCCTACACCTGGTATGAAACCTAAGGGTTATGTATTCAGAGACTTGGTTTCTCCTTTGTAACATTAAAATCAAAAGTATAAGTGCAGAAAAAGCTCTGAAGGTCTTCGTGTGACAGTTCTATTAGGTTTCCATTTACAAATGTGATGACAGATAAACAAGTTCAGATTTTTCTGATCAATTATGAAAATTTTTAATATAGCAACTACTGAATTATTATTTGAAGTTTGGAATAGTGTCAACAGTAAAATAAAACCTGATCTATGCAGCATTCACCAGTTCTTCATTTCCAAAGGATTACCAAAGTTTCTAGATAAGAACAAAGCTAAGAACAAAAAACCAATAAAAACTGACCTTTTCTGTTTTCTTTCTTATTTTTTATTTCTGCTTCATAATGTGCTTTTGACATATTGAGTCCTACACGCAGTGGTTTTATGAAATTCTGCTCTATCTTGCCAAGTGTGGTCCATACACCAGTCTATAGTCAAACAGAACAGAGAAGGTTACAAAACAGCTTTAATGAAACATTGCAATACTAAGCTTTTGAGCACAAGTTTCTTGACTAGTCTTTATAACATACACTTCTGTAGTAGGAGAAAAAGAGAAAAAAAGTAATTCAGACTCATGCCTTCAAGCATGAACAGCATTGCGATGGATATTTAAGCTCCTCTTCCTCTCCCGTACATTATCTGTTGATTGGACAATGAAGCAGTTAAAAAAAAAAAAAAAAAAGGGTGCAGAGGGAGGGAGGACTTCGTGTGTAGGCTGATAACTACAACAATGGAAATGCACATTTTTAGCTTGTTCTTGTAAGCAAAGCTGAAAGAATCTTGGTATGTTGGAGGGACGGTTCTAGGCCCTTTCTCAGGCTAGAATCTCTACAGCAAGTAAATGGCAGTTTTAGACTCCTCAGATAATTAAGCAGTAGAACAGAACAAATATTTAAATTAATGTTCCTGAATTAACACTGTATTGCAATGCCAAATGAAATCTGTGATAAATATCATGTTTCTCAAATGTCTATATTGCATTTCAAAAGCATTGTAGGAATGTTACTGGATATGCTACTATCCCATCCTTCAGCACAGCACCGCAGTGACAATGAAATTCTCCCCAGTTTGGCATGGGTGGAAAGAAGGAGTTTACAATAATGGCACTCAGGAAGCAATAGGTGCAAGGAAAAGATGCTCAAAAACAAGGCTGTTCAGGGTTACAGAGAGGAAAATAAGCTTGGGTTTGCTACAAAACTGCTGTAGAAGAAAACAAATACAAAGCAGCCTTTGTGTCCTTAGATATAGGAGCCATTTATACAACTCCTTTCTTCAGGCAGTATCCTCAAAGGGCAGAATTAGGATGATAAAAATAAGAATTTTCTATGTTAAATACAGCAAGTCCACTAATGACAGTGGAAAATTCACCAAATTTTAATATTAAATGACACTGTTCAAATAAGAAGAACAGTAATTATTTCCACCAGAATGTGGCTTTAAAAAGGAACTTTCTAGAAAAAGACTTATTTTTAAACTTGATTAATGAAAATGCTTGTTACACAGCAATCAAAATATCTGAACTGACATGAAAGGAGGCATTTTCTTTCTGCCTCACTTGCACTGTATGAAGAGAGACAGGGAGGAAGTCAAGAAGAACTGACAGAGCCTAAATTTAAGGGAAAATCTTCAGAAGATATGATGCTATTTTTTCCTCCAACTGTATGGACATTCTTTTTGCCAGGTACTAGACAGCACTGTTAGAGCAGCTGAGTGCTATTACATGTAGTTTTTTATTAAGAATAAAAGAGGAATTCTTACTTTTCTTACAAAGCTCTGTATTTATCTGAGTGAACCGTAATGAGTACTTAAATAGTAATCACCCTTAAATATGACAAACAGATACAGTCTACCAATATTAACTGATTACATAAATAGTAAATTAGAAATGCACCCACTGAAAGGTATTTTTGCTTTTCATTATGGTTTTGGCAATCAGTGCAACTTATTTCACTGTTATTCTACTTGGACTAGTAATATTATTAAGCGCTTACAAAATTTATTCCTAGATCTCAAATCAGTCTAAAAGTAGATCAGAATTTTTTTCTGTATTTTAGAAACCAGAAAATTACAATATTGTATTATTATCATTATAAAGAAAGCCAGTTGGATGTTTGAGGGATAGCAGCGAATAAGTAAGCAAAAATAACATTTTTTTCATATGGGAATACTTGCTGGGTGTGTGATTTTGTGGTGACATACTCTAATGTTATGGACATAGATCACAGTTCAAGAGGCAGAGTAAAAGGACTGTTTATAGGAACTGTATATATGCAAACGACTTCATCAGAATAAAGGAACATATCACGTATTTCCTAATGTCTTAATAAAAGCATCACTTCTGGGGAACTAACCATTGCAAAGAAAAATGCAAAAGCCATGCTTTTCCAATCAAGGATAACAACGTTCATGTGAATCCAGCTCTCAGCTAATCAACAGTTTTCAAATGAAATAAAACTTACTTGATTATCACTTTCACAATCCTTAATGACTAAGTATCTCAGCAGATTTAGTGATGCCATAATCCTGTGAATTAAAAACATACCATTTATAATCTAGAGCACAGACATCTATTACCAGGATAGTAATTTGAATTGTCCATTAGCCAGACATCCTAAGAGCACCCATTTGTACAAAAAGCAACCACCCATCTGCTGAGCAGTATAGCTCCACCTAGAGCACCAGCGTGTAGCGATGTCCGTACAACAGGTCACACTTTGATAGTAAAACTGGAACTGCCACCAGAGTGGAGAAGGCTGGTGATTGGGAGGGAAGGAGTTCTCTCAAGAGACAGAACCTTATCACAGAATTTATAATATGTATCACTGGTGATCCAAAGTTGATTTGAAACCAGTGTGACAATTTTATTACTGTACTGAAGTTTTACTTTTGAGTGTGCTTTTTAAAACAAGTTTTTTGCTTTTGTTTTACCATACTTTTGAGCAGAAATTATTTTTTTTCCAGATAACAAGTACAGTTATACATCACACTTCTGGGCTTCTTTAAGCAGGTATGTGTCCATCTGGACATTATCTCCCCACTGATTTACAAGCCCAAGCATCATCATATTACTTATCACATAGGAAGACTTACCCTACATACAGGAGATTTTTCAGACACATTTCAGTTATTTTTTTATTTTTTAATGCAATTATTTACTGTCCAGGTGTATCTGTAATCCTGCTCATGAGATGCTGGATTCCCAGTAGCAATCTGTGAAACAGCCTCAAAAATGCCTTGCACTGTAAGTTGCATCTGATAATTGTTATTCCCTTGTATCACATTAGACAACACACCACATTGCTTTTATTCCTCCAGCTGCTTCTGCAGAGAGCTGACAAACCATATATTCCTGAGGAAATCATGCTTTACCCATTAGTTATGTCATTTCACATCTGAAGTCTTACATCCTCGAGGAATGGAGGAGGACATCCTTTTTTATTGTTAAAAATTAACATAATGGCATTGTGACACTCTTCTATGCAGAGCTGGTTAAAATCAGTGACCATTTCCATTTCTAGTTCCAAAAACTTAAAATACATTGATGTTGTCACCTCATTAATTATATGACAGCATACATCATTGTAGTAAGGTAGTTTAAAGTCTTTTTTAATGATGAAGAAAGGAGAAGAGATTTTAACTGTGGTTACAACTCACCTGTCTGAGTTTTGCAGAAGATCAGTCTCAGCACCTTCTGGAAGTGAAAGTACTAAATCTAGAAGGGAGATCAGGTGATGTCCTGTAAACCAAATGTTGTCATGCTCCTTCTGAAAAAAAAATTCAAAAAGTTCAGCTGACTGCAAAATTTAGGTCTTAAATAATGGAACAATAACTTAAAACAGAAAAGTAAAAAAAAATATCAAACACTGGAAGAAATGTTTTCTAATTATCACCTGTGAGTGAAGTACACAAACCAGCCTTTTCATAATTTTAAAATTATTTGTCTTTTTGACAGCCAGGAAAGAAATGGAAGATATGTAGTAAGAGAATTCTGAAGCTGCATAGTAAAAAGTTATTCATTTAGTTTTAATTAAGTTTCCCAACTTTCTGATATAATTATTATAAAATATGAGATTAAAATGGCTTTGATCTAGCTCAGCCCTTCCTGATGAATTTATCATTTGCAAAGCACTCACAAGAAAATGCTGACTGTCATCATAAAAGCAAAGAAAAAATTAATAATTTTATCTGGACTGTAATATTTGAATTATATTTTAAAAATGAGGAACTGTGGGGATAAAACAATATACTGAGCAGTTCTACTTTAGGAAAGAAATGTATTTTCAAGCACAAAAAAGGTAATAACTTCTTAGAAAAATACAATAAGATAGTGCAATTAAAAATACAACATTAAAATTATAATCTAAATATGCATAGACAGAAAAAACCAAAGTAATGTTCTTAATAAAATTTTCTAATCTTATGTTTCTTTTCAAAGTGGACTTTTTTTAATGCATCACTCAAAGTTTAAGCTGTAGACATTTTCTGAACATCATACTGATAGAATTTTGAGAAGGCAACTTGTTTTTTATTGGTAACAGCCTCACCGTTAACGCTAAGTGAATCTGATCTTTTATATTCTTAATCATGTATCCTTCCACACCAGCATGGTTGCTTGTCTTCAGTAAACACCTTCAAACAAACAAAACAAAGATATTATCTCTTTAAAGCTGCCCATAGAGTTAGCTCAAAACTTAGATGACATTCACTAAGTGGGAGTTTTACCACAGAAAAACAGTATGACTATGTAACCTTTAAACACTGGCTTACATAAGACAGCTAATTTTATATGAGGCAATTGACATTCATTATTTATAAAAAATTAACATAGTAAAATTAATGAGTCTCATCAGATGGAAATTCTGTCAGAAATCATTGTATCTATGCAATTAAGCTGCACTAGGGCTGATATTACACAAACTACAGTAACTTGGATGCATACCTGAATAATGTGTATTTTCCCTCTGTATCAAACTTGTCTATGAACAACTGCAAAATATTTAAACTCTTCTTTCTCTAAAGAAAAAAGAGATGTTTATCAGATGAATTCTAAAAAAATTAATTCAGCATTTAACTGATTCTGTAGGCCACTTAACATACCATATGCTCCATGGGACAAAGGGTCATAATTTTCACCAAATCCTGCAGTCAGAAAAAGGAAATACAATTTATAATTACATACAGATTATTGCATTACATCATACTGACTAAAATCTACCTAAGACTTAAAAAAAAAAGGCCAAGCAGAAATCCCACAGCACACTTGAGAATGTCCAGTTGATTAAGGAAGATTCTCATCAGAGAAATTCATGCTAGCTTCAGTGGTCAAAGCCCCAGGGCTGATCCACAAGAACACTACTCTTGTACTGTTGGCTCCAGGTAACAATGTAGCCAAGCAGCAGATTGGCAAGGAGGAGACAAAACGAGCAAGCACCACCTTTCAACTAAGATCTGTGCCCACCTGCTTCAGTGACCTCTACATACACTGGGTGTGTTTTAATTGTCACCAAAACTTCATGCAGGAGGTAGAAAAGACAATTCTGTATAGCAAGACACTGAAGGTTTCAATTTAACAGCACAGGTGTATAAGGGTCCAGTAACATGCTCTCTCTCAAACACCTGGAGGACAGCTAGGCATTATTTCTAATCAAACTCTGATGACTTCTGCACATTAGGTCTTATTACCTGAGGTACATTAATAAAGACTCTGAATTCTAAATAGTGATGGAGAAGGCTGTTATCTTCCATTCTCAATAAACAGCTCTCAAACAGATCCTGCAGGTGGGGAAAAGAAAAGAAAGCTGCCAACAATATGCACATATACAGGACATTAATCTATCAGCTTAACATTTGATGGCTAAACCAGCCTTTGCTCATAAATACACATTCAGATATTTCAAGTTTCAAGCAGCTGCAATTATAAGTGATAGCTGCAATTTAAACATTTATGCAGGACTGTAAGGTTCAATAAATACAGGTATTTTTAAGACTGAAGAATACTTAATTAACCCTCAAAATATTTCTGGAACTGTTATCTGAACTATCAGTTGTACCTCTCTTAGAAGGGGAAACAAAAGTTTTACCATTCCTTAAAATGAAAAAACAAAACATTCTAACATTGAAAATTTAATTAAAAGACAACTTACAAGTCCTTTAGATAATACAGATTCTTCTGTTCTAGAAAAAAAAAATCAAATTTAAGTTGTTAATTAAAAAGACAGTTGATATTTCAGACAAAATGGGAAAACAGAGGTCAACAAGAACTTGCCCCTCAACAATTTTCATTCTATTTTCTAAATACAGAATCTTTGTTACTGTTCCCAAAAATTTTTAGAATAAACTTGCTGATGAGAAGTTGAACATTAGACTCATCTCTTCACAGTCAAAAACTACTTTTTTTCCCTCAATATTTTTAAGTGCTCAAAAGCAGTGTCATCTCTCACAGGTACTGAGACATTGATTACCAAAGAAAACGAAATGGTAAGCAGTCAGAATAGGAAACTTGCCTTCCATAGCAGTGCTAGAAGATTTTGCTAACACTGCTGCTCATGGAAGGTGAAATAATCACAATATACAGAAAACTCTGGTTTCCTGTAGAAAGCCTGACCTTTAATCATTTTGTAGATCATGTCAGAATACATTCAAATAAACATTTTTGCCATAGTTGCCTTCAGTAATAATTGTTATAGAAGTGCAAGTAAGTATACACTCTAACTATTCTGCATGTGTTTAAACTCCTAATTTTACATTTTCAGAACAAAGTTTCTAAAAATGGTATCACAACACAAGATGAAAACAATACATAAATGTTTAGACAACTTCTACTTCTTAGTAAGAGAAGCCATCTTGTGTGGAACTTGCCATTTCAATGCTCAAGTTTAAAAACTTCCTCTGAACTTACCTATGTTTCAAATTTGATTTTATGAATTACTGTAAAAGATCACACCCACTATCTAGACCTGCAAATTCCACAAACCCTACCTTTTCAGAAGCACTTCAATGTGTGTCATATTGCACAGCAGAAGGTATGAAGGACTAGAAGAGAAGAATCAGGCTACATTAAACTGCAGAAACCATATACATTTGCACATAATTAATATATTTGACTGGATTAATATTCTCCTAAAAAATTAAAATATCTTTCTAAAATTATTACTTTTAAAACAGACAAAAAAATGTAAGTCAAATCACTGTTAAGAACTCTTATGTGGAAACTGTCTATAGATACATAAATGAACAATTAATACACATTAATTTTCAGCACGTGACTAATCATAATAGCTTCTTTTAAAGGACAGCTCATCTAAAATGAAACTACAATAGACTAATCTGCAGGAGTATGTTCTTTATCTAACGTAAGTTATATAAAATACAAATGCATAAAGTTTGACATAAATTTAATAGTAGTGAAATAGAGTTTTCATTCATAACTATTCACAAATAAAGTTCTCTTCCACTCAGAAAGAATCTTCAAAGCGAGAAAGAATAGCTCTTACCTAAAAACCACTGGAAAGCATTCGATGCCAAAATGCTGAACAAACATCAGATATGACAGACATGCCAAAGAATCAGCAGAATTCTTTTGCTCTATGTCTGCAAATTCCTGATTCTCCCAGTGTGGACTTTTGCCTTTATGATGTACAAACACTAATGGTATCAATTCTCCTATATTCCACAAAATGTCCTAAAAAATAAAAACAGATTTCCTATAGTTGCCTTTAAAATATCTGTATATGAACTAAGTTTTAAAGCTCTAACTGTATTTACAGTACATTCTCTTGTACAGCATGCATGTAAATTAACATAAATATCTGATATTTATGATATATGCACAAGCACACACACAAAAACCCTGGAGGAAAAATAACTAGTGTTAGAAAAATGTTACTAAGATAGCAAAGTCAAGCAAACAGAAGTTAGCAAAAGACAGAATAAAGACCACCTGCAAGCCCCTAGTTCAGCTCCTTTACCGCCAATGCTATGAGCTTTCAAGAACAACAGGTTCATGAAAATATTGTCGCAAAATCTCTGTATTTTTCAGATCACAGAATACTCAGTATTTTGGTTTTTTCTCACTAATCAATATGGAACGCAATGTTTAGCTGCTGAAGGCAAGCCCTGATTTAAAGTTAGAATTGCTTTGTATGGCCTTCCTTTCCCGTGATGCACAACACAAGGAACACCTGACATTTGTACACCAGAAATACTACAGTGGTTAGAATGGTTACCCCCCACGCCCTTCATGCGGCTGAGGACTCCTCCTGTACATATTACAGAAAAACCGGGAGATCAAGGTCAGCTCACTATTCTGGGCTTGTCCAAACCCAACATCCAGGATGGCACATTTTGGAAAATTAGGATTACACAGATGTCATAGAGTCAAAGCATGACTTACTGACCTTAGCTTCAGGTCTTACTACCTAACGCCATAAATAGAAGTAAATTTCTTGAGAAAGAAAAGGTAATTCATAATTAGCATTAAAAACATGGTTTCAGACTGAGCCCAACAGGAAAGGCAGGATGTATCTTACAGAGCTCAGTAAGTCACCCCACTAACCAATACAGAAATCAAAATGAGCTCTAGAACAAATTACAGGCAATTGTGAACCAGACCACTGGTACTGCACACACTGTAATTAATTTCTACTGCACTCACTATAATTTCAGTCGCAAAATGCCGAAAAGGATGTTCTTCAATGCCTTCAAGTTGTTCAAGCTGAGCTGTCAATAATGGGTATTTCAGGCTTTTCATACAGCTGAAATAGAAAGGGGTGGAATTAAATCACCAATACAGTCATAAATACAGACTATGATAGTGTCATTGATGACCAAGAATAATGCCTATATTCATATCACCTGCTGCTATTCAAGGTATTCCAAGGAGAATAAAAAAATAAGAACCCAACATCTCCTGTAGAAGCATTCCTTAGACTTCACCTCCAGCCTGTGATTATTCTCACTGGTGTAAATTTGAGGAGCAGAGGAATACTAACTCAACTCCACAACACAGCAACTAATCGTTCTTTACCATTTCCCTCTACTAAACAGAAAGTAGTTTTTACCTTTCTTCTCTCACTTATCACATGATAAACATGACAGTTTGGCACACTTGCTCTCCAGAAGTCTGCTCAATCTGCTCAAATAAATAGATAAGGCCTATTTAGGGGTTCTTTGTCAAAATACCACATTAGTTAGATATATGTTGGCAGCATTATAAAACACTAAAAGATTATTTACTTGCTACCTATATAATAAATGCCTACTGTTCATTTTGTTAAGTTACAAGAATATATAATACTGACACAAAATGCTCACAATTTTATTAATTCTTCTTTCAGCTCCATGTCATTGTATTCTGATGACTTTTCCATATTTTTAACAACTTCATTCACAAAAGGTTTAGCAAAGTCCACCACTGCATTACAACATTGACAGAGACCAAGTTTATCTTCTTGTATTTGTTGTTTTGTATAAGGTACAGGTAAGGGAGTAAGCTGATTCATAATCATGGCCAATGACAAACCCACTGAGTAGGCCTTCTTGTTCTGAAGTTTCAAAAGCACTGGGGGATAGAAAATAAAAAAGGGGAGAGAAAGAGAGAACATTTTGAGACATTAAGTTATTGCCTACTTAGTAGAGGAAAACATGAAGAAAAATAATGTGACTACATAAGAAAACATTTTGTTTTCAGGGAAAGAGAAGGACTGATACCTGAAATCACATGAGCAAATCCAGCAAGACTAAACATCATCGCCTAGTTTAATATACTGTAGTCAACGTGACCAGATACTTGCAAATAACAAATATTAAAGCTGCCACACATTTCAAGGTTCTTCCTTTCTCCACAGGACCTGGATGAGGACCAAAAAAACCCCCACTTTTCTAGAACTGCGCTAAGTGAAATGATACATATCTGACCTAGAAAATGCATTTATTACTTGACTCCTTTCGTGCTTGGTAAAACCAGAGACAATAGCCCAGCTTTTGTGCTGAGAACTGACTCTGGTTTTCACTCCATGGCAAAACCCACAAAGACTCTCCCACACTGAGGAAGCAGCACCAGAGGCTCTCCCCTTTAACTGGACTCAGTGCAGACTAACTGCAGATTGGCTATCCAAAAAACCACATATTTCTCGTGTTAAATTCTAACATAATACATCTTGGAGATTGCTACAATCAGACTTCAACTTGATACACAACACTTAATTTCATAGCACATAAAAAACCAGAAACTACTGCTTGTTACCTACTTAGAGAGTGGCCAAACCCAACATTTTAAATTTTCGCATGTAAACCAGAATAACACTCCCCCCTCATCAATAAAGTATTTCAACATGCTTCAATCAAAATGACAGTTTTATACTATTAAAAAATAGAACTGCATGTTTTAAAAGTCAAATAATGAAGAATTTCACAAATCCATGTGACTCCCTTTTTCTGCAATAACAGTATGAGTGCTTTACACCTCTAAATATAACTGTCATAGCACCACATTCTTGTAAATGATGAAAAATGGCTGAATATTGCTTTTTCAACTGATGCTATTAGTTCCATCTAAAATCTTTTTCTAACAGGCCAATATAAGCATGAAATTTATGCCTTGTGTTATTTTGCAGAATATAACAGACTGTAAAGCTTGTCAGGACAGATGTATTCTGAAACCATTCCACCAAAGGCTAAACTAAATTGATAAATAAATGAGAAAATAATTTAATTCAGAAATCGCATGATAAACTGAATCCCACCTGTCTGCAAAGGCTGAAGCAATAACATGACAGTTTGGCACACTTGCTCTCCAGAAGTCTGCTCAATCTGCTCAAGTAAACCCAAAAAAAGTTCCTTTGGATTGCAGAGCTGCAGAAGAGGAACAATGCATATTTTTAAATAACCATGGTCATAACAAAAAAAATTAATCAAATGCAAACTTCAATACAGAAGTTCCTGAATGTCAAGAGGGAAGATCTGAACATCCAAGATGAGATTTAAGAAAACAAATATAAAACAATAAGTACATGCCTACAATTAACATCTACTGTAGAGCATACCTGTGTGTACACTTTCATATGAGCTGAAAACATATAATAGTAAAAACTGACACTAAACCTAGTATTTATGGGTTGTAAAAACCTCAGAGTACCTCTGCAAAGTAATCCTTAGGAGCAGAGAGAGAAGTAGAATTTGAGTGTGAATTTAATTCAAGCTATAAAGTTTGCAAGTTGTTTTTGGAGTGCATAAATGAAAGAGAATGAGTTGTTTACATATTAAAATATTTTTCCCCTCCTACTCCCTCAGAATCATCAGGTAATGATTCTCATATTGAAGAAGGATGAATGATTTAAGGAAAAGCTTCTTTCACACTTTGCAGAGTGAATCATAGAAAAGAGAACAATAAATACTATTCAGACACAGATAAGCGCAAAAAGGCAAGGTCTTGCAGAATGATTTTGAAACCACTAAAGAGAGAACATGATTAGAGAGACCTTGAATTAGATACTAGAAAACACATTTAGCAACATACTGTATGTTTTACTCAAGCTAGCTAACTCAGGTGAGATTGTGTCCTTTAGATCAACTTAGCTCATTTTAATGTGAAAACCACACCTCTGATGCTGAGGCTACCACTTCCAAACAAAGAGCCCTACCCACGTACCTTTCAATCGAGGCGAGAGACCGCTAAACTAAGAGCAGCTTATCCAAGTAGTGATGTAGGTTCATTATGCAAATATTGTCAGAATTGAATTCTATAAATATGTTTGTATAACTGGCCTTTGGTGTACTAGCTTTGTGGATTTATGATCTAGCATCCCTTTTTGTGCAGAAGTTCCCTAACATTGTTGTATCATAATCAAGTATTTCAAAACCATACCTGTGCCAACTGATCCAATATCCTCAGGCAGTATTCTCGCTTATCGTCTTCTTGTTTATACATGAAAATACATCTAACAAGAGGAGAAATGAGGTTCCAACCCATATTCTTGATGATAACCTAAAAACCAGATTGTCAGAGAATAAACCAAAATGGATGTCTTCAAAAACCCAGAAAGGTTGTATATAAAAGACTAAAAGCAACAAGAGATCAATATCCTGGTTGTAACCATTACTGTCACTGAATATTTAACAACTGTTACCATAATATGACACACATTGTATTCTCCCCCCATACCTATAAACACAGCCACATATTTTGTACAGTTTTCTTCTATTTATAAACATTAACATGCCAATATATACAATATATTTAAATGTCTATGACAATACATTTAAAACAGGACTGAGCAGAGGAGTTGTGCTGAAAGAACACTTGGACAAATTATTCTCGAGGGGATTGAGACTTTCAGTTGTTACTCCAAACTCACAAAATTCAAAACCAGATTGTGAATCCCACGTAATATTGCTAAAATATTCTACCCTTCACTTTCTTTCTGAACTTCCTATTTATCTCTGTTCAATTTGGTATATTCCCCCAGCATTCCTAGTGCCCACACACAGGAGTATTTCAAATTAGCATCAGCCTAGTTTGCTTCTATAGTTGGCCAATATTATTATATCCATTTGTGGTGGGCTGACCCCAGACAGCAATTAAGCACCCCTCAGCTGTTTGCTCACTCTTGTCCCTCGGTGGGATGGGGGCAAGAGTCAAAGGAGCAAAACAGAGTAACTCTGAAGATAAGGACAACGCAATAAGCGAAAGACAAAAGACAGGAGGGCAGGACAGGGGGAATGATGCAAACCCACTCTCACCAGCAGACCAATGCCCAGCCAGCCCCCAAGCAACAGCTGCTTTGGAATGTGTCACCATCTGCTTGTCTTTACTGCTAAACAAGATGTGAAATGGTCTGGAATATCTCACTGCTTTGGGTCAGCTGTCCCAGCTGCGTGTTCTCCCAAATTCCCTGCTTACTGGGGGAAGAGTGAGAAATGGAGAAGGCCTTGATGCTGTACAAGCACTGATCAGCAGTAGCTGAAACACTGGTGTATTTTAACACTTTTCTGGTCACAAATCTAAAACACAGCACTATGCAGGCTGCCATGAAGAAAGACAACTCCATGCCAGCCAGACCAGTACAACATCTGAAATTCCTGTCCTGCAGAACTGGGACACTTTCTCCCAATTATGCTTTTCTCCTTCCTTTTCTCTTTGCTTCACCCACCAGAAGAGTTATTAATGGTTAAGAAAACTGTGACTTGGGTTTCTGTGAGCTACCTGAAGTTACAGAATAATGTGCACTTAACACAGGGCAACTCATTAGCTATTCATATGTACAGCCTTGCTCCACTGGGAAAGTAGCTTTCTCCTCTTAATAAGCAGTTTTATACTTAATGATGTTAATAAAAACTAATATATAGTGCAAACTTAAACTCACCTTGTTTTTCTCATTTTGAATTACTTCTAATAACTGAGCTGCATATCCATCTTCCAAACATTTCTGACCTGCTACCAGAAACAGATTAAAATCTTCTCCTTTGAAATCAGCTTCTTCCAGGATTTGCTAGAAAGAAAATATGAATGTTTGACTCCATATTTATAAAAGTCAAATAAGAAAACCATGCTTTCATTTCAAAATTAAACATAGTATCATTGTAACTTTTATACATTTTTCACATATTAAAAAAGCTACCAAGTTACTACAGAAGACAAGGTAGTATTTCAATAGCACTGAGTCTAGACTACAGCATTCCGTTTGAAAAATGTGTTTTCTACAACAACCAGCTTTTGTTCCTGGGTACAAGAACACTTTCTCCTCCAAGAAGCAGAAATAATCAAGTATCTTGGGATAAGCACCACAGAGAAGTCAATGAAACATGGAGGCTGAACTCAGCTGCCCCATGAGGAGTTCTACCAACAGCTGACTTGTCTTTTGAGGTAATTTTGGTTTTAATTATAACATATGAAGAGAAACTTACACTGCTTACACTTGTTACTTCTAAGGAAAGAAAACTACTTACGCATCTTTGTATTATGGCTTGAAGTTCATCAACTGCCATTATAGTTTGACTGTGTTCTTCCGGCATCAAAATCTATTATAAATTAAAAAGGGCAATATTATATCACATGAACTTAAAACAGAGGGTGAAAATAATCACATTATCAAAAAAAAATCTTAGTAGAGGAATAAAAACAACCTAGACAAATATTAAGACTACATAATTAGAAAATAAGGGAAAATTCATTTTTAAGAAGTATATGCTGTGTTATTCTACTACCCATATTTGCAGGAGACGGTATTAAAGACAAGAAACAACCTGCATTCTGTGTACAGGGAAACAACTTTTCGAGTACTATCTGGGTCATCTTTAGAAGTCTGAAGGTTTCAGTGACTTTGGGCACATACACGGAAAACTGCAGGTAATACAGAGCAAGTCTGGGCTCACTGCATGCCAAGAGTGCACACCTACGACACACCCTGTTTTCTGTGACTATTCTGACCAGAGGAGCTTCTGCTCAGCCCTGACTGGAACACACTAACCCAATGTCTGGGATGTGAAGGCGCTGATCCAACCACTATGCCAGTTTATATCAACAGTCCAGTCAAGATCACATATACAGGACCATTTATTTCTTTCTAGTGTCTAGGCTGGACTAGTTCAGTGGGCTTTTGTCTCTAGGTATTAAAACTTTCTTGCTAAAAACAACAAAGTTATACACTTGAGCAATGTCAAGTACGTACCAAGTTTTACATAGCCAGGACTATGAATTACAAATACAATCAAGCCTGGTTATCCCATGTGATATATCATAGCAGCAGTCATAATCTTTATGGGTTTAAGTAATGCCAGGGGCCTAAACCTGGTTATATGATCACTATGAGTGTCAATTACCCCTACACCTGGTTAATTAGGTAACTATTCATCAAAACACAGACATCTCCAAGCAATGTCCTCAGCCTTTCCTCTTATGTTTTACCTAAGCTACATGAGATAACACACAGATAACGAACTTATCTGGATGCTTACAAAATAAGGACAACTCACAAAAGCTTAAAATGCATCTGTGTGTGACCTTTATTCAAAGACGAAACAACTGGCTTTCTATTCTCCACGGCCCATTTTAACATCTTGATGTCACTGAAACCTATCCTTTCCAGCCCGTCATTTTAACCAGGTCATTACTACATACTCTATTACTACACGTTGTACTATTTGAACTCTTTATTTTACAGAATGTTACTAATCCCGTCAAAACAATTTAACATACTTTCGAACGCATTTCCAGCCCTCAGTAACTTCACAGTGTACTTACAGCCGTGAAGCGCCCCAAGCACAGACCGTGCTGCTCCAGGGATTTACTGGCTGAGCTCGCAGATGGTCTCCGGCCTTAATACTTAATCCGGTTTCTAACTGAATCTTTTAGGAGGTTTCAGCGGCAAGTGGGCAGCATCTGAATCATGTGAAACGTTCTATTAATACTCGCCAAACTCCCTTCTCATAAACAGACACCCCAGCCCCTTCTCTGGACGGTACAACACGCAGGCTGGGAAGAAGAGGCTCCCAGCCTCAGACTGTAACACACGGCCGAATTAAAAACCACAAGGGCACCGCACCAGCTCACCTCACCCNGATGAGCGGCGGGCCGGGCGAGGCGAGGCCGGGACCCGCTGGCCCCTCAGGCTGTGAGGGGCCAGCCCGCCCCGGCCCCGCTCTGAGCGTCGGGCGCGGGCTGTGACGGCGGTCGTGCAGCTGCTCTGAGCGCTGCGTCCTTCCTGGGGTAACAGCCCGGTGTCTCCCCTGCCTGTTGCCCTTGTCCCAGGGGAGCAGCTGCCCGGGGCACCCCTGTCGGAAGCTGGCTCCGGGCGCCGTCCTCGGCGGCAGCGAGGGCGGCAGTAGCGGCTCTGTGTGAGGGTGCCGGCGTTGGACCTGGCCCGGAGCAAAACCCTGCGGTGGGGCAGCTGTGGGGACAGCAGTGGGGTGCAGGGGTAAAGCTGGGCTGCAGAGACAGGAGGGTGTGGCTGGCACAAAGTTTTTGTCAGAATTATTTTTTGCCTTAGCTTTTTTGTATATACAGGACATGGTGAATGAGAGTATGAGAAGAGTTGAGCCTGTCTCTTTTCACACTTAAAGAAGTATATCTAACTGGTTGCTGAATACTAGTTTACTGAAATCACAGCCATCAAAAGCAAGTTATTAAGCAATTATCTTGATTAATTGTGCTTACAGTTTAGAGGTTTTAATATTTTTCAGGTTCCAACATTTTCTGCTGTTAAGAAAGTACACTGATTTCTATATTTGTATATTTGACTTCTAGGAAATAAGCATTCAGCTTCTCAGAAGAATGAAGATGCTGCTCAAAGGTATAATTTCTGAGGAACAGTATGTGATGTTTGTGTTGTTTTGCCTCACTTGTAAATTACAGTCTCTGTGTTGCAGTGGCTTTGCTTTCTCAGAGTACCGTGACTAACTTCTGTTAGATGCACGCATCAACGTCATGCAGACGTTTGGAGTGATACTGTGTAACTTCTAACAGCATGCACATCTGAGCATTGTGTAATATACTAAAAGTTAGTAATCTAACATCCGAAATTGTATTTCCTTAGTCTGTAGTGTTTGCTTTTTGCCATCTTAACTTCTTTACGTACCTGCTATTTATAATAATTTACATCAAAAAACACTCAGGAAGTGGCATTTATTTCGTTTATTCCTTCCTTTACTTTGTAACCTCACACTCAGTCACGTCCTAGTTCTTTTTTTCTTCCCATTCTTCATGTCTTACACAGTTCCTATTTTCCTGACAACACTCCATAAATTGTCCCAGGTTCTTTGTCCAGCCAGTTCTGGGTTTCCCTCTTGCAAGAAAATTTGGGGAGGGTATTGCAATACAGTAAGAGTCAGTATTTTTCTTGACCAGCAAATAAAACAAGCCAGTATTAAAATATGTGACCCATTGTGGTTATAACAGAACTACTAGTCCAGTTACTTGTTGCTTTGTTTGACCAGCGTGGTGTGATGCAGAAAAATGTAAGCTGTATTTCAGAAAAAAAGATAAAAATACGATTGGAAAATTGTTTATGGAAATCTGCCGTCTGTATCATTCAGTGTCTGTTCTGTTACAGGAAAGCTGCTCTGGAGGCCGCACTGAGAAAGAAGATTGAATGTGAGAAAAAAGCACTGTCTATTGTTGAACAGCTCCTGGAAGAGGACATTACTGAAGAGTTCCTTCTAAATTGTGTAGGTGTTACAAGTTCTTATGCTGTTTTGTATCTTAGTGTAGTACTTTTTTTTTTAAGTTTTTGGAACAATTTGCTGCAGTTTAAAATAGACAAACCATTGATTCCCTCTTGTACCAGCTCTGATTTCCCTATAACGATTTCTTTATTTTTAAGCGTTCTGCAGTGAAAACATGCCCTAGTTTTGCAGGACTGTGTACATTAATGAATTCTCACTCTTTCATCACAGCCCTTGTTTATACCTCTGTGGTTCTGGACTGACAGATGAAGTGTAAAAATTTAGGTTTACATTGTACCATCTGTAAATTTAGACAAAGTCTCTGTAATGCACCACAGTCATCTGGTAGCAGAGTTTTGTTGGAATGGTATGATGATTACTCTTGTTAAGGTTGTAAATAGGCTGGTAAATAGGTGTACAAAACATATAAATAGAGGAAAATGACAGAAATAGGTGCCACACTAGAGACAAAACTATGAAGGTCTTGTATATGTAAAAAGAAATGCCCATGTCTGTTTTCCTTCACTGTTTACCCTTTTACCTTTTTTATTGTGTAGGTTCTCAGTGTTGTTTATTAAACTTAATAGATAACAGTTTAATAGATAACTGTTATAAAATTTAAGCTATTTGTATGCTTAACAGATGTTTTGAATACAAAAAATTACAAATTTTCCAGTATCTGTTGTTGAACTATTTTCTTGTCATTTTAGGGAAAATGTATTACTCCATCTCACTATAAAGACATTGTTGATGAACGGTCTATCATCAAACTGTGTGGTTATCCCCTATGTCAGAATAAACTGGAAAATGTAAGTTGCTTTTCATTAATGCTGTCACCAAAGGAATCTTTTCACAATTTTTATTCTCTTGCATTCTCTTTTTAATTATAAACTTAGAATATTAAGCACAGATTACTGTCAAGTAATGAGCCAGGCATTATATCATTCCATTTCACTATAATCCTTCTGAAGTGAAAGGTAAAATTTGATCAGTAGACAGCAGTTACTTTATGACAGAATCAGTTACTGTATGATCAGAATCACAATCTGTGTATCTGTTTTGACAGTGATAAAGATGATTGAATTGTGGCTTCGTGGCCTTCCTTTGTGAATGAAAAAACTTTGAAATCTTGTTCTTTTGTCAGTGTAGCAGCAGATGTCTATGAGAAGGATTGAAGTGAAAAAATAATACAATGCAGGGATATTATTATGTGAATGCATATACATCTGCTATGAAAATGTATGTCAACTGTGTCAAGATCAAAGTCAACCCTCTTTAGGTATGATACGTGAGAGCTTAAGCAGAACTCAGAGGTCAGTTAGATAACCTGGGATGTAATACCAGTGCTACACGTGATTATCTGAAAAAAAATCTACTCAAGTCCGAAACAATTAACTGTTTTGTACTTCATATATTCGCACAGGTGTTCAGTTTCTCTGGGTTTGTCTGGGTAGTGGTGGGGGTCTGACAGTACAGTCTCACATGCATATAAATAGATATGGATTAAGGAAGAATCTGTCTCTAATTGCTTAGCACTGACACATGAGGAAAGTTTCTGCCATGGCAGCTTTACTGTTTATGTTCAGCACTGGTTTTCTTATAGATATGGAGCTGTCTTTTACTGATTAGTGAGATGTATATTATTGAAGAAAAATTGCCATTCTTACATCTGAGAAGGTGCAACATCAGAAGAACTGAGAGAAAAGGTGGTTGTAATATGCAATTCAGTTAAATAGAATATATTGCACATGTCCATATATGTGAACTATGAATGAAGTTTTCTCTGTAGTCACAGTGGAACTGACACTCTTTCTGATGAAAGTGTATTGTTTTAGGTGCCAAAGCAGAAGTACAGAATTTCAACAAAAACGAACAGAGTTTATGATATCACTGAAAGAAAGGTATGGTAACAAGTCTATTTCTAGAACGTGTTTAATGGTGGCAACGTCAGAAATGCATTCTATAACAGCATTCACATAGTGGCTTGATTCAGAGGCAAATATGTTTGGTTTTTATGAACATAATTTTCACAAACTCTTAGAATATGTAATTTTTTGTGCATTTCACTTCCTAGATGATGTCTTTGGTAAGACAAAATACATATGTTTTCTAACTTTAAACATAACATGCAAAATTTTACTTGGATAGCAGTTTGAATGTGACGCAGCTGATCTGTTAAAGGCATTTGTGAAGAAATGTTCTTTATTTTGCTGCAGCACAGTCAGTGAGCTTTAGTAGCGTCAAAGTGCACATCCTTTTCAATCACTGAAGTTTGCTGTAGTGTAGTACAAGTTACATCTTATATATTCCTTAGTGCTCTTTTTTGGGGAACATTTAGGTTTATTTTTTGAGGACTTTTCAACATAAAACCTAGCTTGTCACAAAGTGTTTCTTTCTGGAAGCATATTCACATACGTGGTTGCATAAAAGTCATCTTTGCAAGTTCACAGGATACACAATCACCTAAAGACACTTAGACACTAAATAGTAAGATAAATGATTCCAGTTACAGAACAAATTTCTTCAGTGTCACTAGTATGCATTGCTTTCCTCTGATTAAAACTCTGGGATACACAAAATTTTAGGAACTGCTTTCTCAAGCAATCAGGCAAGACTCCAACAAGAAGTGGGATGCTTTGCCTTCTTCCCTTGTGATGCAAGTTTGCAAATCAATTTTTCAAATATGCTGCAGATTTTTAGGTGTTGTTCCAAGAATTACAAAATACCAGGTTCTGTTGTTAACCAAAATTTTCATTACTAAACACCTGAATTTTAGTGTATATCTTTCAAACTGTATGAACAGCATATTGAGTTATGGGTTGCTCTTTGAACAGTTTGGTTTATTGGGGTTTTTTTGAATTACTGTTATGTAGAATCCAGCACTGATTTGCTTCTCAGTATGTAATAAAAGTGCAGAAAGCAGAAAAATGAGGAAGAAAGAAGCAGCTAAATGTGGCTTGTGAGGCATGAGAGTGACCTATTTGATAGGTTGAGTTTCTCAGGTGAGCTAAAAACCTGGCTGTAAGCTTGAAAAGAAACATGTGTTGGTACTTAATTTTACAGGCGTTAAAAACAATTACTTTTGTACCTTTCTGTATATTAAAGTTGGCCTTAGTCATGTTTTCTTGCTTTCTCTCATTGCCAGTGCTTTTGCAGCAACTTTTGCTATAGAGCATCTAAGTATTTTGAAGCTCAAATTTCCAAAAGTCCGGTATGGATGAGAGAAGAAGAAAAGTAAGTGTAATCTTATACATTCATTGCACCTTTTGAGAATATTATTTCTCTATGCATCTGCAGTGGTAATTAAGTAGCTGCAGGGCATCAAAATGATTGGGCTGAAGCAGAGGTAACTGATGTTAACATGTTAGCTTAGCATGGTGTTTGTTTGTTTTAAAAGTGTTGCTGCTGTGTGGATTACAGTGACTGACATATTTCAGTACTACTCACATCTGCTTAGCAGATATAACCGTGTTAGTTTAGAGGACAACTAGTCAGAAATAATAGTTAACTCCTATTGACTTCAAAATGGACTTACTAGGATTGAATTTTCACAAACCGTATCATGTACAGGATGAATTAATCTTACTCTGTTACAAGAGATTTTCTAATTTTAGCACAGCACTTGGCATTGATCTTAAGCTTAGATTGTGAATGCTTGCATCTGAAAGCAGACTATAACATGAAGAAGTTGTTTATCCGATCTAAATTGCAGATTGCCCATTTCTTGTTCTTCCTGCAGTACATGTTTTGGAACAGTGTAATGCAGTCTGTGTTCCCAGCTTAGGCAACGCGAGCTTGCAAATAATCAGTGGAGCCAAAGGGTGTCACTGTTGAACAATAAAGACTTGCATAGAGAATGTTCAGCAAATTTATTCAGCTTTCATTTTCCAAGACACTGCTTTCACAGTCTCCTGGTTTTCAACAGAAGAAACTAGCTGGAGTTATATGTGTCATATGAAATACCCGATCAGTGAGAAAAGAGCTTTAGAGCAGCCTCATCAGATCTGAGGTATTCTAGTAGGTAATACTAGACTCTTCATTAAAAGTTTAAGTTTACCAGTGCTTTTGAGGTATTGTTTTGCTGTCTTTAAGAAAAGTATTTCTAAAATCTCCCTTTATTCTTCACATCAAAAGTGTATAGTTCTGGTATGCCTGACATGGTTAATTATTTATTCTGGGTGGTGGTGGGGAGGTGATATTTTCAAAAAACAAACAAACAAACGCCCAGATAGTTCTTGGCTAGCTACACCTCTTTGCACAACCAGTACATATGCACACACTGATGCACATTGACATGGTAGGATATCTGAAATTCCTTTGACAGAAAAGACTACAACCTCCTCTTAAAACTCTGAAGAAGAGTTATGTGGAGCTAATAACTTAAATCACTCTATGTTACCACCTTTAGTTTCCAAACTCGATTTATTGATATGAGTGGTGCAGTTTTCCATCTATTTAAACCTGTGGGGTCTTTTACACACTGAAAGGTGTTAGTGCACTGGCTTGCATTTAGTGCCTGCTTAAAAGGTTTTCTTTCAGTCATAGGATACATGAGATTTTAAACATTTGGTATTGGATAAGAGGAATAGCACTGTGATGCTGCCTCATAACTGAATTGAAGTAGATTAACTGCAAGGAGAGCTTTGGAAAGAAACTAATCAGAATGTGTTTAGTAATGTTTTAAGTTTCTGGAAACCTTTGAAAACCATTTTTTTAGCCTAATTTTTAACAAAGTAAAATTGGAAATAAGTAAAAATATCCTGAATATTCATATTTTTACATTATTGGAACATTTTCCTATAACTAGCCCAGGATTGTCTTTACTATAGGAACTTTATGATCTATGAAGATCTTGGCATGTTCACTTCGTTGAAGAGGAGACCAAAGGGTGATCTGACAGCAGTGTACAACTAGTTGAAAAAAGTCAGAAAGATTACAGAGCCAAACTATTCTTGGTGGATGGCCGCAAATAATCAAATGAATGGTTCAGGTTGGACATTGGGAAAAAAGTTGTACGAAGGATATGGTGGAATGAAACAGGATACTCAGCAGTGTTTTGAAATCTCTATCTTTGGAGCTTTTCAAGATTTAAACTTCATAAATTTGTGGCTGACCTAACCTAGTGCTGGTGACAGTTGCACTTCAAGCAGGAGATCAGACTAGAGCCTCCAGAGGTCCTTTCTGACAAACCTTTGTGTACTCGGTGACTGTATTAAATTCTGTTCACTGTAACAACGTTGTGCTGCAGGCACACGAGTCACGCTCTTGGAACACACATGCACAAACCTGCTCTTGCTAGCCGTGCTTTGAACAGAGGGTGTTGGACTAGAAGATCCTCAGATGTCCCTTCCAAACTCAACTATTTTTGTATTTATGTGTATTTCAAGAGAATATATTTAGCAGGCAAATGTTCATTCTGTGTCTTCTTTTTCCAGACCACCAGACATAGAGCTGCTGAAGGAGGGACAGAGGTACATTGAACGTTTTTTTTTTGTTAGATGCACCTACAGCTAGAAATTTTAGCATCATAGCAGATGAAAAGGGAATCTTTGATTTGTTGTGTTGTAGAAAAGACCTTACTAGAACCTATGCAAAGGTTTTTTTTCCTTTGTGATTCTAACCCAGCATATTTGATCTGTATGATTTAGTGTACAGCTGCTCTTGGATTGTGTGTCTTAATTGAGCTTGTTGAAATCTGAAACAAATACGCTGTTTGTACTTTGAATATTTTATGCCATCTATTCTTTATAAAGAAAATTGTGCCAATTACATGTGATGAAAGCTTCTGTACTTCTTAATTTAAAAGGTCTGTATCAGCCAAAATGAAATCACACTACTCTGTCATCTCTCTGTACCTCACTGTGTGTTATGCAACTTTCTGTTTGTTTTCTTTTGCAACGCATTGCCATTAGGTGGCAAACATATATGCTGAAACAGCTCAGCTGTCCCCCTGATATAAGAGCACTATATTCCTATATATGTTAGCATGCCTGTCTTCATTTTAAAATTGCACTCTTCATGATGCTAAGTCTGACATTGTTCTGCTGTCTTTAATAATATCTTGTTTACTGTTCTTTTCTAACTACCAATAATCAGCTGAGAACTCACTTCTCTAAATAGTCTCTATATTGTCATCTTGATTGTAGAATAGTACAACTCTTAAGAGTTCAAGAAGACTTTTAGAAAAGCACTTATGATTCTTAAAGCAAAAAGTTACACTTCTGCTATAAGGGGGAAAATGCTTCGTTTATCATTCTTATGCGAGAATGAAAAGCTATTGCAGGTAAAAGCCATTTCTTATTTCACTGATGGCTTGTGTTTTTTATTGTAGTGGGCAGTCTGGAGAAGAGGTGAAACTACGTGATGAAGTAATTAAACCAACTGACATTGAAAATCCTACGATATCTTCAGGTCCATGTGAAACTGGTTCTCATGACACAGCCAGTGACAGCAGTACTGATACTGAACAAGAATTTATTTCTTCTGTCCTACCAGGAAGTCAGTCAAGTTCAGCCAATTTTGCACAGCAATTTCACAGAAAAGGCATCCTCAAAAAGAAGCATGCTCAGAAAGTCCATGCCAGCCCTGAAACTGAAGATGCAGATGTGGTAGATGTCACTGAACAACTCTCTCATTGTAAATTAGACACTCAGGAAGAAAGACATGCTTGCTCTGTTCATAATGAAGAAACTGCACCACCTTCAAATAGTACTGCTCTTGGGAAATCAGGTGCTTCAGAAATCTTTGAAACTACGTGTGGATCACAGATAGTTTTTCTAGGTGTGAGCAAAAGAGGAGCAGAACATCTTAAAAGAGCACTAGCTAACTCAACAGCACATAAAAGCCCTGAACTGAGGCATCCAGTTAATTCCAAAGGCAGTTTACTAGAAGTGCTTAGGCAAACACTTATGGAATGGAGAACTGAGGAAACTTTAAAATTTCTCTATGGCCCAAACTATACTTCTTTGTGCTCATCAGAGTGTACAGCATCTGTCAACCAGGAGGCTGAAGAACTTGATGAGGATGACTTAGATACAGCTGATGATCTCAACACTGTTGCTGCAGGGGAGTCTGAAAACAGCTTGAATTACTCTTTACCTTTCACAGGCTCAGGTGGAATAGTTAAGCCTGTGCCTAGTTACGAAAAGTTAAAAGAAGAAACAGAGTTCCTAGAACTCCGAGTAAAAGAGTTCTATAGTGGAAAGTGCATCTTGGCTGAAGAGGAAGTGACACAAGCACCAGCAGGGGAACAGCCTAGCAAAGACAAAGTAAGTGTGTTTGGTGGAACAGTGTGGAGGCTGCATGAAGCCTGAATGGGCCTTCAAAGAATTAGTTCTTGGTTTCTGCTATCGTAAATGGATAAGTATCACACATGGGGAAAGAGAAAATTACGTTAGCTGCATACTGTATGTTGCGTCAGATTATGCAAGTGTCTGTGCATTGAAAAGTAGTTTGGTTTTTTTTTCTATTCAGAGATTAGAGTTATTTAATGTTTAGATATTTATTGATTATCTGTGACTATTTTGATATACTGACTTTAATTCAACACTGGGTTATAGCTGTTAAAGTTTTTTGCCTAATACAGGATGATCAACAGGAAGATCTCACCTTCCCACTTGTTGATTCAAATGCACAAATGCAAATTAGGAAGCGAATCGTCCTTGAAAAACTGAGAAAAGCGTAAGTACCCTTTGCTTTGGTGAATGTCAGTGTGACATTGGTGCTCCTTCATCATTGTTTAAAGTAACAAACACACTGTCCAAGGACGGGCCTGGCTCTTTCTAGGTGGTCCTAGTCATAATTTAAGACCATTATTGTCTTAAAGGACTTACTTATTTCTGCAACAGTCAGCTGTAGTACAGTTGCAGGTGTCAGTTTGCGCAGTCTGGATGTACCAACTGCTCAAGTTTAAACTGAAAAACTTGAAATTGATTGAGAGAAGTGCAAATACTTGTCCTGTACTTTAAGCATACTGTTACTTGTAAACAAATCTTTGTAATTGTTTAAGCATAGGTCTTACATGGAGAGAGAGTTTCTAACGCATGTGTTGATGGCTGATATCAGTATGCCCCTCACCACAACCATTAAAGGCCCTCAGAATTGGATCTTGAAACTTTCCCAACATCAGACCTTCTTCACATCCATAAAAGGGTTTTGGAGTCACACAGAAGAGATTAAGGCATTTCTGTTGTAGCTGTTAGAATTATTAAATTGTCAAAGTTGGGAGGACCTTGAAAATACTGTCAAGGCAATGCAGATAAATGAATGTTTGAAGGTCATGGTCCTTTTGGTTTTTTGGTAGGGCTGTCTACTTTTCTGTCATTGTAGTTTGTGTTACCTAGCCAAACCAGGTTTTGCAGAAGGTTGGCTGTTTTGGTTTTTTTTTAAACTTAAAAACCTCACAACCAACCCCCCATCCCTGCCAAAATACAAAGAAAATCCTTTCTGTTTTTCTCTACCTGCGCCATGTGTGGCTAGGCCACAAACATGGAATCAAACCATCCCCCGAGTGTCTTGTAAGTGTCGATTGTTTTAAATTTCCTGAGGTGATGCAGTTGTCCTGTCACACGCAAGAAAATTTTTGTTGTGATAAAGCAATGAATATGCCCAGAATCATAAGAGTCCTGTGTTCAGTTTTTGTAAAACATGCAGTGATATATAGGAGAACAGAAACCTTACATCTTCTAGTAATACTGATGCACTATGTGTTGAATGCATATAAATGCAAACAACTGGACACTTAAATGCAAGAGAATATCAGCTATTACACAGATAGAGGCAAAAGTTTAATCCTAAATGTGAAAAATGAAGGATGTTATTTGCATCATTTGGGAATCCTGACAACTAGTTAAATAGTATGTGCAGTTTGTGTGGTCTGTCCATTTTTATACACAGATAAGTAAGGAGCAAACTTGTCTTTTTCTCTCTTTTGAAATTCTCTGATAACTATCATCTGGATTTCAACTATCTAGCTCACACTGAAGTGATATTTCTGTTGCATCTGTGTGAGTCTGAGGTTAGCCGGTATATTATGTGTGAATACCTCATTTAGACAGCAGTTTCCTTTTGTATTGTTATTTTTGAGCCAAGTAAATATAAACTTTCAAAAAATTTATAAGGCCTGTAGTTCTAATCCTCATAATTGTAAGAATAGTTTTTTAGAACTGAAAGGTGAAATTAGTAAGAATATGTATGTAGAACTATATTTAAATCTTCACGTTCTCACTGAACTAGAGCTTCTTATTTTTAAAAACAACCGGTTGTGAAGTGAAGGTGTTGGCCCAAACACGGCACAGAGGCAGCTGAAGTGAAAACTACAGGCTTGATCTGCACAAAAGTCAGTCTCTTTTCCTTTTTAGTAACTTAGGTAAGCTTTAATGGAAGTCCTACTTGAGAAGAAATGAGAAAGAGAGGAAAATGTATATTGACTGGTATCTTTTGCCTTCTAGATTATCTGCAGTTTTGGGCCCTCTTCAGATTTCTTCAGGTGATGTTTACACAGAGCTAAAAAATCTTGTCAAAACTTTCCGGTGAGTATTGGTCTTGACTTAGAGATTCTTACAGATTGATGAATTAAACACGCTGTTGAATGATTTGTGATTTGGGCACAGAGAGGGCCCTGTTGCAGATTTACCCTTTTCTAGCTGTGTGTTCATGTAGGTAATGTCGCATTCCCTGAGGACTAACAAGCCAGCCCTTTCACTGCTCCTGACAGTGGCTAGGTCACCAGGAGTATTTGTAGATTTTTAGAAACTAGGCCAGTGGTCTCTGGAGGATACTGGTGAGTCTTTTAAAGGTTCTCCTACCTCGTCACCTCCTATTAAGCATGAGTTTCTGAGACCTGTCCCTTTCTTTTGCTCTGTCTCTCTGCAGCTGGACTAAATGGTTTTAATCTGATTAATAATTTTTACCACTAACTTCTAGAGTCAGTCAGTTGGATCTGTCTTGTGGTTTCAGACGGAAGTAGATCTAGTGGGCACTTCTATCACCATGGGTGGAGCTTCTGCTTCAGTCAGTAGGACTAAAGATGGTATTTGGAAACAGTGAGATAAAGGAGGGAAAACAGAATGGTAACTTCTCTGAACATTTTTAGGTTTTCTTTAGGAGACAACTCTCATAACTTGGACCTAGATTGTGTCCTGCATCCTCAAGTATTGGCAGAAAAAGAGCAACAGCAGTTGCTAACTGTGTGTACATTGTCACTCTTGAAACATCCTTCCCACATCCTCAACCTGCTGAGGTTTACATGTAAATTTTCCAAAACTCATTCATGTAGCATTTGCAACAAGGAATCTAGGCTTTGGTGAATAGAAACCCAGCTCTACCCGATTCCTTATTTACCCCATGTCTGGAAGTACACCACGAAAACACAGATATCTCTGTGCTAGATTTCTTACTGCGAAAGATCCTCTCTTCCTTTCTGGTAACTCTGTGCATGATCTCTCTTAAATAAAAACATTGGTACAATTTGAATTTGATTCTGTCATTGCAGTCTTTTAAGTTCTGATTAACCTTTTATTTTAACAACAGCACTGAAACCAGCGAAGATATTTTGTAAATAGTGTATAGGTACCTATTATTTGAGTAAAATCTTTGTGCCTTAAAACAGTTTCGTTGCTCTGCAGTTTAAATGCTTAATTGTCACTTTAGCTTGTGGATTGATAAAACTGGAGGAATTACATTTGGTGTCTTTCAAACTACTTTTTTATGGCTGATTATCTGAGAAGGCCTGGAGGTTCTCAAGAACAGAACTTCTATTTTAAATAATTTTTGCTATTCTGAGACAATGGGACATGAATATAAAGTTTTCACAGTGGTTTATAGCAAACAAAAAAAAAATTTATGAGACTTGAAACCAAAACAGACTTACATATATGCATGTACGTATATACACACACATTTGTCGGTTTACAGAATGGAACCAAATCAGATTTATTTGGACTTTGACCCAATACCTGGTTCATGTAGCAGTAATTAATCGTAATTTAAAGGTCTCCCCTAATCTGTTTTGATCTCTTAGATAACACTTCGTGAGTTTATTTTTGTATCGTTTTTGTTAGGAAGTAAGTTGAAGGTAATGGTAGCAAGTTCTTGGTGTTCTCTTACTGTGAAGATTCCAGATCAGTTGCTTAGAAATTCAGGATTTTGGGCAGGCAATGGTTAAAGATAAAATGCCTTAATATAATATATATCTCAAAACAGCTGGAGTTTTATTGTCACTGATAGTAAAATAATACAAAAATACAGGAGATAGGGAAGCAATAAAAACCTTTGGGCGCTTTTCCTTTCTTGCATTACTGGTATGGAAGGTTCTCTTGGTACACAAGAGCTAGCTCATGGATATTAAGATGAAGGTATAGATTTGAATCTCCAGTTTGGTATGTAGGTTTAAGTTTATTTAATATGAGTAGTCTCTTAAGCTTTGGATTGAATGCTTTGGCAGAGAGACTTGGGATAAATTTTAAATGGTATTTGTATTTACAGGGTATAGAAATTCAAATGTTACTTTCTTGTTAATGTGGTTCAAATGCCTAATGACTGATAAATACCCATGCTCTTTCCTGCTTTCTATACTGAAGATATTTCAGGCTGAAGAGCTTGCCAAAGAGGGTAGTAGATAAAACATACGGCTGGAGCAGAGCTTAGCTGAAGAAGGGTAAAAGAGCATGTGGTGAACTAAGCAACAACAATTTTCAGCTCCATTGGTTTTTAAAGGAACACTTGCAGTTCAGCCTCCTTTGGGCAGCATTTTATTCAATCACCACTGCTAAGAAACACACTAGAGAGATCTCAAGAGACATTTTAGAATGGTTAGAGCTCTTCCCAAACCGAGTCCCTCAGTGCCTGTAAGCTTTTGTTACGAAAACTGAGATGTCAAATAATTCTCCAGAGTGTGTAAGGGCACTTTGTTAAAAGATCAAAAGAAAATTATCTTCTTACATATAAACTGAGGATAAATGATTTTGAATGTGTGGTTGGTTTCTTTTAAGGCATAATATTTCATTTTGAAAATAGGATTCCGTCAGTATTTTATGGTTGCGAGTATTTTAATTCCCATTATGGAGCTCATCATTGACATTGAACTCTACCGATGAATCTCATGTGAGATGTGTTGCAGACTTCTTGTTACAACTTTGTTTTATCATGTGTCCAAGACAGTCTTAGCTTTTAAGTATATATCATGAATGTATGTTATCTGGTATATACACTTAATACCTGTTTTACCTATTACCCATGTTAAGTGGAATTTTAGGTTCTGGGTTTCAAGTCAATCAGTAGTACTTGGTCATAGACGAAGTTCTCTGTGGAAATCGGGGAGTATCAGGATGTTAATGGCTTTTTCTCAAGTAAATAGGCTTCTCTCAAAGGAAGCCTAAAGTTAAATAGTAACTTCTTTTTGCTGGTTGTCATCAAACTGGATGATATTACAGTATGTAAATATGTTGCTGTTTTCCAGGCAGTAGAGAAGCTGTCTTTTATGGTTAAATTGGTCTAGTTGAAACCTAAAGAAAAACAGTATGTGCTTCAGTATTTGCCTGTGCTGCCCTGGTTTAGTTAAACTTCACTCATCTTAGTGCAAGTTTTGGAAAAAATACGGGTAGCTGAGGTCCCTTAAAGTCACGACTTTGCGTCCTAATCCCATGAAGTCAGTTTCCTGATTTACAGAATGGGCAGATTCTTCTACTGAAGTTACATGGGAATCTGGATATAGGAAGGAAAGGCTGCTGCGTTTGCCAAGATGCTGGGTTTACTGTTTTTATTTACTCAGAATTCCTACAATTTCCCTATTGGAGTTCCCTTCCTTTGCAGGCTGGGCACTAGTCAGTTATCGGGAGGTCACCTGAGATGGAATTTTTATGCATCTTACTCTTTAGTCCTTTATCCTGGAAGCTTCTGCCACTTGGATCCGTGTGCTCAGTCAGGCTTCCTCACAGAGTGTGAAAACCGTGTGGGTCCTGCTGGATGGCTGCAGCATGTCTTGCTGCAGTGAACCACAAGACCCACAAACCAGCAACTAAGCAACCCACACGGCTATTTGGGATCATCCAACTTTCCTAGCTTACGTATCCTGCCCTACACAGGCCAAGAAAGTAGGCACATTCCATTTTGGGAAGTTGCGTATTGTTTTCTTTCTCTAGGTAGGCGAGGGAGAATTTGGCCAAACTCTTTAACAGAAAAGATTTCACTGCAAAACTCCAGTCACACACACAAAGTTCTGTACAGTTTTAACATTTCCACATTATATCACAGAAAAATATATATATGTATATAATATATATATATGTATATAATATATATATATATACAGAATATATATATATATATTATATAATATATATACAGAAATTTGTATATCTAGTGACCTCTTTCATGGATTGTTCTGAAGTAACCATTTTGGCTAGAGGCAAGACAAAGAATTAATGAACCATTTTTACAGAGGGCCTGCAGTTCCCTGTTTTCTGAAAGCTTTGCTCTTCAGAGGCCTTGGTGTTGACACGGAGCTTGTTTGTGAAAGTGACTGGCCTTCCACTGCTCCTTATTATTTAAGGCTTCACACCTGTAGGTTGCTTGCTTTACTCTGATCTCACTGAAATGTTTTGGTTTTTTTTCCAGCTGCACAAGTGTTTTAGGACAGGTGTTGTACTGAAAGGTTACTCAGTTGCAGAAGCCTGACAGTTCATCCAGTGCAGTGACTGTAGTACATCAGCAGATCCATACTGCTGTGTCCTGCTGGTTATCTGTGTCTTTTGACTACTTCCTTCAGAAATAGCATATTGATGGCAATGACTAGTGTTCAGACCTTGCCAATCAATACTAACATTGAATAGGAGTTAATTGACACAAATAACTGCATCTCTCAGTTTGTGTACGAGAATGACACCTTCCTGTGCTCTAATCAATACTAACTCCTTGTAAAGCATTGAAATAAAGCTGCTTTCTCTATTTGACAGAGTTTCCCCAGGTGGCTTGGAGCTGTCTCTTTCATTGTGTCTCATCATAACAGATTAACTGGAATGTTTCATATGAATTGCCTGTCAAGATGATTCCATCAGGCATTTCTTGGTAGTGTTTATCACTGTCATCAGTGTTGAGTCAAGATGTTCAGCCTTTGTTTGTCTCTTGTTCTGTAGCCAGAAAAATATAACAGTTTACCAGGTACAAACTTTGTTGCCAGCTAAATCCATTAACTATTTCCTTATAATTGCTAAACATTAATCTTGTAATAACAAACATAATCAGTATTTGCCAGAACTGTTGGTTCTGGTTTGATGTGACAATTCCTGTGTATGTAGTGCACAACATTGTTTTTCCTTTCATATTTGAGCAAAACTCAGGTTGTCAAGACACTACTTGAGTAATCATTGCTTCAAAATCTTATTTTGGTTTGAAGACTTGGAGATTTGAGGAGAAAAATGGGATAATATTGCTTTGATCATTACAAATTTATTGTATTAATTTTTAATATCTTTCTGAAATAGAGAAATGCAAACAAATACTATAAAATATCTTACTGATAACTACATTTTTTATGACCATTTTGAATATAATTTTTGGGAATTAGTTAATAGAATTTGAATTTTAACAATGACAAGCATAAATACTTCTGCTTTCTCAAATTTTAGCCGTTTTTTTTTTTTGTGTAACTATATACTTGGCCAAAGTAATTGTTTTTTTTAAAAAAGTAATCTTACTGAGGAAGAAAACCTTGGATTTGAGTTTGTTGCCAGGTAGGAGCTTGCTTAAAATGAACTATTTTACCAGTGCGTGTATGAGTGGGTATGAGTGACAGGATATCTTCATTCTGGATCTGAATTTGTACAAGGTCGTGGAAGGGAAACTGAAAGCAAGAAGGAAGCAAACATAGGGAGGCACTTTCCCCTCAGTTTATGTGTTGGATGGTGCCATCTTTCTGAATACAATTTACTCTGCTGGCTCTTTTGCGTGCCTGCGTAGCCACAGCTTCGTTTTTGACTGTGACTTTTGCATGAAATGGCTTGTTTTGAACACCATGGGTCATGCCTAAATTGAGATAGCAATTCACAGATGAATTGTTTTAACACAGATTAGAACTTGACTTAGAGCAGATCTGTTTTATTAGGCCGTTCAGCCGAAGGGGTCAGCTGGTATTCAATGCAGCAGCACTTTTGTTGAACACCCATGTGGTTCTTTATTCACACCTCATTTATATTTATATGGCTCTTATATTTGCTCTGGCTCCCATTGCATAAGTTAGAATTCTGGATTTCCATTTTAAAAACAAGAATCATCAGAGGATTGTCACCACCACCTTATAAAATTCAGCCTGTGTCCACATCAGCTTTTACAGCAAATCTGGATCTGAAGCCAACAGGAGGGAAACTAAGAGTAAGAAGGCGCCTTTTTCAGAAATACACGGGCAGTTCTGAAGAATTTCCCAGTGGGTATGAGTGAGCGCTGGGCCCTCACAGCAGCCAGGACTATTTGTGAGCAATTTTAAAGAAATAGCTTCTGTTCAGTCTTCCCCATCCCACTTTCATATAAAAAAAAGGAGACATTGGAAATTCTGCAGTTCCTCCATTAGAGGATGACAGAAGCTTGAGAGTTGCTGAATTGCTCAGGTATGGCTGTAATTGCTTCATTATAACTCAGTGTATTAATGGTAGACTTAAAATTCAGCTGTTAAAATCTGCTTACTTTTACTCTGAAATGTACTGATTTTTTTTAATTATTTTTCAGGTTAACAAACAGAAATATTATTCACAAAATGCCTGAATGGACTCTAATTGCTATTGTTTTGTTATCTGTGTAAGTACCCTTAAATGTCAAATGTTCTTACGTGCAACTGTCTTATTAGCCTATTGGAACAAGATGTAATTTTCAGGTGAAAGAAGAGAAAGATTTCATGGAACTAACTGGAATCAACAGAAATATTTATTTCATGCAAATGAACGAAATTTTCTTGACCAAACAGAATTGTCCACCTTGCATCAAATGTTATCAATGGACAAATTTGTGTTAAAAAAAAGAAAAGCTAAGCTTTAGGGGGTTTTAAAGAGGCCTTGCAGGATGAAGTAGGAGTATAATTCACCCTCTTCCATTTGCTGCTGACAGACACTCTTCCCCTCTCTGACACTAGGACAAAATGACATGTATATTGTATTATCTGGATTTGGCATAACTGTTAAGCTTTTCATTTCTCATTTTGTTTCTAATTTCTTAAAAGGTTTCACTTTTATGATTAAAGTCAAATTACTTCTATGAAGATATGTGTGCTTCTAAGTAGGTATAAGTATTCTAGTGAACTTCTTCTAGAGGGGAAATCTCTTTTAGCAACTCCCAAGGGATACTGGGACCCAGTATTTTATTTTTATGAGGATTAGCTCTGTTGCTTAAGATTACAATACTACAGTGCCTACAGTCCTCCTTAGTTTTGTTTTACTTACTGCAGAATTTAATTCTTTACAGTGATTCCCCTAATGGGAAGTCTGATTGTATTAAAGTTTCCGTAAACTTCTACACAGAAGCATGGTCTATAAAAGCTGTATTCACATTTCTGAAGTTAAAGACACAAACTTTGCAGTGTGTTAAACAGACACAAATTTGTATTCAAAGATGAACTAATGTTAAATGTTTAAGAAATCACTGGTGGTTTCACAGTGTCAGGCTCTGCCTTCCATTAGGGTTAAACCATCAAACAATCTTTGTATATCTTGAGCTTGAATTACGAGATTGCAAAAATCTTTATTCCAGAGTCTGTTCATTATTGCGCTGCTGCTGCTTCTTTTGGGCTTCCTGGGTCACTGGAGCCTGTAGGACAGAGAGGTACTTACAGACATTCACAGGTCAGGAAGTATTGTGGGCCAGGCTCACGGCATGCCCAGCACTGCACTTACTTTCCTTGATATTACTTCAGTCTGACACATTGTTCTGGCTTTGCTGTCCCAAGGAAGATGGTACCAGCAGGCATTAGAGCAGGCTTCAGCGAGCCTTACATCTGTGTCACCCAGCCAGATACTGCTCAAATGATTCATTAAATCAGAACACAGAAAGTAACTTTACTTGAATGCCTTGGCATAAATTTTTTATCAACTATAAGAACAAATCTTTTGTCATTTTTACTATATATTCTTACGGTTGAATTGGTAATTTGTGAAACAGATCTTATGAATTTTTCAAGTAGTTTCTGTACAGTTAAGGAAATGGTGTCTCTTTTTGATCAGAAGTTAATATATGTAGCCGGTCTCTGCATATGATGAGCTCTAAATGTTTACATAAGTAATGATTGTTTTACAGCTGCTTTAAAATGTTATACAAGTAGTAGGCAGTTCTGGTAGCAGTCAGTAAAAGCAGAGAACCAAGTCTCTTTTTACCATTGCTTACTAAAGGTCCATCCCTAAAGAAATTAATTATATTTGATCATAAAATAGAGTAGATTTTATTTATAGTATTAGTGAAATCATACATTAAAACTTCTGCTGATTTCTGCTTATTGTAAGGTTCTTGCAAGCTCATGATCTTGAGATTTTTAACAACTTCTCTCAGCTGCCTTTTAGGAGAGAATGTGGAAGAATGTAGGTGGGATAGAATGAGAGTTAAGATTCCTCTAATAAGATGATGCATGTTGCATTATTTCCAGAAAGATTAAAGTAGAACATTTAATTACTTGGAAATTCTAATCAAGCTTGAGTATTTAGTGGAAGCCAGGACTGTGCAGGGAAAGGCTACTGAGGACCTGGAGAGCCTCTCACAGGTCCTCACTCAGGCCCTTTCTCACCTCCTGTAGTCTGCCAAGGAGCCTGTCATATATTGCTAATATTTCTCATAAAAAGAATGACACCCTATTTAAATCTTCTTCCTTAGTTGTACTGAGACATTATGCACATTGTAGCACATCTAATGTCATTTAGATCATAGAGTTGTGTGGGGCCTGAGTCAGAGTGGGTCTTTAGTAGCTTAAGTCCCACTTTCACATTTATTCACAGGTCTTGACCTGGTTTCAGACATAGGACAGACATTTTACTGCCAACACTAACAAGTAAAGCTGCATAAGCAACACCCTGGTAAGAGGATAATGCTTTCCAGGTGGGTGCTAGACCATTCTACAGGTATCCCAGGGTGCAGGGATTACAGAAGGTAGAGTGAACATGGGTTTCAAGGTATACCCCAAAAAAAATCTAAGACTTCAAGTATTTTTTGTTTTGTGTTAGAGGGGGCAAGATTGTTCTGTTTCAAGTAGCAACTATTGGACTTTGCTTGCACCCTATTTTGTGTTTTAATGTTGTGGCTCACCACTTCCTTCTCAAACATATATGGCTAGTGCATGCTGAGGACTTGGTGCACTTAACTTCACACTGCACTTTCAGAGCGCCCCAACCTTTTTTGTGATAAAGAACTGGACAGAATAACTGTTATCATTACTGCTGTATTGAATTCGAGTGCATTATGGTATGATCATGCTGTCCTCTCTTTGTTTGAGTGTGCATATTAACTCTCTGTAGGATACGCTATAATGGATATCATTAATGCCTAATTTTGGAGCTTAAATTAGATCCTAGGCTCACTTCATAGTCTGCAGGTCCTTGAAAAGCTGCTGAAAGTACTTACATGCCCTAGAGTCTACTGACTACTAAAGAAACCTGGGCTTCTCATTCATTGAAATAAAGTGCCTGAAACTGGACAGTGTGACATGTCTCAAAGTATAAAATGCTGGAGATTTCAAAAGTGGAGTATTTCGTGTTCCTAGTGAACAGTTGGATTTACTCAATCAAATTATTGTATAAAATATGAACCAAGCCAGTCTCTGCCTTTATTGAAAATCTAGCCTGAGGCACTCCTATGAATATAGCACATTCAGCAATGCTGAATCGACCTTGTTAGAGTACACTGTGACAGCTGGAGATTTATGTTCAAACAGTGGTATTCATGCCTGTTGTGGAGTGGGTGACTCGTATAAATTATCTGTACATCAAATTTCTTACATATTTGTCATTTGTAATAATTTTGGCATTGGTAGATTTCGGTTTCTTCCTGTTAACATTTCTGTTTAGTATGTTAAACAGAATTTTTTGTTCTAGTAATAGCTGCTTTAAAATGTATTGTAAACTAGAATGCAGAAGTTTCATCTTTTTCCCCCAAAGAACTTTGCAAGATATCAAATGAAGCAGATAAATAGATATAAATACAGTAGTTCAAGAAAGAATGGAGAAAGCAGTGGGAAGATTGGTTGCTATACAAGCATGGGCACTTTCTGTTTTTAGTGTATACCCCTGGCACAGACTAATGGAAAGCTTTCAAGATATTTTCAGGAAATGTCTGCTTTCATCTTGCTTATCTGAGCTGGCTGGTTCCAGTGAACTGTGGTCAGCTTCATCTACAAAGCCTGTGCAAGAGGTTCCCCCGCTAAAAGCTTTGAAGCATTTCAAAATGTTCTGGGATTAGTTTATAAGCATTGGGCTGCAGTATTTAAACAAACTCAAAATGACCATGATCACTAAACAAAAGCCATCATTATATGTGTGCAGCCACTTTAGATAAATGTGTCATGTGGAGATGTACTCTAGAGGTTTACTCTCTTGGAGATAACAGTTCAGGAACTGGAGAATCTTGGGTTCAAGTATGTGTTTTTACTCCTCTGCACACGAGAGCACATCTATTGCTCAGCACTGACATTTCTAAATTATTTTAAGAGGAATTTAGATGTTTCTGATATCACTACTGTGTTCTTATCTGAAAGTGTCTGAATGTTTGAAATGTATGAATCTAATGTACAAATACATATAGGATATGAATCAGACTTGCAGAGTGACTCTTTTTCCTACAGAAACCACGTACAAGTCAGCTGGATGATATTTTATTTAGCATGTCTGATGATGGAAGTTTGGTTCCAGGTTTCAGCTGAGAAAAATAATTTATCATTAACCTAGAAATATAATTGTTTCCCATTTTGAAACAGAGCTGAGCTTGCAGGACCAAGAATCCAAAGTCTTTTTATAAAAGCATTTGAATGTGGTTATAGTGTTGTGTGTATCTGTAGAGTTATATTATTGTGTGAAATAGAGAAAAGACAATTTTGTCTTAACACATTAAAAAATACTTTCTTCCCTTTTAATTTTAGGCTGTCATTTGGTAAGTGTGAATTCAAACAGATTTTCTGTTAAGCAGTTCTTAAGTCTTTTAAGCAGTTTTTCTATTAAGCTTGCTTACTTATCAGCACTTTCTAAGCAAACTTGAAGCTGCTTATTTGGCATATTGTGGACATGATCAATATTATCTCAATTCTTTCTGGCATGTTTCAGTATTATTTAGGAGACATACACAGAACAATAACATGAGGGATTTCAGTGTGGTTAATTGGGATATTAGTCAGTGCCAACTTTGAAATTAATTAAATATCTTCATCTTTCGTAAGGGAGAAAATAGAAGAAACCTTAACAGTTTCCAAGGTGCTTCTCCTGGAACAAAAAACCCCCACTGTTGCTGCAGTGATGTTACGCAGGAAGTGACACTGTGAATTTCATTGCAGCCCATACAGCTGCAGTCTTTTCCATTCTGGTATTCTCATGGGTAGCCTTCTAAGTGGGACATTTGGATGTGCTGTTTAACTTCCATGTACACCCAGCACAAGCTGTCTGAGTCCAGGATAATTAGCTCCTCTTTACAGTGCTGGTGCTTGGCTTCATCAGCAGGAGTGGAGCCTTAGCACATGCTGTGTCCTGGACTCCTGCTGCATGGAGTTAGGAGGGTTGGCTCAGAAAGCTGTCATCTCTGCACCTGCCAGCTCTGCTTCCCAGTGCAAGGGAAGAGCAGGGGCATGGCTGTCTGCCAATTGTCTTGGAAATCCCTCCAAGAGATAGAAATCTGCATGTTCCCAGCAGCTGTATGTGTGGGCATTCAGACTGACATCATGCACAACCAGCAGAGCTGGTGTGCAAAGTGCATCACCAGCTAGAAATTGTCCTTCGTGGTGGTGTTCTGACATCTTTTTGTTTGAATCTAGAAATACTTTTATGTGAAACATCATTTTGGATGATATGCTTCAGTCTGTTGACAACTTTACATTACAAATGCACTTGTGAATTAAAAATATGGTAGTAGGGAAAGTACTTTCTTCTGACACTTCATTTTAGCCTTTTATGTGAGCGAGTTGTTGCCATTTGTGTTCCAAGCTCTGAGACATAGCATGCTAGATTTCAGAAGGCTGCTTCAGCATGTTGACTCATTGGGGAGCTGACTTGGTCAGTGGAGTTCGTGTCCCATTGAACTTTATGCCGCAACTATGATGAAGCAGATGGAAAAATTGCCCAGAGAGAAAACTGTTTTAAATTGATGTTCCTTTAAAAGGTATACATTTAGAAGATTTCTTTTGTAATGTCATGTTTTCCCTCTTCCGTAATCAGTGCTTTGCTTACTGAAAGTCATGTCATAAGTAGTACAGTTGTATAGAATAGTTGCATAGAAAAGGTTGTACAGTAGTAGTAATATAGACAGCTCTAAACTAATGCTGCAAATAAGACATCAGTAATTCACATTAACAGCTGCCCTAAACTTAGTTTTAAACTAAATGTATTTTAATTTCATCCACTGAGCAAATTGAAATGTTCATGTTTCAACTGAATCCTGCAGCTATAGCCCTATGAAAATATACTTGCTTCCTCATTAATAATTAATCTTAATACATTCAATGCAAACATTTTTTATCATGAAACACTACCCATCTGTTCAAAGAAAAACATGACTGGCACACACTTGAATCTTTTATATTTATAGTTTTAATTTTATCTTAGTTAACTTTGTAAAGGACAGCCTGCCTTAGTGGGGATATGATAAACAAGCAGTGTTTTTGACTAACAGGAAGCTTCAGTAAGTTAAAATCCGTGTTAATTTGGCTTGTTTCTGAACCAAGAAAATGTAGAGATGCACATCACTGGAAAGGCTGGCACAGCTTCCTGTCATGTGATCCCCAGGTATTTTGTACCAGCAGAGTTTTTAGCATGGATTCTGGATTAACGTGTTTGGTTCTGTGCAGGTAGTCATAATGGTACCTCTAGTAGGCTGAATGGTGTGTCCTGTTCTTTTTTAGCACTGAAATAAATTGTGCCCAAAGTAGAAGTACTGCATTCCTCAACTCTTCTAGAACCACTATAACAGGAAAAACTTCATAAAAAAAATCCCCGTGAAAGAACAGTATTGTTTGAAGATCTAATAATTCCTCTCTTATGGTGCTTGATGCAGATTATGGAATGTAAAACCTTATGACACTAAACAGTAAGGATGTCTAGAAAGGCAATATTTCATTCCAGAGATTATAATTTCCCTTGTCATATTGCTGTTGAAAATGTCAGGCTTGACATGACAGATAATATTTTTTCTGTTAAATGTATAATGGTTTTTAAGGAAGAAGAATCCTAAAGGTGATTAAAACCATGAAAGCCCTAAAAATACTACTTTATGATTGAATTACGTCTTAGAAAATAAAATTATTTGAATGACTGAGCTATTATAATTTGCTTGGATTAACAGTGCTTCACAAACCTACCTGAAGATCCAACTGTCATGTCAGTTGGGGGAAACAGATGCATTTTATTTTTCATGTCAGTAATGTTATATTGGAGAATATTAGTGGTGCTATAGTATTCCACAGTGATCAAGAATAAACTAAAAATTACTTAGATGCATGAAAATTTGGAGAAGATTAATTTAGAGAGCCTAATTATTTTTATATGATAATTGTTAGTGGGCAGGACACTGATGAAGACTTGGTTTTGTGTCCTGATACTGTAGGAATCAAATGCAAAAGCAGTTTGTACTTCTCATCACTTCTCACATTACTTCTTGAGATACAAAAACATTTTGACACCTAGTGGCACTCATCCAGCCTGGCACTTAAGTTCTGACCTGAAGTGAGATGTTAACTGTGAAGGCAAAAATGTACAGTATTTTCTGAAATGTTTTCCTTTCATTTTTATGAAAACAGAAAAATACAGCTTCTTTTGGGAAGGAAGGAAATAATTATTATCCAAGGCAGATGATGTATAAAGTGTTCCTCTAGGCAGTGGGCTATGATAAAGCTCTCAGAATTTACAGACAATCCAAGCCAGTGGATTTAGCATCGGGGCAGGTGGCTCTTTTTGCACGTGTATAGTTAAAATAAATCCTGGGGATAAGAAGACTGCAACCAATTAAGTCAATTAAGCAGAATGTTGTATAAGTAAACATAATCATATCTTCATAAAACTTTGCCTGGCACAATAAAAAGAATCTAGAACAATCATGTCTGCAGCAGTACATGTTCACTTCCAATTCCTCCCCAACAGGAAAAATGTGCTTTAATTGGCTGGCAGCAAATGTAACTAAACAGCATGTGGAAGCTTATTGCAGCAACTGCAAAGTGTATATGTGTAATTGCATACTATAGGTGCAAAACCAGCATCAGTACAAAAAGTGCAGATGCTTGGTTGTTTAGAGGCTTGAGATGCCAGCACGTTTCATTTTGATGTAAACCACATTTACACCGTGTTCCACAGTTCGCGCAGGCAGGACAAGC